>OZ026626.1:17924780-18493780 GCA_964020975.1 Hermodice carunculata | reverse complement strand
TGCCTTATCATTTCAATAAAATAAATTCAAGCTTTTTTGTTCTTCGAAAGATGACTAGAAGCCAATCAGTGACCGAAAACCCCTCTGCCAGGACTGACAGACACACAGACAGATGGACGTGTAGGTGACGACAATACCCTCCAGTAGGTCAAGGTTACTTCTGTTTAACCTAATGACAAAGCTTTGGTACAAATGCAATGAGCAGAGATATCATGGCAAGGCCATTTTTCTTTAATGCAGCACTGTGACCTAAATATGTGACCCACTGACCTAGTTTTCAATAGGTGTCTCAGGCATCCTTAGCACCAACTGTCATAAATAATTGATGAAGCTACATTCAATATTTTTGTTGATATTGTGTTAATGCCGTTTTTTTTTCCTTCAATGTGGTACTGTGACCTAAATATGGGACCTAGTGGCCTATTTTTCGATCGGCATCTGAAGCACCTCAATGCCCCCCCTGTGATAAAAATTTGGTTTCTGTAAAGCGAGTATTTTTGGAAATACGGTGTTAACAAGCATGGATGGACAGAGGGATAGATGCAGAGGTGAGGACAATTCCTCTCCGGCCTAAAGGCTGAGGAGTAAAAAACCACTCTGCATTAACAAATCTGAATCAGGATACACCGATCTCTAATGCTCCAAAGCTCAAGTTGGATATTTAATTTAATTTAGTTGAACATTTTGTCACTAGAGGGCAGTCCAGCAAGGTCTACAGACTCCCAGCAGCACAATGATCAATAATTCAGTCAGTCCAGTGTGCCCACTGCTCCATCCCAAAACAGATTCCAAACTGTTTATCAATGGCTTGAATCTTATAAACACAAAAAGAACTTTACATTTTGTCATGTGGGGTTGGAAAGCCTGATTTGTTCAGACATTTTAAAGTCTCTGTAATAAATCAAATCCAAAGGTGTTTTGTCACGTATTGAGCCACTGTTGACCAGACTGCTGTGCTTGCATCTTAAGCCATTATCCCATAAAATCATTTTTCCACACAAAAATATAATAACGCTCCAATAAGCTCATATTTCCCATCCATCCCCATTATGAAGTCTCGCTTTATTAACCCTTTTCCTACACACACAATATAATGAGTTAGTTTGCATTGTGAAATGTTCCACTGCACCTTTGCAGCTCAAAATATGACAAAAAAGCTGTTCATGTAGACTTTCGGTGAATCAATATACCCTGTAAAAATTAAACTGCTCTGAAAATATCAAGCAACACCAAGGCATTTTACACACTTCCAAGAAATACTCCATCCATGGCTAAATACCCTAATGTCCAAATTATGGACATCACGCAGCAAGGAGAGGTTAATCTGGCAGGTTTTTTATGAGCTATAGTCTGCCCGGTAACAAACTCAGCAAACTGAGCGTGGCTGTCTGCTATCTCTAATAGCACGATTCACAAGCCAGACATGTCATTACCAATCATTGAACTACCAATTTGTAACCATGATTATTTCATGCTGGAATGATTTAGTTCTGCATCTCTGGTGTCAAGCCAATATTCAGTGCTCCCTGAATCTCCACAAGAAAAGGCCAAATCAATGCCCATGATATACCATCAACCCAGGATTTATAACCGCTTTGAAGTTTAAAGATGCAATTTATTTTGTGGCGAGATAACATTGTACATAGCATCAAGCCATAACATTATCACATTGCATGGGGCTAGAGACATCCAGGTCATGTGACCAGATGAAGTTATTTCATTAACACCCTGTTCAGGTTTGTAGTCCAACCTCGAAATGAAGTCCACACTTTGTACACGAAAATGTAAATGCTTCCACAAAAATAATTAAACCCTTCCCCCTTTATCAAGACAAAGTCAACACCTTCCCTTAACATTGGTTGGCAGTAAGTGCCAAACCCATGCCAAGGAAAGCTGTTGACCTGGGTCATGTGATTTTGATATGTCTAACATACAGTTCTCAGTCAAACTGTTTTTAATTACTGTTGAAATTAACTGAAAACACTGAAGCAGATGACATTTGACCACCAGGCGTTTTGGCCAATTAAGGGGGTAAAAGGTTAAACTACATGTACCATATTGCTCTGAGTGAGTGCCCTGGGTTTGAACAAATTTAACCAAGTCAATCCTGTGTCATACGGGTGTGGATCTAATATTTTTTTTTTCTTTGTTGGTTTTTTTCTTTTTTGTTTGTTTGTTTTTCCCCCTAAAACTTATTTAGAGACAACACAGATAAAAATGGCCACTTGATGTGCTGTGCTCCCACAAAAAGTCCACAGGCAATCACTAAAGCATGGGCTCTCATTAGGAGAAACACAGTATTCAATGTTATTTCAAAAGCTAAATATAATTTGAAAATTTTAATCTACAACCACAGGGCTTTTACTGCCATATTAGTCAAAGAAACTTTAGTCAAACCTCACTGTAATGACAGCAGTATCTGACATACTGCCTCAAACCTACTTAAGCTTTGAGAGACTGAAAGCCTAACTTCTTTGCAATTTGACTCGTTTATGTGACATATTCATATATCTGACCGATTTGCAGAGAGCAGATGGTGTCATTCACTATAACGAGGTTTCACTGTACATTGTGGTGTCATTATAACAAGGCTTCACTGTACATTGTGGTGTCATGATAAAGAGGTTTCAGTGTACATTTTGGTGTCTTTATAGCAAAGTTTCACTGTACATTGTGATGTCATTACGAGGTTTCACTGTACATTGTAGTGTCATCATAACGAGGTTTCACTATACGTAGTGGTGTCATAATAACGAAGTTTCACTGTACATTGTGGTGTCATTATAACAAGGTTTCACTGTACATTATGGTGTCATTATAATGAGGTTTCACTGTATCATCATAAGAGACTGAGATTAAACAGGTTAGTCATTTGAGTCCAAAGTGGCTGGAACTAAAAGGTTAATTAAGATGGTGTTGGAGTGGGGGTGTATGGGACCACAGATATTGGCTCTTAAACTTTATATACCTGAAGTTGAAGATTGAAGAGTTAATTCTTAACTTCCATGTATACAATCTCAAGGAGATTTATTGCATTATGAGTCTGGCATCCAGGTGGTTGAGTCCTGAACTTATGTTTGTTTGAGACCAAAAATTTTAACTCTTCTCACCCCACTGTTTCGCTATCAATTTAAGTCTATACATTTGTGTAACGCACCAAATGTATGAACCATACATTTCAGTGCCACATTTTGGACCAAGTCGGCAGCTTTCGTCTGCATGATTTGGCGCAATGCACTCATAGCACAGAGAGGGAAGCTATTGACCTGGACTATTATAGTCTATATAACTACAGGCAGGAAGCTATTGACCTGGACTATTATAGTCTATGTAACTACAGGCAGGAAGCTATTGACCTGGACTATTATAGTCTATGCAACTACAGGCAGGAAGCTATTGACCTCGACTATTATAGTCTATGTAACTACAGGCAGGAAGCTATTGACATCGACTATTATAGTCTATATAATTACAGGCAGGAAGCTATTGACCTGGACTATTATAGTCTATGTAACTACAGGCAGGAAGCTATTGACCTGGACTATTATAGTCTATGTAACTACAGGCAGGAAGCTATTGACCTGGACTATTATAGTCTATGCAACTACAGGCAGGAAGCTATTGACCTCGACTATTATAGTCTATGTAACTACAGGCAGGAAGCTATTGACATCGACTATTATAGTCTATATAATTACAGGCAGGAAGCTATTGACCTCGACTATTATAGTCTATATAACTACAGGCAGGAAGCTATTGACCTGGACTATTATAGTCTATGCAACTACAGGCAGGAAGCTATTGACCTGGACTATTATAGTCTATGCAACTACAGGCAGGAAGCTATTGACCTGGACTATTATAGTCTATGTAGCTACAGGCAGGAAGCTATTGACCTGGACTATTATAGTCTATGTAACTACAGGCAGGAAGCTATTGACCTGGACTATTATAGTCTATGTAACTACAGGCGGGAAGCTATTGACCTGGACTATTATAGTCTATGTAGCTACAGGCAGGAAGCTATTGACCTGGACTATTATAGTCTATGTAACTACAGGCAGGAAGCTATTGACCTGGACTATTATAGTCTATATAACTACAGGCATGCTGGTATTTGAATGAAATGTCCTTTCACAAGGAAAATGAATCTAGCACCTTTATTATAATTCAAAGCAATTTGTTTTCAAGCAGTTCGACTTAAAGTACCAATTGGCACTCAAGGAGTTCACCCTGCATTTTTGCTTTTCTTGCATGCACAGTTTTTCTTTTTTTAACATATAAAATCTGTGGAGCTGGACCACCAAGGATAACCTTTAGATGTTCAAGTCCTGTCATAGGGTATTTCATAACTTCCATGAAGGACAAGGGCATTAACTCCCTCAGGTATCTTAAACTCTAAATCAAGTTAACTGCATAAGACCAAAATAGTTAACTCTGACATTCAGAGACCAAACTGATTCTCTTTTTGACCACCTCTACAGATCCAGATTTTTTTTATAGCCTTTCAGGCAAAAAGCATCATTTCTGAAGATCATATTTTCCACATTGAAAAATATAGTTTCCCTTAATAAGTTTCCTGATTTTGCTTTTTTTTCCCCCATCTCACTTTAATGTACATGTAGCATATGCCTATACAGATGAACCACAGCATAGGCCTATACAGATTAAACACAGCACAGATCTTTCCACATTAGACCTGGCATTGACCTACACAGATTACACAGAGTTAAGGTTCATGTACATGTTGCTTTTAATCTTCTTGTGTGCCTCAACTTGATCATGGAGGCCTGATACAGCACTCACATCACCTGCTGTAAATTAACCTATGTCCCTCACAAATTGATACATTTATTTGCAGACTGGTTGACAGACATTGTTACCCTCATCCTTTCCCCTGTTATGAATATATTTTGTAGTACACGGCCAAAGAGCAATTCCCAACATGCTGGTCTGCATGGATGTGAAACTACTGTAAACTGCTTTATTTTCGTGTGTATAAACTTTAACGGTTTTTGTATTTTTGACATTTTACTATTTTTTTTTTACATAATTCCCATTCAAACAATGTTAAAACACTATTTCATCGTGTTTTCATTTTCACGGTTTTGTGCCGTCAGTGAAATAAGCGAAAATAAGAATACAGTGAAATTCAAGCAATTACAGTACTGGTCTTGGAGTGTTATCTCTTACAGGGAATCCACCACAGGGAACAGAACCTGGGGCACCTGCCTCTATAGATGGTGGCATTGGCGTGGTGATGCACACTGCAAACCATCAAATAGAAAGCCATTTTTTTCAACAGGAAGATGTGTATTTATGTAAGTAATTACCAGCAGAATCTGCAATTTCAACAATGATTATCAAGTATTGTGTATAGTTCTGAGAGATTAACTGCCTCGTTTTATGTGATTGGGGCGTGAAACAAGGGATCGATTACCATGTTAGATGGAGGCAGACACTGAATAATCTACCCTTGTTATGAAGCTAACTAAACATAAAGAACTTAACGCGATCATTATTGTCTGCTGCTCAAGGCATGACAGTGAGAAAATTCAACACAAGTGAATTAATCACAAGATTTACCCCCTCCAACCTAATGATGTCATCAAAAATTGTAAATATAGGGTACCTAAATTTTATAAGAAATATACTAACCTATAGTTGTGACAGGTTTTCTCTCTACAGCATATTACCCAATTATCTTTAAACAGATTAACCTTTGCCTTATTGAATTCAGATTTACATTCCTCATGAATATGCTAACTGAAATACCAGAAAAGTCATGTTCATATGAATAATTATTGACTTAGGATATAATAAATTACCCATTAAAAAGACCATTTCACTCAAATTTTAGAATGTCAGTACTTCCTGAGGTAAGAAAATGATTATCACCCTGGGCTGAAAGAACTGACTATGTCCAGATATTTATGTCTTGATACACAAATCTGTCAGCACTAATGAATTCAGAAATGTAAGCTAGCTATGCAAGGGATTCTTTGTGTACATACTAGTTAACTCTTTCAGTGCTAAGCGCGACTGAAGTCAATCTACTTAAGTCAAAGTATTCTGAATTATCATAAGGATCCCAAATTCATATTCCTCATAAAAAGACCTTTCATTCAAGTACCAGTATGCCTATAGTTCCAGAGAGAATATTCCAGGTCAACAGCTTTTCTCAGCATGCATTGGGCACAATGTGCTCAATAAATGACGAGAAAAGCTGTTGACTCAATACAAAATTTGACAATGAAAGAGTTGACAGAACATACAGAATTAAATGCCATCGCACCAGATAGGAAAAACAACAACAGTGTTTCTGTTAGGAATTTTTTTAGGGGGTCACAAGAAGGGAAATTCAGGGGAGAAGACTAGACTTTCACAAATTTTACATGTAAATAAACAAGACTTGTAAATTAAATGCCATTGCATCAGACAGGAAAGACAACAACAATCATGGAAAACATCTGCAAAAAAGATATAAATTTCTTTAATTTTGGAATAAGTTACCTTGCAACAGGTAAAACTCTGTTGCCAGATGATCTTTTGTTTAGATACAGTGACCAGTCTGCTGGACGTAATTACATATCCTGCCAAAAATCAATTGCAGGGATACCTTCCGTATACATTCTAATTGGATTCAGCTGTATAGATTTTATCTACATGTTTGTTCTGCTTTGTCTCTTATCTTCCATGGCACCAGTCTTTTAATGGACTCGGGCAGTGCCGCCATCTAATGGAAACTAACTGAACTAACTTCCCTCTGCCATCACTCAATTGTGTGATCATTATTCTCTCTGTTTCAAATTCGAGGCAACTTGCGGCACTTAACTCGCTCCTGGCTGAAAACAGATTTTACTGGACATTTGGCTAAAAACAAATGAAAATGGCACAGTCTTGTCTCCACATTAACAGAGCTCTCACTGAAGTACAAAAACAGCAATGTCTGGCCCTTAATCTCCACAAAAGCCATGGGCTATTGCAGGTATTTACCTGGACAGACTAGAGTTCACCCAAGGCTGTACAGGTACACGTAATGAATACCAGTCTATGACATTTACAATTTTTTTGCTGCCAGACTCATAGTACTTTCATCCAAAATTCAGACAAGTGCTGGATTGAAATATCTTTAAAGCTGGAAATGTTTACTTGTCGTCTCTGAAAATTGACTTGTCTAAGACAATAGAGGGCCAGTGTATGTTAAGCCCTGTGTGAGCCATGCCTGAATACAGCCTCAGATAGGAAACACTTCAAAAATAAACGAAAGAGACAATTTAACCCTTTCCTTTGAAGTAAAAAGACTGAGTCAACAGTTTTTGTTGGCATGGGTCAGGCACTAAGTGCCCAGCCCATGTCAAGGAAAGCTTTTGACCTGGGATATATGTTCTTGACAGGTTTCATCTACAATAACTCTTAATTTTTTTTTTCATTACTGTTGAAATAAGTTGAAAATGCTGAAGCAGATGACATTTGACCATCAGACGGTTTAAAGGGGAAAGTGTTAGGGCAAGTGGCTCCAAAATCAGTGACAGGTCTGACTGTTTTGATGCTGCCATACATCTTTTGAGGCAGTCAGTCAGGAAGAGCAGCCAAGCCATTATATAATGACAGGTAACAGTGTCTGTCACTGGCAAACTCACAGCATTGTGGTTGTGCAATGACAGACATCCGTGCAGCCATGATTATTTTTTGTCACAAGCAAATGTCACTGAAAAAGATTGAATGATGATGATGATTGGTTGGAAAGCCCGGGGAACCACCTTTAAGTGACACATCGAAGTCAGTGAGTGTAAAACTATGGGCTTAAAAGAAAATTGGTGGCAACTCATCAGGGGAATGTCCTACAGAGGAACTGTACAATGTGGACAATGCACATATAATGGGGAGAGAATTTAATTTCCAGGTTATCAGGTGAAAAAATTCACAAATGAGACTACATGGTGAGGGTTCCAGGACTTCATGGGAAACAAGCTCTGAACACTATAAGTCAGCACAAAATAGAGAAAGTGAGGGTCTAAATGTCTATATTTTCACCTATTCCTGGCACAACACAAAATCACGAACACAAAATCACCGTTTTGTTCTATGATTTTTTTTAATCAATTTAAATCAAACTTTGACCCATTGAGAAGAAACAGCATGAAAACTTTTTTCATTCTTTTTTTTTGGGGGGGAGGGGGGATGGAGGGGATGGAGGGGAGGGAGGGGAGGGAGAGGGTGCAGATGCACCTTTTGTATCTCATCCCCCAGTCAGCCTCCAGGTCTCCACCTGGAAGTACATACTTCTCCATCCAGACAATTTTGGCTGGTTTATGAGGCAAACAGGTTAAATAGCATATTGCAGCATGCCTTTGTTACATGTACATATTATGCATACATATTACGCATTCATATGGGTGCTAAAAGGTCAACAATTGTTTTCCTAACCATTTGTGCTCGATGCTACAACCTGGCACTATGGTGGTGGCCAGAATATTTTGTTGCACCAAATGAATATTCATGACCAGGCAGGCACCAGCAATGTCATCACTGATGTCATCACTGATGTCATCAGACTGTTCTTTAACCCACTCCCATTCAAGCCACCAAAGCTCCCAGATGTAATGTCATCTGCTTTAACATTTGTACTTAAATTTCTCATTACCAGAAAACATTTTTGCTGAGATTTGTATAGTAAGACAATTCATGACGACATGCCCTAGGTCAACAGCTTTCTCTCACACAGGTTACGCACAATGCTCCCAACTTGCATTAAGGAAAGCTGTTGACTTGGTGAGGTACTCAGAAATGGGTTAAAAAAAGAGTCTATTCAACTTTGTCAATTTCATGTCAATCAACATCTAAGCTACTTAAATTATTCATTCATTTCCCACTCCTAAAACACTGTTCTGATTTTTGGCAGTTCCTCAGTACATTTTTTGTAAGTAGAATGTACATTGGAATTTACATTTACCCTATGTATCTGAACAATTTTGAAATTTAAAGCAAATCTATTATCATATAATACACATGCACATACATTTTAACATTTTGATCATATCAGAGTTAAAAATGTCACACATGTATAAAGCAACAATTTATTCAATATCATCTGTGCCTAGCTCAACATCGGGCCATTCTCCATGAATGCAGTTTGCTGCACTTTCGATATAGCTGAAATATTTGACTGGCAGCTTCAAGTTTACACGAAGCAGACTGTATTCCAAGCAGGATATTTTTAATGCTAGGCTAATTTCTATGGAAAAAGAATTTGGAAAGTAAAGGTCCTCATGACACAAAATAAGTCACTCATATATATATATATATATATATATATATATATATATATATATATATATATATATATATATATATATATATATATATATATATATATATATATATGTATATATATTAGTGCATCCAAAGCATGTAGGTTATCAATGTGAAATCAACACACCCTGACTCCCAACATTCCTGACGGCTGAGACAGAATTTTCGCTGTTTGAAATATAGTTGACCTACCACAATGCCATCAAACCTGATGGAATAACACTCACTGAGTCTTGAAAGTATTTAACATTGTAATGTCAATTACTTGAAGTGCATGTGATGCACAGTGTTTTACATTTCTAAACAAACCTTCCACATTATTTTCACTCCTTTGTGCTCGCTTTCCAGTAAGGGAAAGACAAAAATAAACAAGGAACAAAAAATAAAACAAAAAGCAAAACATTACGACAGAATACAACAAAAGGACACAAACCTGTTTATTATGTTTACTTATGTCTTACCCTGTCCCTCCTCAAGAAGTAATAAAACAATCATACCACGTGTCATGGTTACATGTACAATATGCAAGTTGTTTTTTTCCACTCAGGCAACTATTTATTGGGCTTCACCGTCCTCCCGCCTTCCTGACATAAGACAGAGTCAACAGCTTTCCTGAAGTTAGACACCAAGTGCTGAAGCCAAGCCACAAGAAAGCTGTTGACCTCAGGCATGTTATCTTTATAGGTATCACTGACAGTTCGTATTCAAGTGTTTTTATCGCTGATCCAGTTGCCTGTCAGACATTGTTCACACAGAGTGACGGTCCATGCCACACATGTGCACAGTTGGCTAACCAGGAACGCTCTCCCTTTCACCCATGGCCTGGTGTCCCCTCCCCCCCCCCACCCCCTCCACGCACCCTCCAATATTCTTTGACACCAGGTTCCATCCTTGGCCTGGGAAGCAAGCGGTCAGAGTTTATACCACACTGATTGCGCACAGTGGTTTTCTGAATCCTTCCATTCCCCCCCCCCCCCCCTTGAAATATTTAGGCCAGAAAATATATGTTCACATGTGTATCACAGAGTGCCTCAATAAGGCAATACTTGGCTTTTTTCATTATCCATGTAAAACAAACGGGTCTCATCTTAAAAAATAAAAAAGAACAGAGGCATTTCAAAACATATAGCATTGACTGATGAGCCCACCTTTGCACATACATGGCTCCTGTGACCTTGAAAATGAATTCAAGGTCACCACATGTCACCAAGTGAAGAAAATGGTGTCAATGTGCAAATGAGGTCAACTGGAGTTCCAGGCGGCCAGTAAGGCTTGAGACGCCATGTTCACAAACAAGTGGTGGACTGACCGAACCAAAGATGAAGTACCACGAGGAACAACAGACCAACATATCCAAAAACATAACTGTTCCCCACTTGGGGTGGATCCATAAAAATCAAAGCTCGCAAGTCTGCAAAGCAGGCAAGCTCATAAGTGAAGTAACCTGACCCAGCAATTTGACTGGCTGATGATCACTTTGGTTTCATGCATATAACGTGCATCAAAGTTGAATAAAATCTGTTGTTGCGTTGTTCATATCGCACACATTGATAATTAGATCAAGTATGTCACATGTCAACTCCTGGGTCTCCCTCAGCTGAAGATCTCAGTGATGTCACAGTAATGCAGACCTTGCCACTTCATTTCTGCCCCATAAGTTACCTTTGTGCACAACTTGAAACATTTGGAGAATACTGCAGCAATAAAAATGACAGCATTGATGGATAGATACTTTGACGTGAAAATTGACAACATAATTTCCTGCCACAGAAAGTTATCAAAACACAACAACATATATTCAATGGATAAACTGGAGATCATAAAGACAGAAACATAGCAGGGCCAGAAATTCACAAAATTTTGCAAGAATCTATTTAGATTTTTTCAATTAGTTTTCTTTTTAAATAAAGACAAGTTTAGAAGAATCTTTACAAGAATGGATTCTCGGATTGTCACTGAAATTCTGGCCCTGCATACACACAATACATGGAGGATGGACAGAGGAAAAAGATGAACTTACACACGACACTTGAAACAGGCTCTGTGGTATACGTCTCGCTTAACCGACACACGGTCCATCCCCATGGCGAAGCCGCAACTGTTACATTTCTCCATCGGAGGTAAACTGTATCCACTGCTGCTTGATAATCTTCGAAAACTACCCATGCTTGAGCTTGTGGTGTCACAAGACAGAGGGCGCCGGTTGCAGCCAATACTTGTCAGGTCCCTCAAACTTGAAAACTCTTCAAGGTCTGAGTCATAAAACTCATCTGGATGAAAAAAAAGGTCCTCGTATATCATTCAATTTTATCACTTTTTAAAATTATTAGTATAGGTGGTTAACAAGATATTTATATGCAAGATATCTGCAAAGGCTACTGAGATGTAATCACTTTTAAAATCTAAGTGGCAGCAGCAGCTTTGGCCACATTTATTGTCACTGATACCTCTCAGCATTGCCACACCCAAGCACAAAATGTACAGACTCTATAGTCTCAATACGAGACGTGCATAATAATTTCCCACCACACACCATGTGTTCATGTCTGTCATTAACCGAGAACACAGGGACATATCATTGTTACAGACAGGGCTAGATGCCCCTTTCTCACAAAATTAGTGGATTTTTTTTTTTTTTTTTTTTTTTATTTTTTTTTTTTTTTTAGAGAAATCAAAGTTTGCAAATGATAAAGTCATATTCATTTAGGGCTCCCTAAACTGGCCATATGAAGACATTTTCATTTGCCTCTACTAAGCATTCTTTATTTCCAAAATATTGCTAATTATCCCGCTTGCCCGCATAGGCAGCTGCCTGTATCTTGCCAGATGAGACTATGGTTACTAAGACAGCAAGGTACATGAATGCAGCTGTGGTGCGAAATTAATATGCATGTCTTGCATTACAATGCAGGGCCAGAATTTCGGCGAGAATCGGAGAATCCATTCTCATAAAGATTCTCCTAAACTTGTCTTTCTTTGAAAAGAAAACTAATTGACAAAATCCCAATAGATTCTCGCAAAATTTTGCAAAATTCTGGCCCTGCATTGTCACACTTATAATGTTTCTTTGTGTCAATGTTGTTACAAAGTGAAATACGTAAATGGATGAGCAACATTGTGTTGTCCAAAGTCCACACTCAAAGCATACCTGGATTTGTTTATTGTGTACACATTATTTTATAAATAAGTACACTGTTACTTACCCTATAGCTTATTTTTATCATGGTTATGTCTGTAATGTTCCATAACTATGACAGAACCTCCTAACAAATGAATATTTTATATAGCAGAAGTAATGATTTATAATCACATAACTATTTATACATTGAAATAATTCTTAAACTAGAAGCCGATCAGTGACCAAAAACCCCACGGCCAGGATGGATGGACACACAGACGGATGGATGCATAGTTGATGACAATACCCCTCCAGTAGGTCAAGGTTACCTGTGCTTGATCTAATGACAAAGCTTTGGCGCAAATGCAATGAGCAGAGAAATCATGGCAAGGCCATTTTTCTTCAATGCAGCACTATGACCTTAATATGTGACCCAGTATCTAGTTTTTAGTAGGTGTCTGAGGCATCCTTATGAACAACTGTCATACATAATTGGTGCAGCTACAATGAGCAAATTGAAATTTGAAGATATCATGGTACCACCATTTTTCTTCAGTGCAGCACTGACCTAAATATGTGACCCGTTGACCTAGTTTTTGATAGGCTTCTGACGCATCCTTAAGACCAACTGTCATAAATAATTGATGAAGCTACATTCAATATTTTTTAGATATTGTTTTGATGCTGTTTTTTTTCTTTAATGTAACACTGTGACCTAAATATGTGGCCTAGTGACCTACTTTTCAATAGGCACCTGAAGCACCTCAATGGCCCCCTGTGATAAAAACTTGGTCTCTGTAAAGCCAGTTTTTTAGAGACATGGAATTAACCAGGCATGGGCAGACGGACAGACATCTCTAGTATGTTGCATCTATGTAGAAAAACATGACCCATATTCATGAATTTCAAACCCAACAATGACAGCAAAGAGATACCAGAGTTACCAAAGCATCACCATTCATCTTTCAATACCAATGTGAAGAAACAAATTTCACTCCTGACTTGAGACAGACAGTCACCCATAAAAGGCAACTGGTGGACGAGCAGGTGACGACAATGCCCCTCTGGCCTAGAAGGCCAAGGGGCAAAAACCTCTGCATCTATCGTTCATAGATTATACACTGATACATGAATGTTGCATATCACATAGTGTTTCTAAGGTGGCTCTCATGCTAGGGGCTATAATAATGAGTATCTCCTGGCCAGTACCTGTTGTATATTATGCTTTGTACGATCTTGTTTTTTCATGGTCAAATAAAGGAATTTGAGTCTTACGTCTTGTCTGTTTGACACTCCCCCCCCCCATTCTTTCAGTTATAGGAAGTACTGCATGTATAGACAGGTAGTCTGTAATAGGAGGTATGAGTAACAACAAAAGTGCTAAGAAACTATGATAAAAAAGCGTGACTCAAGGCAGTTAGTGTCTCATCAGAGTGATCTATCAGGCTAGGTATCACAGTATGTCAATAAAGTATGTGTGAAGGGCTTAAAAATTAACAATTAGTCATCAACCTATCACATTGTCTGATGACTCTGTCATAAAAAAATGTAAAGAACACATTTAACCTCAGTCCATTCATCAAACAGCTATTAATCAACAGTCAACTTGTCACATACTTTTTGCCCACGAGTGAGAGCTGCACATCTTTTATGTTACACAGCCCCTCTCCTCTGTATCAGCAAATTTAATCATTTAGATAATTTTCCAAAAGACTTTTCTTTTTTGAAGCATGAAATTTGTGCAAAAATTTCACAGCATTGCATAAATGCATGCTGATATGGCCTATTTTCAAGTATGTCGTCTTAATTGGTTCTCACTTGAGTCAGTCAGGGGTTAATTTGAAACACTTTTGGAGCATTTTCATTTTTCCCATTGAACTCATATTGATGATCAATCATCATTTAGGCATTACATACTTCTTCCAATCTGATGGAAAATAACAGCAAATCCTTTCTGAAATCTCACTAAGTTAAACCTCAAAGCACTGATTTAAGACTGAGTCAACAGCTTTCCTCTGGGCACTTTGCGTGCATTGCCAGCAAAGTGCCCCAAGGAAAGCTGTTGACTAAGACTACTTTTTGCTTTAGACTAGGCTTGCTGGTATTTGAATGAAAGGTATCTTCATGAGGAATTTGAATCTTTTAACCATTATATGTTAACAGTAATTGGAAAATGACAAGAGCCGTGATTAGCGCTTTAAGGGTTAAAAATTGTCTGTATCATGGAGACTGTTTCACTTTTTCCCAGATTCATGGCACAAACAAAATTAATGAAAACTGCAGGAAATTACAGGAATGTTTAATTAAAAATTTACTGTATTAAATATGGAACAACATAATCCCCAGTTGTACAAGAATGCAAGAAATCATGATGACATGTAAAACTACAATCACAGCCTAAATGATCAATCTACAAGGAAGACTTGATAATAAAAGCACACAAAATAATATTAATGTGGTTGCTATGACCCCTGCTTCCCCAACTGACAATAATAACACAGCAAAATGTACCTAAGGCCTGGAGATTCCTCCACCCCCAGTAATGGTAACCACATCAAGACAACATGCCTGGCCAGAAGTTTGCCCCAAGGTTGTGGATATTCCATGAAAGATGTGATGATGTAAACATTGTAAAATGAGAGACTATGATACATTGCTGTCCACTCTTTTGAGATACATGTAGCATCCTCAAGACTGATCCACTATGATCTCTGGAAATAACATGGTCTCTAACAGGCACCAAATAGAATAGAAGATAAGCTCACTGTGATTGACAGATGTGCCTTCTCAGCACTTAGCCCCATGAAGTAAGACTGAGTCAACAGCTATCCTTGGCCTCGGTTGAGAACTTGACCCACACTAAAGGAAAGCTGTTGCCTCAGTGGATTTTATGTTGCTAGGTGTCATCTACACTTCTCATTCAAATTGATTCTCATTGCTGTTTCAAATTACAGCCCAGAACCTTGAAGCAGACGACATTTGACCAACAGTTGGGTACATAGAGAGCTACTCAGGGAGACACGTATGGGTACAGGCTCCAAAACATGTTCTGAGTAGTTATCTGCTGAAGACCCTTAAATTTATTTGAGCTAATACAGCCTATGTCAAAATTCACAGAAGAATGTGACAACAGCACTTCCATGTGCATATAGGTTAAACAGTGACAGGTTAGCTTATGGAGTGCAGAGAGTTCCGACTATGGAATAGGGAAAATGATTACCAGGAAGTGGTTTGGGACAAATAGACACAAATGCAATAGGAAAATTCAGATTCCCACTTTTTTTTTTTTTTTGCTAAAATGTGGTCTGTTAATTTGATTCATGACTGCAGAATGCTGATATAGAAGCTTTTATCTAAGTTCAACAAAGTCTGCATGTAAAGTTTGTTAATGGTCTTGGCCAGTTTACGCAGGAAAGGGCTAAAGCAGGTGTATCTGTTGTTGGGCACATTCACTCTTTAAGTGCTAAATTTTGGACTGAGTCAACAGCTTTTCTCAGTGTGCATTGTGCCCAATGCATGTGGAGAAAAGCTGTTGACCTGGGATATTCTCTCTGGAACTAAGGCATGTTGGTACTTGAATGAAGAGCCTTTTTACAAGGAATATGAATCTGGGATCCTAATGATAATTCAGACTAGTTTGACTTAAGTACATCGACTTTAGTCGTGACTGGCACTGAAAGAGTTAAGAGTGCTACATGCACCTCACAGTGGGCAGAAATTGTTGAGTGCCTCCCTCCTCCCCCACACCAACCAAAGGCCACCTGTTTTGGGTCAGTGTCTTCATAGACTATGACTATCCCTGTCTTCAGAGACCACTTTCCTTGCAAAACCAATTTTTAACAGATTTTTTTGGTACTTTTTCATGTAATTTATAAATCCTAGGAGAGACCATCTGTCTTGAGAGACCACAATTTGGTCAACCCTTCATGTTGCCTTTTTACAAAAGCTTTCATTGTTATGACATTTCAGTCCTACTTTATAAGTCCAGCCAACAAGATCACCCCTGTAAGAGGCTCAGAGCACTTTTCTGTCATATGTGGAGTGGCCTTATTAAAGGGGGTTACTTAAGTGGTAACACATTAGAAAGCTGAACAGAAAATTCTCTTGCGATATGTATGCACATGGGGAATCCCTGTAGGAAAACAATGGAGATTGTTACCAGCTTTACATGACCAGCACACTGCATCAATATTGTTACCAGCTTTACATGACCAGCACACTGCATCAAGATTCTAAAATAAATTGCTATTTCCTGTCTCCGTGCTTTAAAATGATAGTAGAGATCGTGCTGCATGACTTGCCAGGCAATGCAAAAACCACTGCTGCTAGAGACCAGCAGTACTGAACTTCAATGTCCAGAAGCTCTTTGTATCATCATCATCATCATCATCATCATCATCATCATCATCATCATCATCATCATCATCATCATCATCATCATCATCATCATCATCATCATCATCATCATCATCATCATCATCATCATCATCATCATCATCATCATCAATAACCAGTGTTTGTACCAACACTTGACAAAAAATCCTCCTAATAGCATGGCAGAACTCAATGAATGAAGCTATTTCATATTAATGCAACCCCACTTCGTTGCTTTTACAATTACTGAGGATTAAATGACCTCAAGTAGAGCTGAAATACTGCTAAGAAACAAAATCCTGCTTCTTAACTCATTCCACCCTAATAGAAGACTGAGTCCACATTCCTTTCGTCCGCTCTGGGCCAGAGCAAGCCAAGGATAGCTGTTGACCATGGGTATATTATTTGAAATGATCTTCCATGCAAGTTTCATCCAAAATTTTTTTAAATAATCCCTGAATTAGTAAGACGACATTTAGATATTAGCGGGAAAAAGCGTCATTAGGGTGGAATGAGTTAATAATGGTGCATCTCCACCAGAAAATCATTTATTTCATTTTAAAAAGCTTAATTTAGCAAACATTCAGGAAAATTTCTCGATTTTTATACAAAAATCCTACTAAATTGAGCTTTTTTGGCCTTTTTGATTAAAAATCCCACTAAATCTTACCATATTTTTTTGCCAAAATCCTACAAAAGTACGAAAATCCTACTCAGTACAGACACTGGATAATAATGGAATGAATTACATTTTACTCTATTCCATCCACTACTCGCAACAATATTTTCCACTCAAGCAGTAGTACATATACCTATAATAGTCTAAAGTCACTTGTCATTTGCCATGCTGTGGCCATCAAATAAAACATAAACTTTAACTAGTAAAATACAAATTTATGTTATTTCTCTCTGTCAGATGCATGGGATTACACATCATATATACTGTACTCTATATCATAGTACCTCCTTCAAGAGACCATTCCAATGAGACCCCCTGCCTCTGAAGACCACAGATCCATAGCACTATCTTTTCAAAGTTGTGACCTGTATTGCTGTACACCTGCTTCAAGAACCACTTTAACTCTTTTAGTGCCAATCATGTCTGGAGACGATCTACTCAAGTTAAACTAGTCTGATTTATCATTAAGACCTCAGATTTGTATTCCCTGTTAAAAGACCTTTCATCCAAGTTCCAGAGAAAATATCCCAGGTCAACAGCCCTTCTCGGCACACACTGGGCACATTGCACCCAATGTGCACCGAGAAAAGCTGTTGACTCACTCCAAAATTTGGGACTTAAAAGAGTTAAGACCCGTCCTTGGGGTGGTCTCCCAAAGGAACAACTGCCTTATACACAAAAAAATATACTGACCCAATAAGTGCTGGCAAGTTTGTGCTCTGTGTGATCTAGGATAATCCTCATGTGTTATCAAAACGAAAGCTGGGACTGGACTAATGCTCTAGTCACTTCAACTGTACCACCCCCATTTCCTGCAATTACTCCATCCTGCCAGCAGTTTTTGCATTTTTTTGTGACCTCATAATTATGTGCGGTGCTCAATTAGCCAAACCATGGTCACCCCAGCATGGCTAAAGGACTGCATGTGACTCGTGACCTGTATTAGCCACAAAGGTCATTGTGTATCTGATCAAGCTTTCCATTATTAGCTGACATCACACAAAGCTGTGTAATTGATGCCATTAAATATATGTTTACTGGATATACATATAGGATGTAATTCTGTCTGGAGAAGAAATGGGGGCACTGGGTAATTTCTTACTCTATGATAGGGGTGACCAGCATGGGAAACATCATTATACTCCCCCTTTCGTTCAACATCAATAATTAAGGGGGTACAATAGATTGTTTTAGGTCATATTAACTCCAAGTATTGCCACAGGTGGAAAGTTCAAAGAGAACCTTGTCTTTTGAAACCACCCGTGATGACAAACAGAGAAACCCGTTTTTCCAGCCACTGCTGGAAAGACAGAGAAACCTATCTTTGAGCCTTTGAGGTTATCTGTAAGAGAGGAGCCTGTCTCTCACAATTATACCTGAAGAGACAAAAGAAAATCACCAGTTAAAGCCTGTAAAAGTGTTTACCTCTTTAACCTCCAAAATAGCACAGGTAGGTTGGGGGGGGGGGGGAGGAGAGAAAGGGAGGAAGAGGAAGGGAGAGATACAAAGAAAAAGAGAGGAGGGGGGAGAATCATCAGTTAAAAACACCTGTAAAAGCATGCATTTTGCCTCTTTGAACTTCACAATGGCCAAAACAGCCCATCATGCACTTAAACCCAATACTTTCAGGTATTTTTCTTCTTTGCATGAGCATGATTAACGGAAATTGCTGATAATCATTTTTAAGTATTCTCAAGATCAACAGCTTAGATGGCAACAAGCTCCCGACCACTATTGACCAGACAGTCAGCACTGAAGGGAAAAGGGTTAAAAGTGGTAGGGGGTGGTAACAGGTAGGGAAAAGGGTTCAAGTGTTTTACTTCAGTTTATTTGCACAGTTTTGTCACAATTTTGAATATTTGTGGTTTAACTATCCTCAGAGGTCATAATGTTTCTTTTTTCCCCGACTCAAGATTGAATGGTGCAGGAAGGTAGGACCTGCATTAATGTCAATCCTTTGTCTAGTGAATGGTTTTCTGTTCACTATGAAAGAAATCAATTTAGAGATCACAAAATATTTAGTTTAATCTGTAACTATATTGTGGTCTAAATCCCAGATTTCAACTTCATAGACTGACCAGATTTCCATCTACATTGGAGAATTCTTTTGGGAGATAAACAAATTCAAAACATGAAGCATATAGGTTCTCTCTCTCTCTCTCTCTCTCTCTCTCTCTCTCTCTCTCTCTCTCTCTCTCTCTCTCTCTCTCTCTCTCTCTCTCTCTCTCTCTCTCTCTCTCTCTCTCTCTCTCTCTCTCTCTCTCTCTCTCTCTCTCTCTCTCTCTCTCTCTCTCTCTCTCTCTCTCTCTCTCTCTCTCTCTCTCTCTCTCTCGCTCTAAGGAGTTGGACCTTTTTATGCAGAGGAATGAACATGTTTACAATTATGCAAATTAGGGGCATTTGAAATTTTAAATCTTGAATATCTTCAAAACTATTATAGAAAGAGATGTCATTCCATCTTTTACTAGGGGTTATTGACCATTGCACATGTAATAAATCTAAAACAAAAGTTGTAGCAATTTAAATTATGTTAATTGGCAGCATTTGTAATTTTAAAACTTGAATATCTTCAAAACTATTATAAATAGAGTTGTCATTTCAACTTGTACTAGGGGTTTAATGACCATTGCACATGTGATAAATCTAAAACAAAAGTTGTACCAATTTAAATTATGCCAATTAGCAGTATTTGAAATTTACAATCTTGAATATCTTCAACACTATAACAGATACAGATGTCATTCCAACTTCTACAAGGGGGTTGTTGACCATTGCGCTCCTAATGAATTAAAAACAAAAGCTGTAGCAATTTAAATTATGCTAAGTAGCACCATTAAAATTTTTAAATCTTAAATAACTTCAAAGCTATAATAAATAGAGATGCCATTCCAACTTCTAATCCTGTGTTATGGACTAGTTGTACATTGCCATATCAATATGCTTTGAAGACACACACACTGATTTGCAATGCAGCAAATCATCTTTTTCTAGTTTAGAATGACCCTTTCGAACTATGACACATAATAAGGCTTTCTGTTTAAATATGTGTCATAAAATTTAATATAATTCATACTGCTATTCATTGTCTTGCTGAAGCAACTTCTTGACATGGTATGATCTACAACGTACAATTTTTTTCCATGTCCCCCCAATCCTTGTTTCTTATTGGTCAGACCCATTAAGTGGTCTTATAGTCCCTGTTTTTCATTGCTCAGTATCACCATCAGGAGGTCTTGTAATCTTTGTTTCTCATTTCTCATTATCAGGTGGTTTTGGGGGTCATTGTTTCTCATTGGTCAGTATTGATCAGGTGATTTTGTAATTCTTGTTTCTCACCATCAGGTAGCCTTGTAATCCTTGTTTCTCATTGATAAGTATCACTATCAGGTGGTCTAGTAATCCTTTTTTCTCACTGGTCAGTATCACTATCTGGTGGTCTAGTAATCCTTTTTTCTCACTGGTCAGTATCACTATCAGGTGGTCTTGTAATCCTTGTTTCTTATTGGTCAGTATCACTATCAGGTGGTCTTGTAATCCTTGTTTCTTATTGGTCAGTATTACTATCAGGTGGTCTTGTAATCCTTGTTTCTTATTGGTCAGTATCACTATCAGGTGGTCTTGTGATCCTTGTTCCTGCTTTCTCAGTATTACCATCATTACGGACCTGTAAGCTTCCACAAAATTGTGTTCTGCATTTTATAGAAACCCACACATAAGCAGGATATCTGTAAATTATAACAATTAATGACCTTTTGTCCTCTTTAAGGTATAAATATTGCTACTTACAACCCCTATATGCTGCATCCTGGATGCACTCACTCAACTTTATCATACCCCCCCCCCCCATTAATGCTACATGGTGGGACAGATTGGGCAATTTTCAGTGCACCCTGGCTTGCTGTTACGATTATTAATCTTGTCCCCCACCCTTCTTTAACTGTCTTTTTCTTTCTGTCTCTCTTTACTTGTAAATAATTTATCATTCTTTGAAACCTTCTCTTCCTTACATTGTTCTTCAATCTGCAATTTTACCCTATTTTTTGTCTCTCTCTAATTCTTTCTTGGTCTGCCCTTCATACTTGTCACATTTCTATATCATTATTTCAACTCATCTAATTTTTCCCCAATGCTATCCTTTTCAACCTGTTACAATACATTCAGTCTTTTTTTCTCTGCAATATACATTTTGTCCTCCTAAGCAGACCATAGATGACCCACATTTACATTAACATTTACATTAACATTCACATTCACATTCACATTCACATTTACATTTACATTTACATTTACATTTACACCGCAGAATGGAGTGTACCTGGAACTTACTCTGTTTAGTAGGCAAGACATTTCTCACTGTCCACATTTTGTGTTGTCAAGGTCTGTTAACTGCTCATTCCTTGACTCTTTGTCTCCCATAATGGAACACTTGCGGCTGTGCAATCTTTTTCTTTTACTTATCATCTTTATGATTTCAACTGCTAATTCATCCCAGTAAGTGCCTGGAGTCCTCATAAAATTACAATGTAACGAGTCTTCAATTTAGAAACTTACTTGGAATATTGTACATGTACATGTATAGGTAAGATACTGTGGAAAAAAAGGTTATTTTATGTACAGTTTTTGGTCCGATCTTTCATAAACGCTTTTTGTTTTAATCATTCAGACTCCTGAAAGTATTAGAAGGCCTTGTTACAGCTGGAACTTTCATTGACAGGAATGTGGTAGAAGTATCACCTTTTATTTTGATCATTCAGATTCCAAGAAGATATGGAGGTGTCATTAGAGTGTTCAGGCATTTTTTATTGAGACGGACTACAGTATCAACTTTGTTCTTGTCTTTCTTTCCATGTGTGTCCCTTCCTGTAATTTCTTTCTGGAATTCTATCTCCAATTATCAATTCCTGTCAACGTCTACAAAAAGTGCCACAAAAGATCAAGTGAAACACCTCACTGATGAGGTGACTGGCGAACAATGAGTGCAGGCTGTTATCTATGGTCCTGTATTGTAATGACAGCACATGAAAGTGTTGAGATGATTAACAATGAGTGACTTGCTATAACATCTATCATACATATGTGTTCCTATCATGTCACTTCGAGGCTTAGGCTTGTGAGCCAAGCAGCCAGATGCAACAAGAATCACAATGCTATCAGATGGGCCCATTTTGGCAGAGTAACATAAGTTGAGGAAACTTCCAAGATACTGTAATGTACTTATGTCTTACCAAGCTGTCTTTCCAAAACAAAATTGTTACACTTGGCTTTGCACTATCATGACGACCCCCCCCCCCCCTGAAGGGGGCTAAAGGGGCTTTTTGTACTGGTACACTGGGTATTTTCATTAACCCTACTTGTGCACCGGGAGCTCCTTTATTTTATGTATGTCATATATTATTTCTGAATTTTCTTTTTTTCCTGTACCTTGAATTAGTGTTGGGCAAAATTCCACCTGTACCAGCATAATGGGACCCCATTTACCCCCCGTTCATCTCTTGGTCAAAGGGGACTGCTTGCCTTCAGCGTTTTAAACAAAAAAAATGCCTCACATTGTTCTTACTTCTCCTGTTTAAACACCAGCAGGGTAAAACCTGTTTCTAAAGACTTTCCAAAAATGACCAAATTATGATTTCTCCAGGACAGCATAAATAAAAAGATGAAAAGTACTTTAGGAGGAAAGTATTTTGGAATTGTTCTCTACCAAGGCAGATGGTCCCTCCTTTCTGCACACTCTCAAGACATGGACCATTTTACTTTGAGATACAATGGTCCCCCTCCCCTCCCCCCCTCCCCAATGAGATGCAGCCCCTCTTGAGAGGCCACTTCTCAATGCAGCAAGGGTAGTCTTTGCATTATATCCCCCCCCCATGAGAGGCCACCCCTCTTATAAGGCCAGATTTCTGGTGCATTTGGGGTGGCCTCACAAGAGAGGAACCACTGTAATGTATTTCTAGCATTTTGATGCAACCTCAAAGTTTGTATTTTTCATCACAAATAGAATGTATTCTATATTATAATACAATCTCACTGTATGGTCCTTGCCACTGTTTTGTGCTATTAGCAATACTGAAGGGTGAAAAAGTCAAGCTGGATAAAGGTAAACAGCAGTACATCAGATGTCTAGGGCCTGTCTTTATATTCATATTGTCCAGACAGTCTCCTTTGAGCAGTGGATATTCATTATGCCTGACATCTGGGGGTGAAACATATTGTGTCTCGAATACATAATACTTTCTGCTGCAGGTGACCACTTCATTAACTGAACAAATATGTTCCTACGGCTAAGTCAAACCATGGACCTATTATCGGAAGGACTGAGCACCAGCGGCACTTCAAACGCCAGAGCTTTGTTACCGCCACAGCGGGTAGGCGGCAATAAAACTCGCAGGCGTCAATTGTGTATTCGCGGCCGCTGGTCTCCCGAGCGTTAAACGGTGACCCGAAGGTACACTTCGGTAGTCTCCGTAGTACTTCCGGTACTTCCGTTTCCTCTAATCAGCTGTTTTAGAATAACATCGGCAATGGCGTTCAACACCACAGATTTTGTGTCCGAAATTTATTGTATTTGCTGTGAAATTATTAACCAAGTTTAAACTATTATATTGAAATTTTTAAATTATTAAATTGAAATCAATTTTCATTTAAATTAAAACAATGAGTTTCAGCATGGTTTTAGCTGTATAAAAATGATTGCGGTTTCTTACAATATATGACTGGTTCAAAGGATTTTCCCTGTAAAAATGATTCATTTTATTGCATTTTTCATGTTTTTTAAAATTTGTTATTATTACAGTGGTCCCTGTCTTATAAGACCACCCCTAGGGATGGTCAAATTGTGGTCTTTCAAGACAGGTGGTCTCATAGGAGTACCATGAATAACATGAAATTTACTAAATATCTTGACTAGTGGTCTTTCAAGGCAGGTGGGCTTTCATGGGAGTGGTCTCAAGACAGGGTCCACCGTATTATTATAATTATTTTTATTTCATTTTATATTTTTTGCATTTCAAACGTTTAAGTACGCCACAGTAGGTTCATACGGAATGAAAATACCCATGACTCTATGGCATGGGGATATTATGCATGTTACTGGCATCTACAGGCGCCATATTGGATACTGGGCCCAGAAATCAACAATTTGACCACTTTTTGATCGCAAAATTCTAAGATACGCCGGTACTGGCGGTAAATTTGAACTGCACCAAAATCAACCTTTGCTTGTATACAATCGTATTATGTAGGTTTAAAGTTCTGCATTCGACCGGCATTTATTGTAAAAAGCGTCTAAATCTTATAAGGTTTGTCTTATCTGATCAACAGTGAAGGAGTCCCATAGAGACGGCAATCCCTTCATAAAATCCCTACTAACCATCGCAGAACAAAAATTCGAACACCATTTTGCTCGTCTTTGGGGAAGGGGAACGGCAAGGCCGCTTGCGCATTAGAATGCTCAGTACGAAAGGCCCCTTATATCATTGCGCATCCAAGCGTTTAAGTTCCGGTCAAATGACGCCACGGGTTGCCAAGCTGAATGTGACTGCCCAAGTGTGACTGCCACCCACTCAGGCGGTACCAGAGCCGCGGAACAAAGGGCCCCGCTTATCGCTTATCGCGTTGCGGCAATCAGCGTAAAACAAAGGCGGATCAAAGACACTGTTTATTCGTATAAGTGAGCTTAATGGGTTTTGCGCTACTGAAATACGCCGTGCTCAGTCCTTCCGATAATAGGTCCATGGTCAAACACTCTCCCTGCCTGGTCAGCGAGTGAACTACTTCAGCACACTCAACCCAGTGGCAGGAAAGCTGTTGACTAAACTATATTCCTGGCACTTCATGGAGTCCCCCCCCCCACCTTTCTTGGTCCCAATAAGACTGAGTCAATGGCTTTTCTTGGCACACAATTGGTTGGGGCATAATACCAATGCCACGGAAATCTACTGACCTGGTGGTTGGTTGCTATAATGATAGGTTTTATCTACAATTCACTGTGACAAATATTTTTCATCACATGAAATTTAGGTATATGTATGCAGCAGATGGCATTTTTTTAAAGGTGTTTTGGGACATTTTGAGCAAGAAATGAGTTTAAGTGGCCAAAACCTGCTTGTGGTTATATGCTGTCTACTTCAATATTTTTCATTAATTTCCCAGTTCATTAAAAAACGATTTGAAGAACTGTAGACGAGACCTACCAAAATAATGTATGTGCCCCAGGTAAACAGCTTTCCTTGACAATAACCACCTCCCACCAAGGAGGTGTCTTTAACTTTGTTTTAATTCAAGGGGGGAAAGGGTTGAAAGAACTTACTCTACATTGCTTTATTTTCACCTGTTTAACTTTTTTTCTGATTTTTGCTTTTTAACATTTCTCTGTAGTTTTAATTCCACTGTTTTGGACATAATTCCTATTCAAACAATGTTAAGATACTATTATATTTATATTTCCCTGTTTTTGTTTTCACGGTTTTGTGCCATCAGTGCAAAAGCGAAAGTATGACTATGGCGAGTCACGTTATATCATTCTACACACAGATTCATACTGGAAGATATTTTGGTTTTCTGGGAGACAGCCCTTTTAAACTGGTCAAAACTGGCTGGCGGTCAAGTGTGTACTTAAATATATTTCACTGACTTCAACAGTGATAATATGAAAACAATTTGAATGAGAATTTAGATAAGAGATAAGAGGATAACGTGTCCCAGTTCAGCCACATTCCTTGACTCTGTCTTAATTCAAGGGGTAAATTTTTTTAGGGTTTTTTCCTGTTCTTCCAATCCTCACACTTACATTCATCTTATCACCATAACAGCCGTGTTCACATGAACTTTTTGACAGTTACGGATTCAACTTTCTCGCAGTTAGTTATTTCAATTTTCAGAAAGAAAGAATGGAGCACGTCAACAATATGCACCAAAGGAAAGCTTTTGACCCAGCAATAGACCTAGCAATGAAAGGGTTAACACCTGTCTTGAAGGGCCAGCTTCCTGTAGCTCCTGGGTGGTCTCTCAGGACAAGGAATAACTGAGTGCTAGTCTTCATAAAGATCCGTTTCCGAATGTTCCATTTATAGCAACAGCAGCTAAAGTTTGACATGCAATGCAATACAAGATCAACTTTTTAACCATGACAGTTGGTATTATCCCGCACCAGAACCTGGAAAGACTCTTAAAGGTTGGCCCAATATTGGCCCAATGTTGGCAAGGATGGCCCAGCACTGGGCCAAAGTTGGGCCAACTTTTATTGCTCACTGGGATAGACTTGCACTCTGTCCTTTGATCCTTCAATCTCTGTCTGAAAATGCTTGTTGGGCTATATTTCCGATACATGTATTGTATTACATATTAAAAGATAAAAAACTTCGTATCATGCGTGTCCATACTTCTGGGGATAGCGGCATGCCTGCAACAAAATTACGATAACCTAACCTCTGACCCTATCATATGAACTGCTGATCCAGTCCATATTTTTGACCTCTAACCCTATCATATGAACTGCTGATCCAGTCCATATTTCTGACCTCTAACCCTATCATATGAACTGCTGATCCAGTCCATATTTCTGACCTCTGACCCTATCATATGAACTGCTGATCCAGTCCATATTTCTGACCTCTGACCCTATCATATAAACTGCTGATCCAGTCCATATTTCTGACCTCTGACCCTATCATATGAACTGCTGATCCAGTCCATATTTCTGACCTCTAACCCTATCATAAAAACTGCTTATCCAGTCCATATTTCTGACCTCTGACCCTATCATATGAACTGCAGATCCAGCCCATATTTCTGACCTCTGACCCCATCATACGAACTGCTAATCCAGTCCATATTTCTGACCTCTGACCCCATCATACGGATTGCTGATCCAGTCCATATTTCCCATAATGCAAGAACTAGAAGGAGCATTGAACTCTGGCAGGGCACTTGCTATATATTGACCCACAATCTATAATCACACTACCCAGATTTGAAGTACATGTACACCTCATCTCCTTTTTATCAGATACTTGATTATACAATTCTCGTTTACAGTAGTTCCTCCTTTGAAGAACCACCTACCTTTAACACTTTCCTTTCGAAGTCCACGCCTTACACAGGCCCGGAAAATATCCTTTAACATTGGGGTCCATGTGTGGACCCCTTCCTTGTTACCATGTCAATGAGCAAGTTTCATTTTTACAAGTGTTTGCAGGTTGCAAAAGGTATTTGAGACAATAATAAGCTATAAACAAGCATTAATCCATGAATATACACATATATTTTATATAGTTTACTGCACTTTGGTTGGAAAATAGTATAATTATTATGTAATTTTGGGGAATTTTCATTAAAAAATGGGTTTCTATATTAACCCATTGTCATGTTAAAATTTACTAGTTTATATCAGTGCATTAAAACAATGGTATTAATCTTCTTTTTTGATATTCAATAATCATTTTGGTATATTATATTTACAATCTTTTGTGTCACAAAGAAAAATAACTAATGCTTCAATATTTAGTATTTTACATACAAATGTAAAGAAAAAAAATCCGACACAGGCCGCAAACCTATTGAAAAAGCCTAGACTTGAAGATGTTAAAGACTATATACATTTGTCAAGTCATTGTATCCATATTTCCATGTTAATTTACTTCCTTTGAGAGACCACCTGCTTATATGCGGCCACCCTGCACCTGCGCTAGGGATGGTCTTCCAAAGGAATGATATTGCATTCCCATTCAGTACTCAAGAAAACCCTTCACAAAAAACCAGGAAAAATCCAGAAAGACAAAGCTGTAGCTTCCTATGTTCTGTGCCCATAAGTATATACACATTCTAAAAAAGCATTTTTTTCCTCCCTTCTAAGATTGTTGGTCATTTGAGCAACATTCTGAAATCCCATTCATGTGTAACTACATGTAAATTTCAAACATGCACATATTCTTTTGGATCAGTCACACTTTTTATCAGTAATGGCTTTTTGGAAACCTAATATCCCCTTAAATTCAATGTGGAACATAAAGAACAAACGCATGGGACTCCCAAATATCTGTTTCCTTGAAACAAAGTTGAATATCCATTTTCTTTTTCTGGAAAGCCATTAAGCTCCTACATGTAGCTCACATTTGATTACACGTACAATCTGAATTTAGTTGGTACATATTTGTCACAGCACGATGTTTACGCTGTCAATACGGCGAGCAATCAAAACAGCCTCCGACACATGAGTTATACATGAGCCCAGGATACAAATTAACCCATACTGTGCCAGCATTCTGACCAAGCCCACGGCTTCTCACTGTGTATTTGGGGTTACAATGAGCCACTGTATATCAAGGACAGCCTGTTATTGTTTTTTACCCTGGAACTACAGACATGTTGATACTTGAATGGAGGGTCTTTTTGAGAGGAATTTGAATGTGATATACCGTTGTAACAATTCGGTTGAACACCAATTTTGGAATGAGTAGCAGGCAATGGGGTTGACAAGAATGTCCCATTGGAGTTAAATATTTCCGTCACAGAGATTGGACAAACTCCATTTGTAATCGGCCAACTGCATAATTTAGATCCATTTTGCACATATCACATCAAATAGTGCCACTAACAAAATCGTTAACAAATTCAAATGGCAGCTAAGCCGCAGCAACCAGGTGTATCTTTAAAGCAAGTATGTTCACATGACAACACATAGCAACAGCAAACTGGGAGGAGGGTCACTGATCCTGGTGTGTCTGTGTCACGGAGATGTCAGCCTAAATGTCCAACGAACACTGGTATCAAAAAAGAAGCCTGCAGGTCTACTGTCTCGACACAACTCCCTGTGCCTAAACCTGTTGCAATTTTGAAAGTACACACCAGCCAATGTTTCTGTTGCTTCAACAGGTTTAATGTTTTTAACCCTGCAGTCCCTAAAGATTGAGTCAACAATTTTCCTCAAGTGTACTTTTGATGGAATTTGCCCAAAGTGTTCCCCAGTATGCTGTTGACCTGGACAATATTTATCTTTGGAACTACGTGCATGCTAGTGCGTGAATGACGAGTCTCTTTACCAGAAATTTGAATCAGGAATCATCAGGTACAAAATAAATAAATGGCCCCGAGAAAGTTCTGATGGACAGTCTGCTATAGTTGGTCAGTTGTACTTCACAGAAAAGTCGTGTGAGTGATCTTCAAATATGAGTCAAGGGATTTTTTTTATCAAAATTTCTTCACCTTGAAACTAATTCTGGGTTTCAGATAGCTATCATTATTCATAACATTGTGTCAAAAAAGATATAGTCTGATAGATGACTGACAAGGAAACACAAAACCTGCTTCTATACAAGAATCATGTTGCACATCATGTGGCAGAAAATGACTTACGCTATACATCTTAATTAGCACACACTGCACTAAAAAGAATTCATCCACAAAAGCTTTAAAAAAATGTAGATCCTAAGTGTAATAATAAATTCTACCACTTGTTTCAAAACTATGGGATATTTTGGGGGTTCTTTCATTGAAATAAATGGTGAGGGAAAGAAAAAATGGCGGGGGGGGGGGTATTACGGAGTATGCACTTAAATTATTAAGATGAATATGGAATCTGTTTCCATGGCAACTGTAACATTGGGGGGAAAAAGAGTCAATATACATTTATAGATTATAGGGACAGATGAAGTAACAATCTGTCACATGACCAACTTGAGTACATATCCATTCAGTTTCTGAGTCACACAACTTCTACCAATCATTTCCTTATGTTCCCCATCAATATGTACATCTCAAGGATGGATCCAATTCATTTTACTTGCACCCACCCAAATCGAGGAGAGCAAAGACAGAAACTTCTACTGCTCTTCTGCAGAGGGCATTTCAGTCATTCAGGGCTACAGTAGTGTGGTCCCATTAGTTTTCATTGCAATTTACAGCTTAATAACTTTAAATCTACTCCTTGCAGAAACAGCAAAATTTGCATGGTAAAGTTATGTGCATAGATGAAATGCTGACATAAATTTTATTCTTGCAGCTTTAAAAGTAGGATTTTTATTTGAGGTTAATTTAACATGCAATCCAATGGGAATACACATCTCTCACCCTTGAGAATTCTCTGTATTGGGTTGTGTATTCAGCTGAATACACAGATAATAGTTAATTGTGACCTCACCCATTGCAAAGCACCTGGATGTAAAATGCTTCAATGCCTTTACTTTAATCTCTTATTAACTCATTCCATACTATGGTGACAGGCCTTGGTCAGTGGTTCTGACACTGCCTGGCAAGTCATGCTGCAGCTGCCCTTGCGGCTGCTGCAGCATGACTTGCCAGGCAGTGTCAGAACCACTGACTTAAGACTAGAGGCATGTTGGTACTTAAACAAAACCTCTTTTCATGAAGAATTTAAATATGCAATCTAGGTAAATATACGGAAAAATCAGGGACTGGTATGGAATGAGTTAATAGAAAAAAAATGTGAGAAGTGTAGATAAGACCACTCAAGATAACCTATCCCAAGTCAACAGCTTTCCTCCCCTGTGGGCTGAGCACATGGCACTTGTCAAAGCCAAGGAGAGCTGTTGACCTGGAACATGATGTACCCATAATTCTTGTCTACAACCACCATTTAAAATATTTCACTTTAATGAGAAATTTAACCCTTTCCCCCTTGAATTGAGACTGAGTCAACAGCTTTCCTTGACATGGGTTGGGCACTAAGTGCCCAACCCATGCCAAGGAAAGCTGTTGACCTGGGGCAGGTGATCTTGATAGGTCTCATCTGCAATTCTCAGTCAAACTGTTTTTCATTATTGTTGAAATTAGTTGAAAATGTTGAAGCAGATGTCATTTGACCACTAGCCGGTTTTGTCCCCTTTGAGGGGGAAAGGGTTAGTGAGAAATTTAGGTAAAGTCTATTTTGCTGACATTTTACAGCCAGAAATTTTTGGTTGATATGAGTGGGAAAGGGTTTGGGCAAGCACGGATGTGCATTTTCATTCTGTCAAGTGAATATTCAAAAGTCCTACACGTTATATGCGTTAATTTTCAAAGTCCACAATTTACTTTGGATTTTTTTTCATGTTTTCAGCATACATGTTCTGTGAGCTTGAGGAACAATTGATCAAATGACTGTGCAGCCTTCAGCTTCAATGTTATAATATGTATGCATCATGCATAAGAAATATCTTACCATGCATGAGATGAGGCTCTCCATTGTCCATACAACTCTGTCTGAGACTGACAGCCACATACAAACAGAATGTTCCTATCACATACACAAAAAAATGGAGCCCATTTTACCAAAGACGTTTTCATCATTGGAGACATTCTGCCTTTCACTGTGAAATAGACAAATTCCTGAGCACAGTTGCTCTCGGCAACTGATAACCACAAGTATGAGCCTGTTCTACACACAATGCATGTATACCAAAAACTTCACAAAATTAATTATCAGCTTACCCCTGCGATAGGTCCTAAACGACCCCATCCTTAATAGTGATAACCACACCACAGTAAGATTGGTCTCTAATTGGCTGGGAGTGCAATACTTGAAGTACCGAAACCTTTTGTCGCTCGTCTTGTTAACATGAAGCTTGCATTGATTCCACGGATCAGCGGGATGTTTATGGTATACCCTTGGGGTGCCAGTGGCTCTCAGGTCAAAAGTATAAGGAATCCAGGTGCGAATTTAGAGATGAGGACATCTGCAGGTAGCTGTTTCCAGCACTTATGTCAGACACAGCAAAAACATAATTAGGGACAGAATAATGACTGTGCACCTCGGTTTGTCAATAACAGTAGCTGTAACCCCATCCTTGACACGCTGCCAAGGTCAGTGTATAACCGTGACAAGAATTGCATGGGACACAATTATGAAACACAAAGACAAGGTATATTGTGGTTTCTGTTGCAGCTTTGCTTACTCACATGGAACGCATTAAAACTGCTTCTTCGAACGCTTACATTGAATGTTTCCCTGAAGAGAAAAGGCCCAGAAAGCAGCTAAAGAGAGCAGATGTAACAGGAATTTTTTTAAGGAGTTAAAATCTTCCTACCAGCCAATGATGGGAGATGCCCCATCTCGGAGATCATGTAACTGTAGGTATCTTCGGAATTTCCCAGTGGTCGCAGACATTGGTTAAATGCACAATACCACGGCATGATTGCGGTTATTTGTTTGGGCTGGCAGCTTAGATGAGAGTGGGCAGTGAGACGATATGTCTACCAACAGAGGGTTTGTATCTACACTGCACTTTCACAACATGCAAAGTTGAGAATTAAACTCAGGTCCCAGCTGTCCATTGAAAGCCCGGCCTGCCACGTGCCAACACATCGCCTGCAACTCTGTCTTCATGGGTCGGCAGTGGAATGTGGCAGGTGCTTTCATCACCTTTGAATATAAATTCAAAATCATTCTGACAAAACTCCAATAATGTTTACCGATTTTTTTTAAAGGCAGGTTGTTAGTTCTACAAAAGTAATCAATTTCTTTATTTTCTACTTTTTTTTTAAAATAAATTTTCCATTAAACCATATTTAGGGGCAGCTGACCCCAAGTTCACATGAAGGAGTCTCATTGGGTGGCTGTCTGCCTGCCATCTGCTGCGTTCTATTCAACTAGCTGGGTAGTAACCTATATACTTTGAATCAATACAATAGTTTAAGACTACAATATGTTTCTGGCGGGACTGAGGACATGGCGTCGTCTTTACATGCAAATGAACTTCACGTATCTAAATTAAATGGACATAAAGATTTCTATTTCTAGACAAAATGACCTTTTTCTGTTAAACTACATCCAGCAAATGGTCTCACATCCTCAAGATAAAATGTTATAAATGCTATGTTAAATGCTGGAAATTGTTTGAGGGCCCGGACTTCCCCTTGTCCGTTATTGGTCTACAGGCAATGCACGTATAGCATATGTACATGACATACATAACCCACATTCCAACACAGGTGGCTTAGCATATTTTCCTGGATTTTTTGTCTGGTCACACCCACAAACTATATAGGACTATGTAATTGTATATATACATTGTATTTCAAAAGCACTCATAAAATATAGCAATCTCTCTCTTATATGGCCACCTGGATAACACTTAGCTCTTTCAGTGCCAATCACATCTAAAGTCGATCTACTAAAGGCAAACTAGTCTGAATTATCATTAGGATCTCAGATTCATATTCCTCGTAAAAACACCTTTCATTCAAGTACCAGCATGCCTATAGTTCCAGAGAATATATCCCAGGTCAACAGCTTTTATAATGCACCCAATGTGTGCGGAGAAAAGCTGTTGACTCAGTCCAAAATTTGGCACTGAAAGAGTTCAAATGTGGCCTTATAAATAAGAGGCATCTTTTCTCCCAAGTGGAAAAATGAAATGAGAATACCATCCTTGCTACCAGATGAACTGACAAATGTACATAATTGGCTAGCAGTAAATAGGTTGTCTTTAAACACAGCAAAAGATAAATACATGATTTTTCATTTTCCCCTACGTAAAATTAATTTTACTATAGATTTACAGATAAATGATAGTTTAATATCAAAAGATTATTCAGGCATAGTTATTGATGAAAATTTAAATCGGCAATCACATATTACACATGTAGGTAAAAAATGATCAAAGGTAATAGGAATTTTCAAATTATTAAATACATATCTACCATCACACACTTAACAGACCATGTATAATTCTTTATTTTGCCTCATTTGAATTTTGGTATTCTTTGCTGGGGTTAGTCAAGCGCCCAAATCTTTAAACTTAAAAAATCTGTAGTTCGACTTACATGTATATGCCATGAATAATTTTACACTCACACAGACCCACTCTTCAAATTACTAGATATTTCAAAAGTTCAAGATATACTTAAACTGAAGGCCCTGAAATCCTTTTATTAATAAAATCAGGACCAATTACGGTGAAACCTCCCTATACCTAGCTACCTATACCAAACACCCTTGGGACCAGAAAAAGTGTTCAGGATAGTGAGGTATTCCCTATAGGGAGGTTTGACAGCATTGAAAGTATATATTTGGGAGCGAGAAATGGTGTTCAGTATAGAGAGGTGTTCAGTATATGGAGGTGTTCAAGTAGAGAGGTTTTACTGCCAATATATTTCCATAATCATTATGCCTTACCATATGTAACCCACACTTACCAAACTAGGAACAAACATCTACCTCAACTTCCTATTTCAAAAATAAGAAGTTCTCATAGTGTAAGGTTTTTCATCCCATCTCTCTTAAAAAAATAAAGCACCACGCATCAAAAACAAACTGTACACTCATTCATTACAAGGTTTTCCCAAGTATGCATAACATCATATGATCCAGAGATACCCACACATTTTTACTAATATAAACTGTTATGTATGTAACAGATTACTTTTAAACAGTCTAATGTAAATGTATATTTTTCCATATTTCTCAACAGCTGTTTTGCCTTGATATGTCTTCCTAGATAGCCCTCGTGATCGCGCATGTTTGTCCTTAACAGGTTATCCTGACTATACATTTCCAATTAATTCGTACATTGCTGTATATATTGATTACCAGTAGCTTATCAATTCTTTTTAGTGCTTGCCTGATTTATGTGGTATGTTAGTCAAATAAAAATGTTCTGAGTTGCAAGCTCTGCTACAGAAGTGACCCTGTCGGGGTACGAGGAAACCGTTGCATTGCACACATTTACTTTGGCGGAGCATAAATTTTGCAAACTTGCAAGTTTCATTGTAACTAATTCATTTAAAACACATAAACTAAATTTTGCCAATTTGCTATGCAAAGAATTTTTTGCATGGTGTTTGTTTTTATTTTTTTACATTTTTGACCCACATGACTTTCCTAAATGATGGAGGCTGATCTCTGTGTGTGAAAAAACCTGTCCTGAAAGACCACCCTAAGAATTCCTATACCCACATAAATGTACCTGTCATGAGAGATGGAGAGAGAGAGGAGAGGAGAGCAAAGAGAGAGAGAGAGGGGGGGAGAGAGGGGGAAGAGAGAAAGAGAAGAGAGAAAGGAAAGAAGAAAGGGAAGAGAGAGAGAAAATGAGAGAGGGAGGGGAGACAGGAGAGAAAGAGAGTGGGAGAGAAAGGGAAGAAAGAGAAGAGAGAAAGGAGAGAGAGGGAAGAGAGAGAATGAGAGAGAGGGAGGGGAGACAGGAGAGAAAGAGAGGGGGGAGAGAGAGAGAGAGAGAGAGAGAGAGAGAGAGAGAGAGAGAGAGAGAGAGAGAGAGAGAGAGAGAGAGACAGAGAGAGAGAGAGAGAGAGAGAGAGAGAGAGAGAGAGAGCACCCTACACAATAGACCACTTGGTTCAGAACCTTCACGGACAGTCTCTCAGAACAAGCAGCATGATAGGCACATGTGCAGCAGACCATGTACAGCCTGCATGTGCAGAATTGTCAAGGACTGGGCAGGGCATATAAGCTCTCCCGGTCTTGACAAACTTCTCCCATGGCAGACCAGTGCTTGCCTGCTAAACAGACCAATGTCCATGTTTTCTCCACTCCATGGAGCTTTGTTTGCTCTGGAGGCAAGACCAGTGCTTGTGTTGGGAACATTGCAGATGAGCTGTGATCAGCTCCCCCGCCAAATTCCAGGTGAGCTCTTAGGGGAGCTTTACATTGAATTTCATTATGAATTCTCATGTGGAGCTGAGCAACCTACAACTCTCCCGGATTATTTTAGGCACAGTGGAGTGGTATTATACAGCCAAACATTGCTGACCTTAAATTACAAGCAATGATTTGGAGACCATACTGAAAGAAACATCCTGTCTTGAGAGGCTGCCCAAATACTGTGCTCAGTATTATTTACATTATTTGAAACTTTTGTGAAATAGAACACCTGCCAGAGTCCAGTGTTCTACTTGCTACCGGCAGTTTTACCTCCCAGCTTTGACTTTCCTACAGGGACAGCCCACTATCAATTCACTCAGTTTTGCTGTTTTCTCATTTCTGATTAATTTGCTAATTTTAGGCACAAAAGACCATGAAACTAAAAACGCAATGAAATATATTCAGTATTTGACTGTAGGTTTAATCTGGGAACTATTTGCAAAGCAGTGAAAAAAGTCAAATGTCTTAAATGCAAACAGTGTTTCCCTTTAGGCTGGAATGTGCACATATAATGCATAAAAATTAACTTGTTACCCCCAAATTTTGAATTCAAAGGGCACTGGAGACCCCCAGGAAATTCTAGAGAAAAAAAAGAGGGCCCTAATGTTGATTAAACAGATTCATTGAAACTTTTTGTCTCTGTCACCCTCTGAGATATACAAATATCAAAAGGGAAACGTGGAACAAACACTGTGAAATGCAATGTAGATGCATGAAAATAAGAATATTTACATTGCATGTATGTGCCACATGACCTAACTCATACCATACCAACAAGAGTGACTTTAAACCTGACATGTTGCTATTGTTCTATGAAAGCTCTCTTTATGAGGACTCTCCATACAATTCCCCTTCAGTTCCCACTGTTGAAATACAAGTGCAAATCTGCCCAAAATATGGGGATTCTGAGCGAGTTAACCCTTTGAGTGAGGTGACCCTTTCACTGCCAATTTTCATGAAAGTCCATGAGCTCTGAGTGGCTGTCATAATGATACTAGATTCACATTCCTTGTCAACTGATCTTTTGCTCAAGTAGCAGCATACCTACATTTGCAGAGACCAGGGGCTGTATTCACAAAGAGTTTAATCTGATCCTGAATTTAATCCTAAAATGAAAGTCAATGTACTTTTGGGTCTTGAACTACTGAATCATTGGGCTAATGTTTGATCTAAACTTGCAGGATTAATTAATCTTTACTGTCCACTGTTATATGAACTTTGAAATTAAAGTTTCTATTTTATTAAATCAATCTTGATTTAATCCATACTTTAATCCTGAATCAAAAGATTAAATACTGGATCAAACTAAGATTGGTTTAATAAAATGAACATGTAAATCGTTAAGTTCCTATTCTCACCGAGAGCATATATTGGCTAATCATCCAAATTTTGATCAAACATTGCACCAAAGATTATAAGTAGTTTAAGGCCAAAACCACATTGGTTTTTATTTGGGATTAAAGTTAGAATCAGATCAAATTCTTTGTGAATACAGCCCCTGGAGTACAATCCAGGTCAACAGCTTTCCTCCACATGCTTTGCACCCAGAGTGCATTGAGGAAAGCTGTTGACTCCTGAAAACTTGGCACTGAGAGAGTTAAAACTTACTTTTGTTGTGCTTTTCCTTTGACCCAGTCAGCAAACATTCTTTGTCCTCAAATTTGCATGAATGCCATAAATGTGATATAAATTGGTGTCTTAAGTGTGGATAACCAGCAGCTTCTCATTCTCATAGATTGCACCAAACTTGCAATTTTCCTTAATGAATCCATCCATAATGTTTCCCTCTATCAAATTTTGAGTGCTGCTCCCTCCTCCCCCCCCCCCAATTCTGATACACCTGCATGACATATACATGATATACCATATATGTGATCAACATTCACGTTTTATTGTTTCGATATATAAATGACATTAACTGGCCATGGATTATTTTTCTTCATTTTCTCAATGACATTTACATAATCAATTATAACACGCACACATCCCAAATGATCAATACATGGACGTGCCTTTTCTTCACAACTGATATACAATACAAGTTGTTCACATTTGCTACACAAAAGGTCCATTCCAAAGGCCTGGATTAAACAGTGACATATTGTCCTATATTTAGCGCGAATCAGAATAACAGCTGGCACTCAAATACCAATACACTGATACCCCTCTTGGCGGCCCACTACAATGACAGGTCACCTGCTTTGGAAAAAAAAAAAAGAAAAACTTTGTTTCGCTTTTTGCTCAGTATTTTTCATGTTTTACCTCCTGTGAGAGACCACCTCCCTAACAAGACCTCAATTTGGTCATCACTGGGGGTTGTCTATCAAGGCAGGTTTCAGTATGCCCAGCTAATACCAATGGTTTTTCTTCATTGTTCAGGTCTTGCTTCAGCACCTATGACTATAGTCAGCTGATATAGTGAAACCTCACTATAACAAGTCAGATATCTGACATATTCATTATAATGACACAAGTTTTGAATGGCAAAAGTTCCTTTTCTTTGTTGTTTGATTCATTTATCTGACATATTCAGTTATCTGACACATTTCTGAGGGAACAGTGTCATTGTAATGAGTTTTCACTGTATTAACCCCTTCCAACTCCAATCACCCAAAGGCACCCAGATGTATATTGTCATCTGCCTTAATGTTTTTACGTAAATTTCTTGTTAACCCATCAAGTGCTGATTTAAGATTGAGTCAACAGCTTTCCTTGGGGCACTTTGTGCGCAATACGGTGTACACGCAAAGTGTCTGGAAGAAAGCTGTTGACTAAGACTACAATTTGCTTGAGACTAGGTTTGCTGGTATTTGAAAGAAAGATATCTTCATGAGGAATTTGAATCTCTTAACCATTATATGTTTAACTTTAATGTGAAAATGACTGTAGTAGTGATGAGTACTTTAATGATTAATTTACCAAAAGACATGTATGCTGATACTTGTATGTGAAAGCATTCAAGATCGCATGCCCTAGGTCAACAACTATCCATGGCACAGGTTGGGTGCATTGTGTCCAGTGCCATGGAAAGTTACTTGACTCAGTCATACTCTTAACAAGAGTGAGTTAAACTTGCAACATCGGAAAAATGACTTCATCTGGCAAGGCAAAAAACAACCGATCAAGGCCCTTATCAACATAGTATAAAACTGCAGCTCCTTAACCTTTTCCTGCTTATAATGAGACAGAGTCATAATGAGACAGTCACAATGAGACTGAGTCATAATGAGACAGAGTCATACCGAGACTGAGTCAAAACAAGACTGAGTCACAATGAGACAGTCATAACAAGACTGAGTCATAACGCAAGGGACACTTTCAAATTTGACAAGCCAATTCCCTTGTAACTAATGCAAAATGACTTGTCATGTTTTCAAATGATTTATAGAATTGGCTAGCAGTTCTTGATTTTGACTAGCACTGTCATGATTTTGATTAGCAAATGGCTATGCAAATCAAGTTATATTGTGCCTGGTAATGAGACATTCATAATGAGACGGAGTCCACAGCGTTCCTTGGTGCAGATTGGGCACATTGCACCCAAAACCCACAAGCAGGAGAGTGGTTGACTTGGGGTATGCCACCGTAAGATATGTTTGTCTATAATTCTCACGAAAAAGGTGTTCTATTGAGAAGAAATTTAACAGAGAGAGAAAAAATACATTGAGGCAGATTTAAAAGTTCACATCTGGTCACTTTTGGGTGATGAGCAGCAAAGTGTTAATATTGACAACTTTAAGCTACATGTTTCTTCTTTGAATAACCGTGTGCAAGTATACAAGAACAATGGCTTAATTGGCCTGTTAATAGCTGAATACACAAGTCACGCCCCAGTGGTCTTGCCTCATGTCCTGCAAGGGTGTGGGTATTTTACAAAGAAATACACCAGGAATATGTACATTTCCCCTAAAAACTGCCCACAGAAACCAGGGATATATTTTGTATGAAAAATGCTAAAAAGCAAGTTTTTCAGTCACACTTAGTGCTTTACTTACTTACATTATGAAATGCCCAGTCAATAGTGCAATACATACTGTAGTTCTAGAAACTTTCGCGCTAGATTTAATTTCGCGCTTTTCGCGCTACCACCTAAAGCGCGAAATTAAAATGCGCAAAAATAAGTTGCATTGTATTTCACTACATTGTTTGGCATTGGATTGCGCGAAACTAAAATGCGCAAAAATTCTGTAATTTCAGAAAAAATGAGTTTGCGCGAAAGTAAACACTCGTGAAAATTTCTAGAACTACAGTACTTTATTCAAATTTATCAAAGTTTGCAGGACTTTCTATTGTTCTTCATGTTCACTCATGCATTTCACGCACATGCACTATTGTATCACGTGGAACACCAGAGCAGAAAAACTGCATTCAAGTCAGAGGCCTCTGTTTCTCTGTTTAAATGCCTGTGCATTAACACATATGCTGATGTTATCATACTATACCGCACTTCATTGCAGTACTATAGTGGTACCTCTTTTGAGAGACCCCCCTATGGTGGGTCAAAATGTGGTCTCTCAAAACAGGTGGTTTTTCATTAGAGGTACAACAACATGGAAAATATAGTGCAGTGTTCTGAGAGAGAAGTCTTAAAAAGATATGCAGTTTCTCATTACAGGGGTCTCTAAAATGTGGTACCACTGTATTTTCTTTATTCTGAGCTGACTTCAATGCTCAGTTGGTTCCTTGAATTTTTCTGTTGTGTACGGTCAGCACAATTTATTTTGCATGTTAACAAGGGTCTAGTTGGTTCCTTGTATTTTTCTGTTGTGTACCGTCAACGCAATTTATTTTGCATGTTAACAAGGGTCCAGTCAGTATGATAAAGGCTACACATTCACTAACTTGGAATGGTTTAATCCTAACAACCGTGTCTGACCCTATCTTTTTTTAATTTCAGGTGTTTTGAGTCATCAACAAAACAAACAAAACAAAAACAAAACAAAACAAAAAAAAACATGCATGCAGCAAAATTGCAGCTTTCTGAGATTCAACAGGACTGGAGTGCCCTCTTGTGGAAAAAGGTTGCACTAAATTTCCATCTCAAGAGTGCTGACGTGACGAAGTGTGTTTACGGACTGGCTCCATCAGTTGCAAACAGCCTCCAAACACCTGTCTGTGTGTATATAACAGGAAACCCTTGCATGCATGCCTGACAATTAACAAAGCAGTGGTTCACGCCAATCATTGACAGTGCACAGCAGTCATTGACCTGCACTGTATACAAGTATGACCAGTTGGCATCTGTAAGCTTCATCTTTGCAGTCCACTTCAGAGTCTGCTTGAATCCTCTCATGAAAGGGAAGCGTGGTACAGTGGTACCTGCTCGAAAGACCACCTCTCCTGAGAGACCACATTAGCTTTTAAGACCACCATACCAGACACTAGACACTTGTTTCTTTGTTTGTTTCTACCTGCAATTAAAGACCACCTGCAATATGTGACCACTTTTGTCTGGCTTTTGGGGGGGTCGCAAATAGCAGGTACCACTGTCCATCTTCTCACAAAATCAGCTAGGATGGCCAGTGTTGGTCATTTACCTTTTTATAGTCTGCCTATAACTGGTAATCTATTCTGCTTTTTGATCTCAAAAAACTGTTGGCTGCCCGTCACATCCATATATGCTGCAGACGATGAAGCCACCATATCTTTAGGTCAGTACTGCGCACCCTCTCTCCCCCTCCCTCATACCCAAGAACTTTTCCTGATCTTACAGGTCATGATCTGAGCTACATCTCACAGCTCCTAAATCTCCATCAAATTTTTCATGCAAAATCCAAGCAGAATGGGACTTCAGCTACCTTTTGTTCATACATGTGACCAGGTGACATAGCTGACTGTTTGCCTTATGCGAAACATGTACTCCACTCTCACCTGTAGGTGACAAAAATACACATTTTAATGTTTAATCTGCCCCCAAGATGTTTTCCTATTTTTGTATGTGATTCTAAACACAGTTCGCCCACCCCCACTTGATATAAAGGAATAAGTTACAACTTATCTTCCCTATACCATGCATGAGCTGCACCTCTACAAGTATCAGTTTTGAAAATATTCAAGATATAAAATTTGGAAAAACTGATTACCATAATTTGAAATGCTATGACTTTTGTTCAATATTCATTAGATGTGCAACGGTTAATAATGTTAATAACAGGGCTCATGATTTTCCAGGGTGTTTTTGGGTTCAAAGATTTTCCATTTTCCACTTGTCATCTTTCGGAAATTTGCAAGATTTTATCAACAGCCTTTTCCAAGTTTTTTTACAGACATTTCTACCTGACTTGGAAAACTGAAATTGATAACTTCTGGCACAACGGAACCTGACTTCTGGCTTCGATTCATACTCCGAAAACTCTGGTACGATGCCAGAAAAACATAGATGTAGCCAGAATCATTCATGTCAGGGCCTTTTCTCATGAATTAGAAGCAGGAGAGTGCTTTACTAATGGGGCAGTGGAATAACATGGACAATACAGTACCAACATTAACTGAATGCAGGTTTCACAGCTGCCATCATGCTCTTTCCCGTGGAAACAAAAGCTCCTACGAAAATCTCAAATCGCGAGATAATAATAACAGCATCTTTAAAAAACTTTGTAATGCTTGTAAATAAGTCAATGAGGCTAGCTTTAGGCATGAATTTTACTGTTACAACAAAAGAATGTACCAGATTTTTGTTATTTGTTCCATCATTTGATTTTGGCTCATTTACTTTGGAAATTTCACCACGTTCCGCTAATTCCACAGAAAAATAACATTTCCATTTTTTGTGATTTGTTCTGCAATTCCTTCAGTTTTTTCCAGGAAAACAGAACATGATAAATATAACAAATAGTATAACAATGTGTGTAGGTCTTTATCATGGCTTCAAACTTGCTACTTAAGATATAAAATTCCATATGCACACAATTAGGACATTTTTCAAGGCACCAAATTCTACAGGTCCAAGAAGCAAGTTCACCCACCCAGTTGTTGATCATGTTTGCAGCAAATTTTGATATTCTTTGTCTTATGGTTTTTCAGTAAAAAGTCAGACATAGAGGAGAAATGAAGGAAACAATAGATCCTGCAATACATTAAAAGTACATGTACAAAATACTGACAAAAGCCCACTTTGACAGTGCAAGTCACGGTCGATCAAACTGATAATGAATTATAAGTCTTTGTCACAGATGGTGATAAGGCCACATAAAAAAAATATCCCAGTTTATCATCAGCGCCTGCATTGTTCCTTTGTGCTACACCAATTTTTGAAAATTTTTGTTTGTAACTATCTGCAAAAGAAATCCCTGACAAAGCTTCAATTAATGCCTTGAGCACTCAGCGCCTGTTGTGGAGATGAAGAGAACTAGATTACAGCATTCTCGTGACATTCTGAATGAAAAAAATGACCTGTGTGGGCAATGGGGACTTGCAGAAAGCTTTAATCCAGTCAATCATTTGGGGAAGGGGGGAAATAAAAAATTTTAAAATGAAAAAAAAAAAAAAAAAAAAACTTCCTGCCCTCATCAATTTTTTGGGAAAACCACTGATGATAAACCAGGATATTTTCAAATGGCCTAAATTCCAAATTGACAAGGAAAAAAAAATTTGTGTGAGTATTTATCGATTTTAAAAACTTCATAAAAATGAAAAATAAAACATATTTTTCCTTGGCAAAAATCTTGCACAAAATTGCTTTTCAGGTTTATGGTTGTTTTTTAACTCCCAGGTTTATGCTATTTTTTTTTTTTCTCTCTTTAACTCCCAAAGTGGCAACCAACTGCAGGTTGCTAATAATGCAAACAGGTATGGAGTCCGAGACAATCAAGTAATGTACCAAAGCACAATTTCAGCAGAACATAATACTTCCTTTTCTTTCTCTTATTTTCTCCCTGGCAATGCTAAAATTTAATTATTGCTCAGATGGAAAATAATTGATTTAATTTAAAGATGAAATGTTGCCTATACATGTAACAGAAAAGATTCCAGCAAGATAATTGGTCGAGGATTCTTACACCAGTTTGAAAATTCAAAAGCCATGAGATATCAAGATCCTTCAGATAAGTATCAACTCAGCATATAAAAAAAAAATCACCTACAATGTATTTATTTCAAGTCTGCTTTATTTAGGTGCTTGGTGTATCTTTATACCTTGCGTTCAAACAAACATTTTTCTTCTTCTAATTTTGTGCAACATTTTCTTTTTCATTTTGTCATTTCTCATTTAAAATGGACCTTTTCTGGAATTACAAACAAACCTGAATGCAAGCCCAGGCGTGTATTACCCTGAAAAATACATTTTACCGTATTAACCCCATTCAAATACTATCAGTTCAAATTTTTTTTTTTTTTCATTAAAAGCAGGTTTCAATATTTCTCTAAAATCTTGGTTATTTATACTGATTTAAATGAGCAGTGATCCACATTTGATAATACCTTAACATCTAGAGGTTGCTCACCAAATTTATTTCAGAAGAGTGAACAACACTCTGTATGTGATGGATAAGTGTCAGGGATAGAATAGCAAAGTCGAAGTTGAACTATTGGGGCTATTTGCAGGATGTAGGAGAAGACAGGTGGTGCAGAAAGGTGAATCTTGAGGCAGTTAGGGAGAAGACAAAGTGGATGACAGATATAAATAAGTTGGCTGAGAAGTATGATCTGAAGGGGCCAGATGAGATTGAAATGTGGTGGAAAACGTACGTGGGAAAGTTGATTACTGAGAAGCATTTTGTTGAATGGAAGAGAGGGGTGGAGGAAAAGAGCACACTCATTGCATACAGAGGGCTTGATAAACCAGTCAGAGGAAAGTGTTGGGATTGTAGCAAGGGTTCCAAGTTGTTGTTTCAAGGAAGAGCAGGAGTGATTAATCTTGAGAAACGGACACAGAAGTGGACGAATCTAGGACTTTTCGTCGAAATCAACCTCGTCGGAGGCCAACTTTGCCGAAGGTTAAATCTGGTTGAAAAGTAATCTCGTCACTACACAACTTCATCCATAGTCATCTTCATCGCAACGTAACATCGGCGAAATCAACTTGGTCGAAAATCAGAATGGTCAAAGTGCTGTTTGGTTGAAAAGGAACTTCTTTGTGAGGCCATTTTGCAAGAAATCGGTAGTGAAACTGGTGCCAGGTGAATGTTGATGGTGGCCGTATAATGATCATGTGACTGAACAAAAACCTGCCAACTTTTTCCACTCTCGTTCGGCTCAAAAATATCCAAACTGGCACCGAAATACAGCCATGCTGACTGGTCGACGGTAGACAGCAGACTGAAACACCCGAAAAAAAAACAAAAACAAAAACAAAAACAAAAAAAACCAAAAAAAAAAAAAACCCACCCACCCCCCAAAACAAACAAACAACCCCCCCAAAAAAAAACAAAAAAAAACAAAACAAACAAACAAACAAACAAACAAAAAAAAACCCAGATCATGTATGCAGGCAAACTTTATTTACAGTTTGATTTCAACCTGTTAAAACTGTAGCACTCATGGTCGCACACGCAACCAATTGTCTTTTCGGTCAAACCGAATGAACTTTTGTCGAAGTTGATCGCGACAAGATGAACTTTCGCCGAAGTTGATCGCGACCAGTTTGACCAGACGGCCAAATTGATTTCGACATATTGTCATCATGGCCATTCAGACAGTCGCCAATTTTAACCTCCGACGAAGTGAATATACGGCGAAGTTGATTTCGACGAATTGTCGGATAACCGAAGTGGACCAGTGGGACCGATGGGAAGTGCAAGATACGTAGGGAGGAAGAGGATGAGACAATAGATCAATTTCTTGTGTGGTGTTCAGAGTATCAGGGATTGAGAGACAGTCTGTTTGAAGGGTGGAAAGAGAAGGATGAATTATGTAGAAGTCTAGAACAAGTTCAGAGCATGGCAGAGGGTGATAGGTTAGCCTGGATGTTGGGGTTGAAAGGAGAGACGCCAGAAAGTGGAGTAGGGATTGAGTTAGTTAAGGGCTTTCTGGTGAAGTGCTGGGAAAGGAGAAGTAACGTGTTAGGTTTGAGGGAGTCTGAAGCCAGAGTAGGGAACTGAGAGAGGGGAAGGGAGAAGGTAGCCCTTATAAGGGCTCCCACAACTCTGTCTATGGCAACATAGACAGGGACTGTGGGCATGCCGAGCGCAAGATGCGATTGTGGGATAGGTGTTGATTTCTTGGCCTCCTTTTCAGGACCACGGCAAACAAGTGGTGCGCCAAAGACAATTATTATGTGATACATCTAGTGAAGACAAAGCAACTAATTGCACAGAATGTTTTTTCGCTCCATGTGGCAAAAATGTTCTGGTGTGATGCATGTGTGAGATTGATGGCAAGGCCTGTGCATTCAGTTGACAAAAGAGGCCCATGGGCCTGATGCTCCACTGACATATAATCTGACAAGCACCAACAAAAACCATTTCCTGAAAAGCATTCCCTCCATGACCTTCAAAAATTGTCAAGGTCATCCATATTATGCAGTCTCATACTTCCACATGGTATACATTTGTGGTACAGTTTTTGTATCATTTGCCTTCTTTTTCACCAAATATTTGAATTAAATGTCCTTTTCTTAAGTGTTTAAGCACCTTGAAAAATAGGTCAAGATCACACAATCACTGGGTCAAGGTGACTCAGAAAGTAGGTCACCAAGTAGAACTTTATGTACAAAGTACTTCAGTGCAATTTTGATCTGGAGACTCAACTGTCTTTGCCATTGATGTCGAAGCTACACCCTGCCATTACAAAATCACCTCTTCCAACTTTACAGGTCTCATGACCTTTCAAAAAGAGGTCAAGGTGACTATTTTGCCTCCTCCATAATCCCACTCACTTTCATGAAGATCTATTACACATTAAGGATGCTGGCGTGGCCACACGATTTTCACACTTTGACCCATATATATCATAATACTGGAGGTGGCACCATCAATACCAAACTCGACATAGTATTGGCCAGAATAGGTCATGTGACTTCTTGTCACCAGTGCTGCCCTCTACCCCTTACCTCTTGGCTTATGCCATCAGAGATATGAAGATATAGCACTACAGTGATGGCATGCCTTCCTCTTGCCATATAGTCCTCCCACCCAGGAGTTAAAAATTCACCTGTTGTGCAGACACCTCTTGTATGTAGTCACATTTTGGCAGAATTGGCGTCCACATATAGCAGATATAAGTGTATACTGTAAATTGATTTATTTCTGTGTGTTTAAATTTTCATGGTTTTTTTTTTTTTGTATTTTTGACATTTCACTGTGGTTTTAATTTCAATCTTTCGGACATAATTTCAAACAATGTTACGATACTATTTCACTGTATTTTTATCTTTACAGTTTTGTGCCCCTAGTGAAATAAGCAAAAATAAGAATAAGTGAAATTAAAGCAATTTACAGAATCTATCAAAATGCATCCTAATTTGCATTGCTTTCGGATGATCCTTAATTCTGACAGCTCTGGGTCATTCTACCTGTAAATATAACACAGTGAAACGTGCCTTCGAAGACCACCCCTAGGAATGACCAAGCTGGGTCTCTCAAGAGAGGTGGTCTCATAAGACAGGTGGTCTCCTCTCATAGGAGGCAAAAATTGAATGAAACGTACAAAATGAAGCACATGTATGTGGAATATGTGGTCATTCAAGGCAGGTGGTCCCTCAAGACAGGGCCCACTGTATTTCTGGTAGTTTTGCAAAAGTTTCATTAACTTATGCACATGCATGAAGTAACAAAAACAGGTGTATGTTTTCAGCAGAATAAAGAATTTATGTAACCACAGGAGTACCAGCACAAAGAATGAGCCTTTTACAAATGTTACCTTTCCTGGAAAGTATCAGCTGCATTTTGCCTGCTGTTGCCAGAAAAACAAACCCTGAACTCCACATTCTGATGTTTCTCCTTTATTTTATAGAAATATTATATATATACAGTGTATAAAATGTTTCTGTTAGGAATTTTTTCAGAGGGTCCCAATCTGAAAGCGAGTCAAATTTTCAGCTATATTTTGCAAAATTAACAAAGAAAATATAGGAAGTTTAGACCCTTTGCATTTTGCTGAGGGGGTATTTCATGATTTGAAAGGGTTATACATATATATATATATATATATATATATATATATATATATATATATATATATATATATATATATATATATATATATATATATATATATATATATATATATATATATACACACACTTGATTATGTCTACTTTATTTCTTTTTCTACTTAAATTTGAAATAAAAACTCAGAAACACAATAGGCTAAAACAAATATAATTGCTTTTTGTTGAAACTTTCCATTCTAAAATTTAAAATTTGTCACTGTCTTGCACAAATACCAGGGGTGAATAACCTGGCACATCCAACATTTCTCACTGTCACCCTGCACCAGACCATTAACTCATTCCATACCAGTCCCAGATTTTTCCGTTTATTTACCTAGATTTAAGACGACAATTACATATTTAAATTCTTCATCAAAAGAGCTTTCGTTCAAGTTCCAATATGTCTATAGTCTTAAGTCAGTGGTTCTGGTACTGCCTGGCAAGTCATGCTGCAGCTGCCCTTGTGGCAGCTGCAGCATGACTTCCCAGGCAGTGCCAGAACCACTGACCAAGGCCTGTGACCATAGTATGGAATGAGTTAACTCAGCCTTCCCAGCAGCCACCAGTTACTCGTTTTCCCTTCATTTTTCTGGGGTTGTTTTTTTGTCAACAAAAATGGCCTTGGTTTTGACTTTCATCAGTTCATAGCAAAGGTTGATATCTTTTTCTCTTGAACAGACTGCTTTTTCATTAAAATAATTTCTGGCATGTGGGCCCTGTAGCAAATATAATGGTATTCCTACTCTTATAACTGATGAGATAACATAGCGCTTAATGACCTACTGACCCTTATTAATAGTCAATTGACAGCTTTTTTACCCTCCAAGAGCCAAAACGGCCTGGTGGTCAAATGCCGTCTGCCTCAATGTTCTTGACTACAATGTAATTTCAACAGTAACCAAAAACAATTTGACAGAAAAGAGTACATGAGACCTATTAAGTTAACATGCCTTACGTCAACAGCTTAATTTCCTAAGCATGAGTTAAAAACACATAACCACCCAACCCACATCTAGGAAAGCTGTTGACTCAGTTTTACGAGTTTATGTCTGCAATGAACACCAGCAGACCCTTATGTGTACATGGCAACAAAAATATCCCTCTATTTATTTTATTATTTTGGGGGAGTTTAATGATCATTAGATGTTACTGATTTTGCAAGACAAAATCACGTCTTCCAGTGGGATATTTTGTCCCTGAAGCAGATAACTAATATCACTGCACAAAAAAGAAATTCACATAAATGACCCTGTGACCTTGAGAATTACATTAAGGAGACTGGGGCCAACACAGCCCCAATAAGATCTTTAATACTAAGTTTGAAGTTTTGTTATATTCTTTAATATTTATTCCAAGTAAACTGATATCATATTAATGACACAGTGACCTTGACAATTATGTCAAGGTGACTCAATTTAAATCCACCCCAAAATTTTACCTAGATACATGGTCCTCTCTAGTTTTACAAAGTTGTTAATTTCTTTAGTAATTACTGCACAGAGACAAAATTTACATAAGTGACCCAGTTACCTTGAAAATTAGGTCACGGTGATCCAGTTATAACCCAAACCTAGGCCTCATCTAGATGCGTAATCCTGCCAACTTCATTAAGTTTCTGTTCAGTTTACTGGGAGTCATTGCACAGAAATCAATTTCACATGTGACCCTGTGATCTTGAGAATTAAATCATGATTTCCAAGATATAATCTTGACTTAAATGTAGGTCTCACCCACATACATATTGCAACTAAATTTCACCAAGTTATGTCGAGCTCAGAAGTTATACAGAAACTTATTTTGAAATAGTGATTCTGTGACCTTGAGAACTGGGTCAAGGTTACACAGATACAATCCCAACTGATGTTTTACACAGACACATAATCCTACCACATTTCACCAAGTTTTATTAAGTTCTTCAGTAGGTATTGCACAGAAACCAATTTCACATAAAAGGCTCCATGACCGCGATATTCAGATCAGTATCAAGTGAACACAATCTTACATGTAATGTAGGCCTCACCCTTATACAATACTCCTACCAATCCTTGCTAACTTTGGAGTTCTTCAGGATTTACTGCATGGGAACCAAATGGGTTAACTAGGAAGTGGTTAAAAAGAGACACCAAGACACTCTGAAGCAGAAATGGTTAAAAGAGACACCAAGACACTCTGAAGCAGAAATGGTTAAAAGAGACACAAAGACACTCTGAAGCAGAAATGGTTAAAAGAGACACCAAGACACTCTGAAGAAGAAATGGTTAAAAGAGACACCAAGACACTCTGAAGCAGAAATGGTTCAAAGAGACACCAAGACACTCTGAAGCAGAAATGGTTAAAAGAGACACAAAGACACTCTGAAGCAGAAATGGTTAAAAGAGACACCAAGACACTCTGAAGCAGAAATGGTTAAAAGAGACATCAAGACACTCTGAAGCAGAAATGGTTAAAAGAGACACCAAGACACTCTGAAGCAGAAGTGGTTAAAAGAGACACCAAGACACTCTGAAGCAGAAATGGTTAAAAGAGACACCAAGACACTCTGAAGCAGAAGTGGTTAAAAGAGACACCAAGACACTCTGAAGTAGAAGTGGTTAAAAGAGACACCAAGGCACTCTGAAGCAGAAATGGTTAAAAAGAGATACCAAGACACTCTGAAGCAGAAATGGTTAAAAAGAGACACCAAGACACTCTGAAGTAGAAGTGGTTAAAAGAGACACCAAGACACTCTGAAGAAGAAATGGTTAAAAGAGACACCAAGACACTCTGAAGCAGAAATGGTTAAAAAGAGACACCAAGACACTCTGAAGCAGAAATGGTTAAAAGAAACACCAAGACACTCTGAAGTAGAAGTGGTTAAAAGAGACACCAAGACACTCTGAAGCAGAAATGGTTAAAAGAGACATCAAGACACTCTGAAGAAGAAATGGTTAAAAAGAGACACCAAGACACTCTGAGGCAGAAATGGTTAAAAGAGACACCAAGACACTCTGAAGTAGAAGTGGTCAAAAGAGACACCAAGACACTCTGAAGCAGAAGTGGTTAAAAGAGACACCAAGTCACTCTGAAGCAGAAGTGGTTAAAAGAGACACCAAGACACTCTGAAGTAGAAGTGGTTAAAAGAGACACCAAGGCACTCTGAAGCAGAAATGGTTAAAAGAGACACCAAGACACTCTGAAGCAGAAATGGTTAAAAAGAGACACCAAGACACTCTGAAGCAGAAATGGTTAAAAGAGACACCAAGACACTCTGTTTCCAAGAGACATAATACACACAACTGTACCTATTACAATGACCACCTCTTATGAGAGACCATATGCACTGTGTTTCTCTGACCACCATCCACAGACACTTCTGAGTTACATTTCTTGTTAACATCATTGCATTTTAGGACTAACTACAATATAAGACAACTTTTTTTGTTAGCAGTATGGCAGGTCTAAAATTCAGGTGTTTCAATCAGGTTTTTCAACAGAAGCATCTTTGAAAAAAGCAGGCAGCTGTTTTAGAGGGAACATACAGCTAATTACATGTACATAGCAGTTATTTCCAGAGTAGGCGAGTATTTCAACTGGCTGTCATTGTAGTAGCAGACTGATTTTGTTTTCTATCCCCTTCTATTGAAATCCCTTCAATCGCAGTGCTACCACAGTTTCATCTCACACAGCTCTGCCATGTTTTCATTATGCTTCATTTGTCGACAGTAATCTTTGCAACTATAATTCTGCTGGTATATCCACACTGAGGAATCTCCATTTTCATCCCCCCACACAATGCACCCACATTATAATGCAAATATAGCCACACATGACTTTGGCGTGTTATTTTTTTTACCATCGTGTTGCCTTAGTTACATTTCTGTGCTCTTTGTATCATGAACATGACATAATAATCCCTTCTGGTTGCAGACTTGAATATATCATCATACCATCACAGCATTCCATAAATGTCGGTAATTTAAGCACAATAAACCTATAGGGAGAATCGATTGAGTGTTGTTAAAGTAGACGTTGGCAGCTGCAAATGAAACTCATTTTCTCTTTATTATGGAAATCACATTTTTTCCGTATACCTGCACAAATGCCTGGGCCAGAAAAAAGAAACTTTATGGGGTTATCTGACACCAACATATCTTCCTGTTATTTGTTAGCGATCTTAAAATTTTACATATGCACTGTATAATAGTTTCCTCCTGACAGTCCATTGTGCCAAATTTGAGCAGCATCTTTGTATAATGAGACATGTCACTGTGCTGGTTCTCACTTTGAGAAACCACTTCAGAGAAATCCCAAGGCTTCTCCTGAATGACAACCACAGGGATGACCAATTTGTGGTCTCTTAGCACAGGTGGTGTCTAAAAGGAGGTAAAAATGAAAAGTACCAAGTCAAGTATAGCGACACTGTGGTCTTTCAAGGCAGGTGGTTTCTCATTGGAGTGGTAGGTCCATACAGGTAACACTGTACACGTATCACGCCCATACCACTAACTGGTCCTTGTTATTGCGTGTACGTCGGATGACAGATCAGCTGATGCAAGAGACCACATTTCCCTTGCCTTTAAGTTGCTCAAGATAGACGACCCCACAATGAGCAGCCATCTACATGGATGAATGAAAAGTACATGTATTACCCCGACACCCAGAGATCCCAGCGGATAAAAAAAAAAAAAAGAAAGTCCCGACATAGACATAGCCTGGTCAGGAGGCAATGGTCTGGACACATGCACAAAAATATAAGTTCACTACAAACCCTGTACTTTTTCCGGAGCAAGCATGTATACATTGCAACTGACACTCTCCCATGCAAACCGGTCCACAGCAAATGGTAATTTTAAGGTTTGTCACTTTCCTGTCGTAAAATTTGCTGTTTCACAAAATGATGTAATCAAAAGTCACTCGAGAGCGGGATCTGTCACTTGTGACAGCTTTACAAAATATGACCTCTGACCCTTGACCTTTGAAATTGCCAAAACTGGCTGGATGTTAAAGTCACCTGCTTTAGTTTTTTTTTTTTAATTACATAAGTAGCGAAAACCAATGTGAAGGAGACCTACAAATGAGTTCTACCAGAATGGCACGCCATAGGTCAATAACTTTTCTTTAACCCTTTCCCCCTTGAATTAACACTGAGTCAACAACTTTCCTTGCCATGAGTTGGGCACTAAGTGCCCAACTCCTGCCAAGGAAAGTTGTTGACCTGGGGCATGTGATCTTAATAGGGCTCATCTACAATTCTCAGTCAAAATTGTTTTTCAGTACTATTGAAATTAGTTGAAAATGCTGAAGCAGACTACATTTGACCACCAGCCGGTTTTGGCCAGTTTAAGAGGGAGAAGTTTGGTGGGCTTCAGTATTTAGAAGCCCACTAATCCAAAAATGTTGCTGATCCAGAGTTAATCTAATGGTGAACCTGCTCCCTGACCTATGTCCCGGTCTGATGAATCAGTTTTAACCCTTTCTCACTAAGATTGCCCTGAAGCGGCCTGGTGAACAAAATGGTCATCTGCTTATATCTTTTCACATGAAATTCTGGTCAACATAAGACATTTTTGATGAGAATTGTAAATGTTTAATACTTATAATGATAGCATGCTCCAGGTCAACAGCTTTCCTTCTTGCAGAGTAGGTACATACTGCATGAAACTCATGCCAAATAAAGTTGCTGACACAATCTTATGTTAAACGGGAAAGAGTTAAATGAGAAGTGGCTCAATGCAATGATATTAATTTTCTGTAATCAACAAGTCCGTCTTGTGACTGGTACATGTCTCATCTCAATTTGGTGCATTTGCCAGCATGGCACACCAACACATTTCTTGCTTGATATGTTCTAGGTGGTATGAAGTTAATCATTTCAATTTCAACTGAGTCAACAGCGCCCCTTGGCATGCTTTGGGTGTAATGTTTCTAATATGCATCAAGGAAAGCTGTTGACCTGGCGTGGACCATTATGTTCTCTACAACCGTGCAGGCACACTGCTACTTGGCTGAAAGGTCAGTTTATAATCAAATGTAGAACTAGTCAGTTCAGTTGGCAATCAGAAGGTTAAGACACTGCTATAACGGTACAATACTTGGTAAGTATCAATATAAGATGGCCTAACAAATAGGGTTGGCATGATATTTAGAAATACCCAAATATCGCAATACTAACCCCGTATCGAACCGTATTGCAATATGTTCCTTGGGTATCGAATTTTCACGACACAATAAAAATCTTCACATTTACCATAACATGAATTTTATGTGAAGAAATTTAAGAAAATAATCCCTGTATGGGGACCAACAGCCAACAAAACATGTTTCAAGCCTACATCATCAATTCAGTGCGGTGTATGTAGACACAACAGCAGAATGATTTATCAAAACACCAGCACAGAGGCTGTGATACTGACTGTTGCATGTCAATTCAAAGAGTGCGGCCATTTCATACACTCTCAAGATATATCGTGACATGTATCGTGATACATGGTTCTGTGCCAAAAAGTATCGTGATACAGACATTAATAATGATACCCTGCTATAACAAATGCAGTGGGGCCATGCACTCAAATGGGGCCATGCACTCAAATCATTAACTCTTTCTCAACCCAGGAAGAACAGTCCTCAAACGGTCTGCTGTTTTCACACAAGACAACCTGGTACTTGAAACAAAATCAAGTACAATAGCCAACCATAAACTCATCATTTAAATCGCTCAAAATCTGATACAAAGGAAAATTTATCACTGTTTATCACGAAATAAGCTAATAATCATGGACTTGTATCCATGGAGACAAACCTCCTTGCTGCTCCCAGCAATAATACAATAATTGTACATGTACAAAGGTCATGTACCTTGCAATTATCCATTTGTATCAAGGTTATCTCCTAAGAATGTCAACAACATTAGACAAATCTAATTTTCACTTACTCTGTTGGTGGAAAATCCAAAGCACTGACAAAATGCACATGGCATGTTTCCGCCCACAATTTAGCCTCCCTAATTTTGACCCCATTCATGAACCCCATATTTAAATTTACGTCTTGTGGCAGGCAACATTTAAGGACGGCTTGATCATTTTTGCCTTGAGGCAACAGAACCTTATGAGGATCTCAAATCATCCTACACACAGGGGTAGCAAGCGTGGACAGACGTCCCCCGAATACCTTGCAGGAGAGGGTCATTTGATTGGATGCCCCAAGGTTTTCTACCCGTCCCTCAGGTATAACCTTTGTGTGGCACGTCTGGTCAGCCGGACACAAATTTTCATTCTCCCTGGAGAAAAGGACGTAGAATTTCACCTACGAGTCTCACTCAATTTGTCACCCAGACAAAAAACATGCGGCAACCTGTGCCATGATCAAATTCAACCGTGGGCTGAGTGCCGTCACAAAGAAAGCTGGCCTTGGAATTTTACAGGAACAGCACACGATTGTTTTATTGATGTTTTTGTCTGCTTTAAGCCTGTTCGCAATCCAATGTTGAAACCAGAGCTGCTCGTGAATGCGAGTGGGAGGAACTTGTAACAGAGTTGTCCAAGACACCAGCAAAATAATTATACAACAGCTAAAGCAACAATCTACATGTTTTGTAGTCTGCGAGTTCATTTGATTTTGATGAGGTTTTTCTCTTTTGGGAACCCTTTTACTTAATGTTTCTGATTTCTGAACTGAAATGACAACAAACATGTGGATCGCCTGAAGATTCCTCCTCCGTGAGACTACTCTCTCATTACAACAAGCTTTCATTTTTTCTGTTTCTATTTAGATATTATATTATGTTTTCTGCATCATGTCTGATATCCTATGTACATATTTTTTCTAGTGCCATGGGTTGTCTTAATATATCCTACTGTAATCATTCAACACAAATCCTGGAAGTAAATATATGAATAGGAACATGCAGTAACATGTGAACCAGTTGAATAATATTCCCATATGCACCTACACAAAAATAATACATGTAATGTTTTACTGGTGGCTAACTAAAGGAAAATGAATTTATATGTACATACATAGACGTTCATCTGTGCTATGAAAACAGGACAATCTCAAGCCCTTTTGTGAACAGACTTCTTAATTGGAATCTTATGTAAACAACAAATACATATAATTGTCAAGAACTAAATAATTACAGTAAACACACTCACAATTTCACTGACGATTTGATTTTGGAGTGATTATTTTTTCTGTGAAGGGGAGAGCTGTACGCATACATTGTCAGTCTATACCTGCTTGATTCAACTAAGCACTTGTCAAATATTTTAGAAATGTCTGCCCAGCAGCTAACTGTTTAGTGTTATCCCTTTCCCACCTTCATTTAACCCTTTAAGTGCTGATTTAAGATTGAATCAACAGCTTTCCTTGGGACACTTTTCATGCAATGTGCAGTGTCCCAGAAAAGCTGTTGACTAAGACTACCTTTTGCTTTAGACTAGGCTTGCTGGTATTTGAACAAAAGGTATCTTCATGAGGAATTTGAATCTTTTAACCATTATATGTTTAACTGTAATGAGAAAAGACTATAGCTGTGATTAAGACCCAGTCAAAAGCTTGTCTTGGCTTGGGTTGGGTGCTATTAGCTCCTGATCCGATCCAAGCCAGGAAAGCTGTTGACCTGGGACATGTTACCTTCATAGATCTCACCTATAATTCTCATTCAACTTTTTTTAATCATTATTGTTGAAATTAATCAAAGCTGGCATTCAAATAAGTCAAAAACAGTGAAGCAGACAAAATTTGCCGCCAATCAGTGGTAGCCAGTTTAAATCGCAGAGGGTTTAGGCAACTTCCCAGCACTTGAATTGAAACCTTTCCAGAGGCCAGCACATAATCATTACATTAATGGATCAGCTTTCCATCACAAGCACAAATCAAAGAACAATAACAATTGCCAAGTTTTTAAAGAAAATTGTGAAAAAAAGACACTAAAATGATGCAGAGTACATCAAATAAACATAGTACTGAAGACCTAGCAGGAACAAGAATTGTGTAACTCTCTGGGGAATGAAAGCTGTAATGACTCAGAACAGCTAATGTTGTGCTTAAGGCAACACTTTTAATGCCAATGTGTGGGTACCAGTCGCCTGGACACCCTTTCTTTCTTTCCTTTTCTTTTTTGATGCTGTACATTCACAATTTAATTGAACAATAAAAGTATCACCATAAAACATAACAACATAGTTTCTCTCTCTCTCTCTCTCTCTCTCTCTCTCTCTCTCTCTCTCTCTCTCTCTCTCTCTCTCTCTCTCTCTCTCTCTCTCTCTCTCTCTCTCTCTCTCTCTCTCTCTCTCTCCTCTCTCTCTCTCTCTCTCTCTCTCTCTCCTCTCTCTCTCTCTCTCTCTCTCTCTCTCTCTCTCTCTCTCTCTCTCTCTCTCTCTCTCTCTCTCTTCCCCCCCCGTAACTATCACTGTATTTACTTTGCATTGTCTGACAAGTCATACTCCAGCTGCCAGGCCCCTTAATTCCCATCAAAGATGACCCTTAACCCCTTCTCCCCATTAATTAATACAAAGTCAACAGCTTTTCTTGGTGTGGGTTGGGCACTCAGCACCCCACCCAGACCAAGTAAAGCTGTTGACCTGGGACATGTTATCTTGATAGGCTCATCTACAATTCCCATTCAAATTGTTTTTCAAGCGTTGAAATTCATCAAAAACATTGAAGCTCACGGCATTCAAGCACCAGCCAGTTTTGGCCGCTTTTGTAGGGAAAAGGTTTCACGACTAGGCATATAGGTGTAGTGATCCCGTTCATCAAAGCCCCCTCCACCATGAACCGCCACCTTTCAAGATATTTTGTTAAGTAATTTAAATGTTACCGTACTGGATGCCATAATGGTCTCACCCGCACAAAAGTCGCACCCCCAACTGTGGAGGGGGAATAAGACACCTCAAGGTATGTGCGGCACAATAGTCCCATCCCAAAAAAAAAAAAAAAAAAGTCTCCCGGATATCACCATGAAGAAGTATAACCAGGCTGCTCATGACAAGGAATGAACAAAAATCTGTGATTTAAAGCTGGTGAATCAAGTTAAAATGAAAATAAATAAACTTAAAAACATCCACCTATGTTGCCTTTTTATTTTGTCTCGGTATGTGAAAAGTGAACTGGAATCTCGCTCCTCACTTTCATGTTGAAACTGTCGTTTTGTGTCAGATTCTAGCTATCAGCGGGTAAATGCTATCATACGGCTACTTAAAAACATTATGAGTTATCAAATTTTGGTATTTGTTTTAAAATTTTGTCATTTAAATTTCTTAAATCTTGCTGCAAAAACACCGTAGATGATCCACATGCGTTTCCATTAGGGTACCACCATGACTAATCTCGTTTTCGAGACTCTCGCGAGATTGCATAAACAAGCTTCAATAAATCATCACGACTGTGTCATGTGACTAACACATGGCAAACATGCATGCTTTTCTTATGAACACTGATCGAGCGTATTTCCCCAGTTTTTATGTCTGCATATTAAACTATGAACAAGAATACACATATTATAGTAAGGGTAAGCCTATAGTTATACATTTTATTGCATTATTGAGACTTTTTGATGACGATCACAACTTTTAATCAATCAATTTTCCATGTAAGTATACCGGCAACGTAAAAAAACATGGCCGCCGGTCTTTTCCATCCTCAAGAAAGTTCCTCCCAGGCTAAGTCCCCGGGAAATTTAGACTGTATTCGGCATAACAGTCGCGGGTATGGCTTTGAAAAAATTATTTTACCCCTCCAGCCGCGATGATTACGGCGTCCAGTACGGTATTTATACCTCCTATCAAAGACTGCCCGTTTTAATTTTAAGAGACCAAAAATTTGGTCATCCTTAGGGATAGTCCTTCAAGACAGGTGTCATTGCACTTGAATGAAGCTCTGTGTAAAATGAACAACATCAGTCTATTTTGTCATTAGCCCTTTCCCTCTTAAAACTAACCAAAACTGACTACTGGTTAAACACCATCTGTTTCAATGTTTTTAACTCATTTCAAGTGTAATGAATAAAAAGTTCGAAGAAGAAAGAAGATAAGACCTATCAAGACAACATCCCAGGTCAACAGCTTTCTTTGGCATGGGTTGGGTGTCATGTAAGGCAAGCTGCTGACTCAGTCCTAATTCAAGGGGGAAATGGTAAAGGACATCAAAACACGCCAGTGTTTCCATTAGGAATTTTTTCAGGGGTCACAAAGAAGGGAAATTCAGGGGAGAAGGCTAGAGTTTTACAGATTTTACATGTTAATGAACAAAACTTGTGACCCTTTAGAATTTCCTCAGCAGGTATTTAAGGTTTTGAGAGGGTAATATACCCCCATTTAGAGGTTAGTGGAAACACAGCATGCGTACAAGAAAAATATATTGGTGTTGAGTAAGTTAAAGGTAAACGGTAGTAGAGTGACTAATATGTGTAAACAGTGGCTGTGCAAGCACAAGATAAATGAGTGTCTGGCATGAGTTGCCACATTAGCCACTCAGGTCTTAAATACATGTTGTCTAACATGAATGCTGTCAGAAGCCACTTGTGTCTCTCTTCACCATCTATGTTTCCACTTTAACCCATCCACACCCTGACAATTGAGTTCTTATTAACCCTTAAAGCACTGATTAAAGATTGAGTCAACAGCTTTCCTCGAGACTTTCCATGCAATGCATGCAAAGTGTCCCAAGGAAAGCTGTTGACTAAGATTACTTTTTGCTTCAGACCAGGCTCGCTGGTATTTGAATGAAAGGTATCTTCATGAGGAATTTGAATCTTTTAACCATTATATGTTTGGCAGTACTGAGAAAGCGACTATAGCCGTGATTAGCACTTTAAGGGTTAATACTCTGGAGAGAAAAAAAATGAGTGGTCCCTTTGGTTTAACTCTTTCAGTGCCACATTTTGGACTGAGTTAATAGCTTTCATCATCGCCCTTTGGGTGCAATATGCCCAAAGGGCGCCGGGGAAAGCTCTTGACCCGAATCATCATATTCTGTGGAACTAAAGGCACGCTGGAATAAAAAGTCATTTCACAAGAAATATGAGGCTAGTATCCTTATTATAACTGAGAGCAGTTCGTTTAAAGTAGTTCGACTTTAGTCGTAGTTGGCATTGAAAGAGTTAACATGGGGTTCTAAGATTATGAACTTATGTGGCAAATATGATGCATAATTATTGAGTTGTGTGACATGGCAGTGAAAGCCAAAGTTATGGGCTAGTACACAGTGAGAAAATTATAAGAAAGATTGGCCTGGAATTGAGATAAGGCTGGAATAAGACAAAGAAATGGTCGTGAAGTGCATCCAATATTGAGGTGCAAATGGGGTTTAAATGGCCTGCTGCAAGCAGGCGAGACATCACTGACAGTCGACATGTCCTGGTGTGGGGATCGATCACTGGCGACAGACCTCTGATCTTGAGACAGGAAGGATTGTCAGTATGCTAATTTGCACACACATGCTCTGAAATAAGCCCCATAAATGAGTGGAACCACTCACTTTTTTTTCCAGAGTGTATGTAGGTACAGGATGACAGCTGCACCTAAAAGCTGGTGTAAGGATATACATTGAGTTATCAGTTATGTTAATGCTCACTGATGTATTTTTTTGCAAATAACATGGTAGATTCACTTGAAATTGCAATGAAATATATGCACTTATAAAGTGTACAAATTGAAGATTTATGCTTTCACACTGTGGGAATGTTTCTTGGAAGCAATGTTTTCACAGCATATATATAAAACAGTAAAAAAAGTGATCGCCATTCTTTGACGTAAATTTTCAATTCAGCTTCTACAATTTAACGTATTGCAGCATCAAATTGTTGACCAATTGTGAAACACACTACAAATTAAGAGTGTCTCAAATTTTAAATATTCACTGTTGTTATTTCCAAAATATCAGTGTTTGAAGTTGGAATGAAGACATGCCAAAGGAAAATTATTTTTAACTGACCCTGGTGACAAAATAGCATATAATCTGACACATTCCTGTTTTATTCATTGCACAAACTTATGTTTGCTATAGATTTGACGTCTGTATAAGATCTTCAAAATTGAATTAGTTGAATTGATATTTGTGGCAAATTATAATGATCGTTTACGTAATTGTTATGTGAACACTGCCACCATCAAACATTATATAACTATCATAAACAAACTTTCCAGTTTATTAGCTTTCAGAAAATGTACAAAACTTAAGTTCACCATTCGCACTTAAAATCTGAATGTAGGGTTATGTGTAACAATTTGTAAAAGTCAGTACCAACCAAATATATATCTACAGCTGTGATTTTCCATTTTTCTGGAAAATCTGAAGGAATTGAGTAGAGCAATAAATAATGTGAAAACTTGGCACATTTTTTATTAAAACAGTAAAATACTTGAAATTATCGTTGACTTAAAAAAAGACTTTCGCTTGGTGCTGCCATTGATCTGACAAATCGAGGCTCCCATGTGGATTTGTGTTTCATCAGGAAAGATGGCGGCCACAAGGCATGCTCACAATCTCAACACTCGCTCTAAGAAGACTAAGATATGTCTCAAACTTGAGCCAGTAGCGCACTGAATACAGTGATCTGTATGCTGATGAAACCATTTTATTTTGCAAATTTTGCTGCCATTCTGTGGACCACACATGTTGACATGTGCAATGACCACCGACAAAGCCAAAAACGTGTACACAAGTACATGTAACAATTTAAGGCACTGGCCAGGGTCAGTAAGAGGGAACTAAGAAAAAAAAAAAAAGAGTGACAATTGAAAGCACAAAAGGATTACCACTGGTTATGAAGTAATCATTTGTCAATGAAAGGTTTCACTCAGCTATCAAATTTGGGATAGCAAGACCATAAATAGGGCAAAATACCAATGTTAGACATATCAAATAACAAAAACCCTATACCTTCAATGTAAAGTATCGACTGAAGGGTCTGCCATCTGAAGATATCGCAGTAACAATCCCTAATGAACATATAATTAGACTGCCATTTGCTCAAATAAAGTCATGGTGACACCAAAATCTGATAAGTTCATCTTGACATGTTAGATAAGCATACTGCCAAATTTGAACAAAATACATTGGAGCATTCTGGAGTTATTGGGGTAACGAGCCCTGACAAGCATGTAATTAGGCTGACATTTGCTCAAATTAGGTCACATGGTCACACCAAAATCTAATCAGTTCATCCTGCCAGGTAACATAAGCATAATACCAAATTTAAGCAAAATACATGGAGGCACTCTGTAGATATCGCGGTAACGAGTATGTGCACATCCGGATGGACGGACATCTGGACGGACGGACAAGTTTCGAAAACATTAAGGGGCCCCCCATGGGATGGACCCTTAAAAAAAAGGTTATTGGGAAAATCCGGGAAATATCCAAATCATGAAAGGGCAAAAACAGAAAAGCTCAGAAAAAAGTAAAGAGAACCATCAGCTGTAATATCCTCAGTTCTCACAATGTACACATACTGGTACATAAATACTGAACAGAAAATATACAGTCACCAAAAACACTGGTGTTATTTGTGATATGGTCTCATTGCTGAGGTAATAAATATGGGGTTCCATCTCCAGTTTAACTCATTTATTCCCAATTATATATATCTTATATTTCCCTCTGTAGGATTAAGGCAAAGTAAGCACAGCTCCCTCTAGTGGCAATACATCTATGTGATTCACTCTCCCCCCCCCCCCCCCCCCAATGTAATTCAACTATTTCCACCAGAACTTCATGTGTGATCTTGTAGGTATAGATCCCAACCTCTTCAACATGCATTCAGTCTGCACATGGAAACGATAACCACAGCAACTCAAGGATATAATGACAATAAGCCTTTGCAAGATATTGCCCACAGCTATACATCACAGGAAACTCAGTGCTGGTACAATCTTGAATTTAATCCTCAAGTTAGACTGTTTTTTGATCTTATATTAGACTTGTCATTATGTATAACGGCATTTCCACAAAACCAAAATATATCTTCTATACCTGTCACAAGCACCATGTGATAAAAACTTCATCAATAGGATAGCATTTATGTTCCCACTGTAATTAAGCCAGTACTTCAACCAAGAATTGGATTAAGTCTGTGATTCAGAAAACAGCCACGTAATATTTATGCTGACTGCTTTAAGCTTCCGTTACAGAAATCAATACATAATAGCATTACAATAGATATTGCCAAGTTATATAAGGTTGGAAAACTGGTCAAAGGATGGGATTTTCCAGGCCTTGGCAGATTTTTGGAAATAATGGGTTAACAGCAGTGGGCTGTGACACCTTGAGCCCCAGCAGGTCAGGTCAGGTAGGCAATGTGTGAGGTCTGTGTGTGTACCTCACAGGACATGACAATGAGCTCATTCCTCCCTGTCTATCACACAGACACACCAATCCTCCCTCCTCCCTGTCTGTCACACACACACACACACCAATCCTCACCCCTCTCTCACACACACACACACACACACCAATCCTCACTCCTCCCTGTCTGTCACACAAACACAGGGTCCTCACTCCTCCGTCTCTGTCACACAGATACAGCAATCATCACTCCTCCCTGTGTCACACAGACAAAGCAGTCCTCACTCCTCCCTGTCACAGACACAGCAATCCTCACTACTCTCTCTCACAGACACAGAAGTCCTCCCTGCTCCCTGTCTGTCACACAGACACACCAATCCTCCCGCCTCCCTCTCTGTCACACTGCCACAGAAATCAACACTGCTCTCTATCTGTCACACAGACACAGCAATCTTTACTCCTTCCCTATCCATAACTGGGTCTTGCCATAGTCCATGGACAAGCCACTGTGTGCATCTTAGACAGCAGCTCAGTATAGTCAATATATTGACACTAATTTCTCACTCTGTATTTACAAATCGACCTTTTGTTCCAGTGCCAAAATGCCTGCAGTTAAAGACACCCAGATCAACAGCTGACTGAGCAGACACCATAAGACTGGCCTAGATCAACAGCTGACTGAGCACACACCATAAGACTGGCCCAGATCAACAGCTGACTGAGCACACACCATAAGACTGGCCCAGATCAACAGCTGACTGAGCACACACCATAAGACTGGCCCAGATCAACAGCTGACTGAGCACACACGTACCATAAGACTGGCCCAGGTCAACAGCTGACTGAGCAGACATCATAAGACTGACCCAGATCAACAGCTGACTGAGCACACACGTACCATAAGACTGGCCCAGATCAACAGCTGACTGAGCACACACGTACCATAAGACTGGCCCAGATCAACAGCTGACTGAGCACACACGTACCATAAGACTGGCCCAGATCAACAGCTGACTGGGCACACACCATAAGACTGGCCCAGATCAACAGCTGACTGAGCACACACCGTAAGACTGGCCCAGATCAACAGCTGACTGAGCACACACGTACCATAAGACTGGCCCAGATCAACAGCTGACTGAGCACACACCATAAGACTGGCCCAGATCAACAGCTGACTGAGCAGACATCATAAGACTGGCCCAGATCAACAGCTGACTGAGCACACACCGTAAGACTGGCCCATCTCAACAGCTGACTGAGCAGACATCATAAGACTGGCCCAGATCAACAGCTGACTAAGCACACACCATAAGACTGGCCCAGATCAACAGCTGACTGGGCACACATCATAAGACTGGCCCAGATCAACAGCTGACTGAGCACACACGTACCATAAGACTGGCCCAGATCAACAGCTGACTAAGCACACACCATAAGACTGGCCCAGATCAACAGCTGACTGAGCACACACGTACCATAAGACTGGCCCAGATCAACAGCTGACTGAGCAGACATCATAAGACTGGCCCAGATCAACAGCTGACTGAGCACACACCGTAAGACTGGCCCATCTCAACAGCTGACTGAGCAGACATCATAAGACTGGCCCAGATCAACAGCTGACTAAGCACACACCATAAGACTGGCCCAGATCAACAGCTGACTGGGCACACATCATAAGACTGGCCCAGATCAACAGCTGACTAAGCACCCACCATAAGACTGGCCCAGATCAACAGCTTTCCTCAGTCAGCTTTGGACACACTGTGCCCACAGTATGCTGAGGATAGTGGTCGACTCAGTGAAAAATATGACACCGAAAGAGTTAACATGAAGAGACTGCAAGAAGGGAGAGGGTTAATGTTCTTATAATGACAGACCATTTAAAGGAAAATCACAATTCATATCCCAATTTTCCAAAACTGTAGCCTAGAGGCTATAGATGTTATCATGTACAACGCCTTTCAGAGAGACCAATTTGCCCTCAGTGAGCATAGCAGTCTAATTAATTCTTCAAATGGGCCTCTAATTGGCATACTGTGTACTCTCGTGTATCTTTATTTAACTTATTCATCATTTTCAAAATTATTTTTTATCTTTTATTTATTTTTTTTTCATTCATTCATTTTATTTTATTTTTTGCATTCAGGCATTCTATTGATGCTTCTTATTTTCTATACCTTTGAACATAATTAAAATAAAATATTCACTTAAAAACTTTCCACTGTGACTAATGTCTGTGCCCTGGGGGCCCTTAAAGAAGTTTATAGCAAACATAAATCTGTAACAAAAAAATCTACTCACAATTTTCAGTTACTTATATAAGTTGTGCTGTCTGTCTTTTTTTCCTTTTTTGTATTTTTGTAATGTCAGAAGGACAAGCACCATTATATGACTAAACAGATGAAGGAACACACACATGTACTCAACTTAGACAAACTCAATCCCACATAGTAGTTTTGCTGACACTGAGCACTGCAGTTTAAAGAAAGTTGAACTCTGTGACCTTAAATAAAACAAAGTCAAGGTCAAATCATATCTTACCCTATCCCAGCACTCCATCACAGGGTTCCAGACACCAAATTTGGGTAAGGTAGCTCTTTTCATTCTTAAGGACGTGGTACACTTTTACAGCACTTTACACAGAAAATATGACTTTGCTCCAATATGTCTTTATATACACTAGGCTTCTCATTTGACATCATATAAACTATATACATGTATTTCCTAAAAATACACATTTGGATTAAGCTATTGAAAATAATGACATCTCTGTAAGTCTTAAAAATTTGATTTTTTTTTGGGGGGGGGGGGTTTGCTTAATTAAAAGACTTGAATGTTATCTGTTTTTGCCAAAAAAGCAAAAACAACAAAACAACAATAATGGGAAACATTATTCAATTATTTTCTTATGGGAAATGAAACAGTGCAGTTCCATCAGCAAAACCATGTTTTAAATTTTGCACAAGGGTTTTAGTTCAAACTTTGCAGGATGTTTAAATTTAAGTTATTTTTTAAAATTCAAACAGAACTCAGCACTTCTTCAAAAATTTAAAATATAGTTTTGGACAGTATTATTTGTTCTTTCATTTGACACTACAAACTAAATCTGAATTTTATTTTTTTCAAATGCTATTTTAAATTTAATGCAAAATTTTAAAATGTTTGATTAAAATTTACTTGGACCAATAGAGATAATAAAATTTTGTATTCAGTACCAAAATCAAATTTCACATTATGTTTTATTTCACAAAATACAGTACAACCTGTGTTAAGTGGGCACTCTTCGAACCAGGCAAAAGTGTCCACTTAAGACAGGTGCCTACTTAACACAGGGTCAGCACGCTGGGCCATAGTAGTAATGTACAAGTACATGTATGTGTACATATTACTCTGTAGAGGGCTGTACAGGGCATTTATTTAGAACAGATTAAAAGCAATATCCTTGACATACTTCCTTTTATTAACCAGTAATTTCCTAGCTAAATGACAACTATGGGCTGAGAAAAATTATGCATTGGAAACATTAATATCAGTGTTAAATGTCACTTGAAAAAGTCTGTGCGACTACATGTATGTCCTTGTAATAAACAGTCTTCACACTGTATTTGTAGGCAGTTGCAGAAGCATATCAGCCTTGCTAGGTCAGCTCATCACTTTATATAATCTGTCTTTGTGTGGTTTTCCTTGTTTCAACCAAGAAGTGTGAATGTCATCACTCATCCAGAGCCCCCTAAGCCAGGCAAATAGGTTTCACAGGGATTAGTGGGGTAAACAAAAAGATTAATTATGGTGCCCACTTCACCAAATATAGGTATAGAAAATGCCCTTTAGGCTGCCCACTGCCCACATAAGACATGTGCCCACTTAGCAGAGGGTCCATCAACATGGGACCTAATGGGGGAAAAAACGGGACCAGGGATAAAGTGCCCACTAAACACAGGTGTCCACTTAGCAGGTGTGCCCACTTGGACAGTTTTTACTGAATATACTTTTTAGGGTATTAGATATTAACCATAGACAGAAACTAAACTCATGTAGTTATACAGTGTACATAAGAGTCATAAAGTATATCACACCCTTAAGTAATCACATTGCAAATAGACGTGCCATGAAAGTGACAAAGTTGGCCCTTGCGACTTCAAATGCCAGTCAAGGTCGCTGACATGCAATCCCAACCTGAGCTATTCATGACATCCACACACTAAATTTGATTGAGGCAGCTCTTTGTGTTCTTAAGTCATGATGAGAACAAGTATGGAGGGACGGACAGACAACCACATGATGACAATACCCTTCAGCACAAGTTTGGCCTATGAGGGCTTATAAGAAGAGAGCTGCAATACAAAACATAAAAACATCCAGTATCTGGCACAGCACAATAATGTCAATGTATATATTGTAGATACACACATTCCAGAAGCTTGAAATCACACTGGCAGAAATGGAAACTATATTCAAGTTGGGGGTTAGATCCCCGACACTACATCTGTGCATACAATAAGTGTCCTTCTTGCAAATAAAGCTAAAACATTTGCATACAAAGAGATCAAAGACTGCTAATCAATATATTTTTATGAGACCAATTAATAATTGCATAATTGATGGTATTCAGTCAGGTATTTGATGCCAACTTGGTTCTTACCTGGGGGGGGGGGGGGTAGGGCACAGGCAGATCATGATGACCCATAAAGTTTTTAACAGTCAAAAACTAGAACAATGACGAGGTAATCAAGAGCTCCGCAAGCATTGTATTTTTTTTAGTCATGTGACTTCTCATGGAGGTCAAGGACACTCAATTACAATCACAAGTGAATTCCTCAGCTAACTAGGTACACCTTTTTTCTTTGTTATGCCCTCATGACCTTAACCTCAAGGTCACACATAAGTGTTCCTCACTGAAGTCTTACCTTGATCCATGTTTTAATCAAGTGTGATGAATTTCTCTCAAATCCTTCTACACATATATACTGCATAGAACACATTTTTCAAACAGTCCCATGACCTTGACCTTTGACCTCAAGATCACTTGTGAAAACGCAAAAGTGAACTATCCTGTAGATACATGAAATGCCTACCTATAATGAATTTCTATCAAATACTTCTAGAGATATGGCACAGAAACAAGATTTACATTTCTATGCCCCTGTGACATTGACCTTTGACCATGGCGAGTCCACTTATCAAACTGGAAGTGAGGCTGGCACTACTTTCTTGCTGCAGTGTTAATTACTGTGAATTCATTTAATTTTTACTGTGTCCCTATTTTCACCTATTTCACTGATGCTTCAAAACCGTGAAATTAAGAACACAGTGAAATAAAGCTTTTAAAATGGCATTCATTGGAAGTAAAATTACAAGAGTGAATTTAAAGTCTCAGTGAAAGATCCAAAATGCGAAAACCATGAAAATAAATGTCCTTGAAAATAAATGTATTCACAGTATAAAGAAACGTTATCTGCACTGGAGCGGTTGTGGGAAAGTAATATACTCATTGCCTTCTCATGCTTGAAAACATTGTGAAAATGTTCCACTAACTTCACAGCAAAATTTAAACTTGGAGAGGTAAAATTCTGTGTCAAATAAGAACTTTTTCTCCGATAGAATGGGATTCCTAATCCAACACGCTATTTAACTGGTACAGTAAAGTAAGTAAGAAATATAATGAACTACTGACCATGACTGAAGATAGGACCAATGCAGGTAGAAGTCTTGCTTGTAACGATATAACCATTAGTGGAAGACAAGTAGCTCTCACTCCCCCACTCATGAGATAACATGGTGTCACACGGTGGTACCAGGACTTTTCGTGGGGGTGTATACTTGAGCTGATTTGTAGCCTACTTAACTATTCTGCCCGGACAATGCTGATCACGTTAATCCACAGTCAGAGGCTAATTAATTCATTGTTCAGGGTCTTGTATCACAGCTTAAGTCATTCAGTCAAGCAAATCAGCAATAAATCCTTATAAACACCTTAGGAATGAGCTGGCCAACTGAGGGCGTATTGACTGCAATGAAAGCCAACTGAACATGATATATATGTACACATGTTGTCTGAAAGTATTTATGTATGTCATTTGTGATCAAGTTATGCTTTTGCAAGAAATTTGTCTAAAAATTGGAATCTTCCTTTTCTTTTTATTACCATGCCTGCGGATGATCAGTCAAGATGGACCCATTTGGAGACTGCATGTCTTTGCACGTTTATGTCCTTCCGTGCCACTGTACTTAATTGAAGGTTCCCATTCAGTGTGGACATCTGTCTAATGTGGACACCTGTCTATTGTGGACACCTGTCTAATGTGGACACCTGTCTAATGTGGACACTTTTCCAGAACCAAATGTGTCCATATCAGACCAGTTAACTGTATTCCCACATGGTGGTCTTGTATGAAACAAAAGTTCACAAGGATGGATAGCAACAACCAATAGAGTGAGAGGACCAAACTGGTTTCTTACACCTTCCAGTGCCAGTCACATCTTCAGTCGTTCTACTTAAGTCAAACTAGTCTGAAATATCATCAGGATCCCAGACTCGTATTTCTCCTAAAAAGACCTTTCATTCAAGTACCAGTATGCCTATGGTTCCAGAGAGAATAACCCAGGTCAACAGTTTTTCTCAACACAGAGTGGGTGCATTCTGCCCAATGCGAGTTGAGAAAAGCTGTTGACTCAGTTCAAAATTAAGCACTTAAAGAGTTAAGCCACTTTACCTGTTTCTCTATTCCTGTATGACCTTCCACGCTTTTTTGGCGGACAAAGCAGTGGCTTGCACTTGTCATTTTCATGCCTTCACATAGGTTTTTGTAGACATCAGAAAGAAAAGTGTCAGAATAGAATGGGGCTTGATCACATTGACATTGGGCCCTCATTGCAATTAACCCTTTCCCCCTTGAATTGATACCAAGTCAACAGCTTTCCTTGGCATGGGTACGGCACTAAGTACCCAACCCATGCCAAGGAAAGCTGTTGACCTGGGGCATGTGATCTTGATAGGTCTCATCTTCAAATCCCAGTCGAATTGTTTTTCATTACTGTCGAAATTAGTTCAAAACGCTGAAGCAGATGACATTTGACCACCAGCCAGTATTTGCCGGTTAAAGGGGGAAAGGGTTAATCATGAGTTGGCAGTCTCAGCCATCGTCCATGCCCTCTTCATGTTGGGCACCAACTATTTGGCCTAGACTCCTGACCCGAAGGGCCCAACATCAATAAACATAATTCAAACCCCTAATTGGATCTTCACCAGGGGCAGTTCAGGCCTCAATACAGGTTTCACTGTACCCTTTAAAAATGTAATTGCCACAATGGTGATGAAAAATGTTCAGATAATATAGGCTGTAGGTACAAAAGAAGTAGGCCTGCATTGTGACTCACACAGTCAACTTGAATCCCCCCCCCCCCAAACCCCACCATGTAGTGAAAAAGGGACACGGCAGGATATCTTCCAACTTGCAATGCACGCATACACATATAATTTTTACAGGGCCAGAATTTCGCACAATTTTGCAAGAATCTCTTTGGATTTTTGTCAATTAATTTTCTTTTTAAAGAAAGACATGTTTAGGAGAATCATTACGAGAACGGATTCTCGAATTTTCGCTGAAATTCTGGCCCTTCAAATGGAACTTCCATCGATCAATGATTATTATCCCATACATGTTCTTTAACCGCAAAAATCAAACCATGTAAATTTCCAACTATGATCCTAACAAGTAATTTACTGGTGCAGACCTGCAGAGATTTTACACAATGTTCCTCCCAAGAGAAAGCTTACTAAGGATTGTCCTATGTATGTTCACTCTTTCAGCTCCACGTTTTGGACAGTCAACAACTTTCTCTAGCACATTTTGGGTATTATGTGTCCAAAGCACACCCAGGAAAGAAAAAAATTCATTAATTTAACTGAACATAAAGAATTGAGCAACTGACAGGGCAAGGCCAAAAATGACTGAAAATCCTCCAACCGCTGACTCAAAAGCCTGACCGGTTTCACCAGTAGGCTCATCAGAGGCTAGTTTAACGGCTGTGCATGCTTTATATAGTGGGCTCGACATACATGGGACTTACATCCAGGTGTATGTTCATATGTGCACGTGACATAACAAAGCAAAAAGTCAGGTGTGGTGTAATTGCATGTAGAAACCCTTGGAAATGCAGCCAGTACAGATCCTGCCACTACTGAACATAGAAATACAACTTTGCTCCTAACATGTTCTTATATATACCAGACTTCTCATTTGAGAAAATATGAACTATTTATTTTCTAAAACACGTTTGGATTCAGCTATCAAAAATGACTCTCTCTCTCTCTCACCCTCCCTCTGAATTGTCCAAGACTTTGAAGTTTCCTGGGACACTATTATACATACAAACTCCCAACTTGGCTTGATTGTGTCTACATACAAGGAGTTGGTCCTGTTTTTCAGAGGAATGAAAATGTTTAAAATTATGCAAACTAGGGGCATTTGAAATTTTAAATCTTGAATATCTTCAAAATTATTATAGATAGAGATATCATTTCAACTTCTACTAGGGAATTATTGACCATTGTGCATGTAATGAATCTAAAACAAAAGTTGTAGCATGTCAAATTATGCTAATTTGCAGCATTTGAAACTTTGAATCTTGAATATCTTCAAAACTATTGTAGATAGAGATGTCATTCCAACTTCTCCTACTATGTTATTGACTAGTTACACATTGCCGTACCAATAAGCTTTGAAGACACACACACTGATCTGCTATGCAGCAAATCACCCTTTTCTAGTTTTACCTGTTTTTGTGGAAAAAACAAAATAGCACAAACACCAAACATAACAGTTAACGCCTTAATCCCCCCCCCCCCCAGCCACAAAAGGGAATAAATAATATCAAAGGTGTATAAACTATGAAAGTTTCTTGATCCTACCACATCTGGCTCTCCTGATATCAGGTGCAAGAGTTTCAAAGTAAAATGAGCTGGGTGGCTTTAATGTCAATCTTCTTCAAACCTGAACTCGCCTTTCGAAAGAGAGATCAACTGTATACAAAATTTAAGAATTTTAATTAAATTTAATCTCATCAACAGGGATACTAAAATTTTATAGTAAGTGCCAGAATCAAACCTGATGTTATGTTTTCTTTCAGAAAATATATACTTTTTAGGGTATTCAATGGTAACCCTAGACAGAAATTAAACATTTATACTTGGGAGTCATAAAGTATACCATGCCCATAATTTTGCTGTATATTTATTTTTGCATTATTTTACTGATGGCACAAAAACCTGAACATAAAAATGCAATGAGACAACATTTTAACATTTATAGGTTAACAGGAAATGTTTCCAAAATAGCTGTAAAACATTCCTTAAATGCATGAAGTGCAAAAAACATGAAAATGTATTCACATAAAAATCAGTAGATTTCAAATACTTTCCTCAGCATAATCAGGAAGTATCAGATTCTGTTGAAGCTTTATATTTTTCTTGTTCTGTTTTCTGCCTTGTTCCAGTTTTCAAACCAGGAATGTGAAATGTCCGTGTCACAATGCTGTTTAAAACTTCCGTACTCTTCATTCAGAAAGGCATTTTCGTGGAAAAATAAATGGCACAGTGGCTACCATAGGCCTGCTGATGTCAATGAACGTTGTGGCCTGTTTTATATACTGTAAATAAATTACTTTTGCAAGTATATACATTTGTATTTTGGGTAGTTCAAGTGATGATTTAATATCACTATTTTGGACATAATGCATATTAAACCAAAGTTAAAATAATATTTCATTGTGATTTTATTCTCCCTTTTTTTCCCATCAGTGAAATAAGTGAAAAATAAATACCACACATTTAAAACATCATTTTCAATGTGCCTTTGTAGACCATTTGTTCTCTTTTATCCTAGTTGACAATGATACCACCAGGAAGATGAGGATTACATAAAACCTTTCTCCTGCACCAAACTAAACAGGCCACAACACAGACAGTCAACACCTAGGAACCCATCTCTTTAAGATGCGTCTGCATTAGTTGCCCCCATTTCTCTGAATAAATATTTGTCTGATCCACACAGGAAATCAAGTCTCAAGTACCTGGTTTGCACAATAAAAGCTACACAATGCCCAGCAAACTTGTGCAATCAGACTGGGAGGAGGTACATTCCAAATCACTTTCTCTTTGTCACTTCTCAAAACATTGACAGGACGCAGTTTTCTGCCCAATCTGAGCAATTCACCAGGCACTCGGCCAAATCATTTTAGCCGAACCATCACAATCGTAAAGTCAGACCTGAGACCTTCAATTCATTGCCACGCACATTGATCAAGTTAAGAGCAGAGCATTAGTGGAGTTAAACCAGACTTTTCCATTCACTTTCAACAGATAATTTGTCTTTTTTTCAATTTAAGTGGAAGTACGCATGGATCACCTGAGCAGGCAAAGCATATCAAGTTTTGTGAAGTCTGAGTGTACTTAAGAGGGAAACAAATCTCTAAATACCATACAGTACTCTACATGAGACACGCTTCACGCAACTTAAATAACATTCTGCATAAACCACATGACATTCATTGATACTGGATTTAGGAAAAACCTTCCAATAATTTACCGTACAGTAAAACCACAAAGGTGACCAAATTGTGGTGTCTGATGTCTCTGCACAAGAGAATTTACAAAGGTGGTTGAACCACAAACATGGGATTTCAATGGAGTGGTCTTTGAAACACAACTACTGTGCTTTGACCACAAGCAATTTTGTCCTGCACATTTGTATTTCAGCAAAATCTGCTGAAGATTAGACCTCAAAGAACACATATAAGTGTCCACTTAACTCATTCCACCCTAATGATGCTTTTTCCGCCAATATCTAAATGTCGTCTGCTAATTGTATTTTACTTAATTTAAGGATTATTTTTCAAAATTTTGGATGAAACTTCCATGGGTGATCATTCCAAATTATATGCCCATGGTCAACAGCTTTCCTTGGCGTGCTCTGGGCGCAATGCCCCCAGAGCACGCCAAGGAAATCTGTTGACTCGGTCTTCTATCAGAGTGGAATGAGTTAACTGTCTCATATGACAACTGCATTAGCCCTTCTTCCCTCAGACTCTGCCTAAGTTAACAGCTGTCTTTGTTACACTGGGTGTTTATGATGAGGAATGCTAAGCTCTTGGCAGACAGCCCACTGCTGCAAATTCACTTCATTTCACCATAATTTTATTTTCAATTATTTTGCTGATGGCATAAAACTGCAAAAAAAAAAAATGCAATAGCATCTTAACACAGGTTAATGTCGAAAATAGTAAGCCTGAGCTGCACATAAATGCCTCAAATGCCAATTAAAAAAAAAAAAAACTTTCCTTTTATACACATAACAACCAGTAAATTTACAGTATTGTGATAAGTCTCCAGGCAATTTTCTTTGAAACAGATTTTCAGTAACTTGAAGAACACCTGCCACTGATCATGTATTGCCAAGTAAAGTTTTTGTCATTCCAATTTTAACCACAAAATGCTTTGGATGACAAGTGGCAAAATTATGGAGTTAATTTCAATCTTAATAAACCTACTGAGACAACCATTCCCATATCTCAGAACTATTTTTTTTAAACATATAAGGTGTCTGGTGACCTTGAAAAAGTAGGTCAAGGTAATTATATTTCCATAAAATTTAAGACCCTGGACCCAATATACATTTGCCACATAGATTTGAAAGTATCAAAATTCAATTTTCATTCAGGATAATGAATTTGATACACTTTTCTACTCTATTATTTCTGTAGAATACCACAGGTGGCACCTTCAGAATGCCATATCATGGAACTTTTTGTGTTTAAAATGTGCTTGCATGTTACATGGTAGTACGGTGAAGCCTGTTTGAGACACCAACCCTAGGACAAGCCAAAAAGTGGTCACATACAACAGGTGGTCTTTCAATAGAGGTATAACATGGGAAAGATGGCAAAAGGGACATAGTAAACATGGTCTGAAAAGGCAGATGGTCTTTCATCAAAGTGGTCTCTCAAAACAGGTTGCATTGTATGTCCATTATTAAAGATACCAGGACCACACACACAAAATATTTTCTTTATGTTCATGTCTTCATTGACCTTGAAAAGTATAAGGTCAAATTTATTGATATAACACAACATCAGACTTCTGGGAATGAAACACATTTCACGTAAATTTGGCAACATTAGCTTTCGTAATTCTCTAGATAAAGAAACACATCCCTCAACATATCTTGGCCCATATTTTCTGTAAAACTAGATGGTGCATCACTGTGGTTCAAGTTATTTACCTCCTCAGTATTTCTGCCACATGTCATGAGGATCTGTCAAAATTTAACAGAGGACAATGTTCATCAGGTGCTCAGAGATTGGCCCATATATTATCTAATCCTGCAGATGGTGCTATTAACTCACTACTCAACATACCTTTTCTTTCATACAGTGGTCCATACAATTATATGGAGCTAACTTCAAAATTGTGAGCACTCTTGTGTTCACAACCAATTGTTTTGAGAAGGACAAATGGACATGCGCGTGTACTATGGATCGCATGCACACACTCTGTTGCCTTTTCTCTGCAGAGCTAAAAACACGGAAGCAGATGATGTATAATCAACAGCCATTTTCTGCCAATTTTGAGGGCAAAATGGTTAAGCTAAATCTTAACAGGGCTCTCCAACTGGAGCATTGTAGCAAACTTTTGCTACAAGACTCTTCAAAATTGCTACAGATTTTCTCAAAAAAGAAGTATTTCTTATATAAAGATGGCAAAAATGCTACAAAGAAAGAAAATGTTGCCACAGATATTTTCAGCTGGACAGCACTGCTTATAAGTATATAAAACACTAAAGCGGCAAGCAAATACACATTTCAATCAATATTGTGTTTGCTACAGTGAAACAACTGAGACCATCTTCCCATACTCAATTTCCTTTTCTTTAAGTAAGCAAGAGCTGAAAGATCTTATACAAATGTGGCAGTGGAAGTGGTACATTCGTTGAGTGATGTACAAATGGGACTGGCGGTGCACGATTGGTGTTCAATGAAACCTGTTTTGAGAGACCACTATGAGGAAAGACCACCTGCTTTTTCAGACCATGTTTACCATGTCCCTTTTCCCATCTTTCCTATGCTGTTGCACTTCTATTGGGGACCACCTGCTTTATGTGACCACCTTTTGGCTTGCCTTAGAGGCGGTCTCTCAAAACAGGTTTTACTGTACATGTAGCAGAAACAGATCTGGACTTTGAAAATTTGTGGTTAAAATTGGAAATAAAAGCAAAATTCAGGGAAAGTTCCACCTGGTCCTTTCATAAATTTTAAAACAATTTAGCCTTCAGCAAATTGGGGATGATGAAAGTGGTACATATATATATATATATATATATATATATATATATATATATATATATATATATATATATATATATATATATATATATATATATATATATATGTACCAGTTTCATCATCCCCAATTTGCTGAAGGCTAAATTGTTATATATATATATATATATATATATATATATATATATATATATATATATATATATATATATATATATATATATATGTACCAGTTTCATCATCCCCAATTTGCTGAAGGCTAAATTGTTATATATATATATATATATATATATATATATATATATATATATATATATATATATATATATATATATATATATATATATATATATATATATATATATATATATGTGGGTAGCAGGAGTAACCAGGCCAGTCAAAACATCCAAATTAACAATTTGGCAGGCGAGATGAAGGAATTTATGTTGTGAGAATTTGTTTATCTGTTGATGCAATACCAGACCACCGACTGCAGCCGAACTGGGGCCACAGTACTCGCAAACTCACGATACAGCAAGAGGGGACTGTAATCATACTCCATTTCTATCTGACCAGCAAGCATCCAACAGTTACCAGAAATTCCCCACGTTTCTGGTGAAAGCCTAATCAGTCCTCACCTGTCTATTTATTACCAGATAGAAGTGTGTGGGAACAGATTATATGTTTGCTCTTACCTGAGTCTGGAACTTGGGCCTCCGAAGGATGAAATGGTCCCATGGCAGGAGTACTCCAAAAGTAGACAATCCGCTGCGGGCTCGCCTGCTCCTCTCGGCCAGGAAAACTGGAGCGTAAATCCACTTTGTTTTTACTCCTTGTGATTTTGGTGCTGTTGCGTTTTGCCTTTGTGGGATTTGAATTCATATTGTATGAGGCTGTTTCTGCTGAAGTTCCCATCAAAGGCATCATAAAATCCATTCTGACAGGGTGGTAGCTCTGTTGATCTCTGTATCCCCGGTTACAACTACAAAATAAGCAAAAACACTGTCACTTCAGATCTTCGATGAGGAAGTGTTCCATTTCAAGTCCTCAGATGAACATCATCAAGAATCTACGCATGGATGTGCTCCATGCATGCAAGCATATGCATGTCAGGCTCCTCTCAATAAAATATACAAATTACCTTTAGACTCCCAAGAGAAAAGTGGATTTGAATACATTTACATAACATGAACATGCTGGCCTAATAAAATAATTTCAGCTGTCAAAATTAATATATTCAACTGCAAAAGATATGAATACATGATCATAATTAAATTTAATTTTTCTGTTTTGAATGATTAAATCCTGACCATGGAGGCACTAAGGAACCTAAGTATGTTCTCAAATCAAGCCATATTATGAATTGGTCTAATATTTTAACCCTTAAAAGTGCTAATCAAAGCTATAGTCCATTTCTCATTACCGTTAAACATATAATGGTTAAAAGATTCAAATTCCTTATGAAGATACCTTTCATTCAAATACCAGCAAGCCTAGTCTAAAGCAAAAAGTTGTCTTAGTCAACAGTATTCCTCAGGACACTGAGAGCATTGCGTGTAAAGTGTGCCAAGGAAAGCTCTTGAGTCAGCCTTAAATCAGCTCTTTAAGGGTTAAATTCAGTCGGGACATGTCTTTCACAACATGACTAAAATACAGGTACATTAGAACTTGTTTAACATACCCCTCTAATGAATATTGGCCCATAATTTGTGAGGTCCCTAGGGATCTTTTCCACATGTGTAACTTGGCCTCCAATGAGACACCAACCATTTTAGTATGACGACAGCTGGACCCACCCAAGAGGTGGTCTCTCTAGGAAGGGGGTCTACTCTATATCACAAGTGGGAAGCCACTGTCTGAAAAATATCTGTGATGTCTGTAGAGGGAGGGGCATGAACATTGTACTTATTTTCATGTGTACAATTTTTCGGTTTTGCATTTTATGCACATGTAACTGAAGTTATAATTTCATTATTCTGGATATATTGGTATTATTAAACCTATGTTAAAATACAATTTTACTGTAATTTTTTCACGGTTTAGTGCCATCAGTGAAATAAGTAAAAATAAAAGTACAGAAAAATTCAGCGAGTTTACAGTAGAGAAAGTTCCTGTATTGGCTACCCTTCAGTGGGAAGTCTGATTGTGTATTCCCATTAATTCCTATCATACTTTACAACTGTAACTTTAAAGCTACTATATGCAGTAACACTAAATATGTCACAGTAAATATTGACACTGAACTGCGTGTTAGTATACACTGACTATCACAGCTGCAAAAGCCATCTTTGAAATGTTACCTGAATAGTCAATGGGAAAGACACACCATTAGTCCACAAGAATTTTGTGTATTAGTTTGCTGAATACACATTAATCTCATTGTGCTTGTGACTTTTAATGTTACAGTCAATATGCCTTGCCACGACAATTGATCTTATCACCACCACACTTACTAAGCCCAAAATGCTTCATGAATGGTGCCTGCCTCCGCATTCTCAGTTAACTCTTTGCCTTTTGTCAAACCAAAAGCACCAAGATGTAAAACGTGACAGAAAGATGCGGCATATGTTATGGTAGTAGATACACCATGTGCCAAAATACCCGACCCCGTTTAGTTCATAAATTAACTGACCAGAGGCCAGTGAACTCTGTTGAAGCCCATGGTAAACATAAATGTTTATGTTTACTAATTAGATGAGAGTTGGTGTTTGTTACAACTCTCTGCTCTGTGATTCAACGGAAACTGAATGCTGTCTTAACTCATTCCATACTATGGTCACAGGTCTTGGTCAGTGGTTCTAGCACTGCCTGGCAAGTCATGCTGCAGCTGCCCTTTTGTGGCAGCTGCAGCATGACTTGCCAGGCAGTGCCAGAACCACTGACTATAGGCATGTTGGTACTTGAAGAAAAGCTCTTTTCATAAAGAATATAAATGTGCAATTGTTGTGTTAAATCTAGGTAAATAGACGGAAAAATCAGGGACTGGTATGGAATGAGTTAACGTAAAATGCTGCCACGCTTTGTCTACAATTCCTTGTTAACTCTTTCAGTGTCAAGTTTGCCTGAGTCAACAGTGTGGCCAAAGTGCCAAGGAACACTATTGACCCAGACCAGTCTTGTGGTCAGCACAACTGTGGGCATGCTGGTTCTTGAAGGAGAGCTCAGTTTATGAAGAATACCAATCTAGTATAGCTCAGTGCTGCCCAGCTGAAAATCTCTGTAGCAAAATTTTCTGTACTTGTAGCATTTTTTCCACTACTTGACATAAGAAACATTTATTTTTGAGAAACTTTGTAGCAATTTTAAAGAGCACTGTAGCAAAAGGTTGCTACAATGCTCCAGTTGGACAGCCCTGGTATAGCTAAGTCAATTCATGTGTATAAACTTTGGTCCAAATTGGCTGTCAAAGTGTTAATGCACATAACATGTATTATAAATGTTCCCCTGTGCGATGACAGAATACTAACACTGAAGATCAAAGGGAGGCTGCCAACATGTCACCTCCCATCAAACAGTTACAGTCTGCCATTGACAGATGTAGAATTCCATATGATAATCCCGAAAAAGCCCAGCAATTTGCCAACCTTTGGTCCACCCACTCATGTTAATTTTCAAAGCAGATGTCATCCTCTTATACGATTTTTAAATACGTATCAGTGAGATTTCACTTTCTAAATGTATGATGTTTTCATTTAAGCAAAAAACGATGTTATGTTAATTTGTACATGTATATGAAAAAATTTCACATCCACTGAATGGCATGTATTTACCACAACATATTTCTGATAACTCGAAATGGGAAAATATTTCCTCCTGACTGTATCAGCTGAAGAATCAGCCCATCAATTTTTAAGTGACAATGCATGTGAACACTGAAATTACCACGCTTGCTCCATAAATACAGCGAGAGTGACTTATTGTCTGGATAGAGGCTGGCACGCTCAAATCTGATAGCAATGACACAGGTGCTGCCCCAGGATCAGCAGCTAATTAACGTCTGTGAATGAACCACTTGACAAGTTAATGACACGCCCCATCTTCACTTTAGAGGTCAAGGCACATGTATACATTTTAAGCACCAACACGTGCGTGCAGATATTGTACACTAGTGTCCCAGCTGAATCATCAAATGTTCATTCGCACATCAGGATTTGTCTGATTATACAAGTTGAAACTAATCTTTTGAAAGACTCCTTGGGACGGTGAAATTGTGGTGTCTCATGACAGATGGTCTTTTACGAGAGGTATAAATGACATGAAAAGCACAAGACACAGTATCTGAAAATAGTGGTCTTTCTAGGCACGTGGTCTCTCATAAGAGTGGTCTCTCAAGACAGCAAGCACTGTAAACGTGACAAAAAAGTATGTATTACAGTTGTCCCTCCCATGACAGTCCACCTGCATTTCAAGACCATATTTATCACATCCAAATGCTGTGTTTTCCATCTCATTTGACCACACTGAAAGACTACCTGCTAAATGTGACCACTGTTTGCCCTACCCTTGGGGGTGGTTTCCCAAAGAAGAAATTACAGTGGTCCCCTCTTATAAGGCCCCTCTTACCAGAGCCCACCTCTCTTGAAAGACCAGCATTCTTGTGCAAAAAGTATGGTATTTCCATTATAATCTCCCCCTCAAGAGACGCCACCCCTCTTATAAGGCCACTTTTTGGCTGCATCTGGGGTGGCCTTATAAGATGGGGACCACTGTACCATCTCTCAATCTTCAACAGTGCCCAATACCAACTCTACAGGAATATAAATGATCCGTCGTGAGACCCTTCAAGAGAGACCAGCTGTCTTTGCAGACCATCTTTTCACATTACTTTGCTCAGTACTTTTCCTGCTATTCATACCTCCATCAAAAGACCACCTGGCTTGGGGGACCAGAATTTAGTCATCATTAACAGTGCTCTTTGAGGTCAGGTTTTACAATACACAAAAACTTGCTCTTCAGCATAACTCAAACGTTGTGTACACTACAGTCAGCAATGTATTTTCTGTATGTTATCTTAACTCAGTCAATTATAATTACATATGAACACAGCAATAATATATGGCCACCAGCATGTCAGCCAGATTGATTTATGAAAGAATAATTAATGCTCACAACCAAATGTCCTTGTGTAAGGAAAACATAAACCAAACACTAATGAAAAAGCGATCAATGCTGGACATGATCTAGTCCAAACAGTCAATTTAAGACATTTTTACAAACATTTGGTGACGATAGTGGGACATGATGCATGTACAAGCACATTTTATTTTTCACCATTGTGCACAAATGGTCTTCACATAGAAAGGGGGTATTATCTGACAGTTGCCATTTATAAAGCCTCATGTCCTAGATGTTTCCTGGGGTATCCAGTAACTTGCCCAAAAAGCCGACTACATGTACATACAGATGTACAATCCAACCTGTCAATACTGCCACCAGTGTGTCACCACCTGTCATAAGGTATCGAACAGTAGCCCCTTCCCCCCCCCCCCCCCCCCTACATATTTAAGTTCAACTTTACCTAACCTTAGAAGCATTTCCTCAAAATTTCAACTCTTTCAGAGCCAAGTTTTGGACTGAATCAACAGCTTTTCTTAGCATGCATTGGGTGCAATCGCGTGCCGAGAAAAGCTGTTGACCTGGGATATTCTCTCTGGAACTATAGGCATACTGGTACTTGAATGAAAGGTCTTTTTACGAGGAATATGAATATGAAATCTTTATGACAATTCTGACTAGTTTGACTTAAGTTGATCTATTTTAGTCGTGTTTGGCACTGAAAGAGTTAAAGCTAAAACATGTTAAAGTGACACACTCTACAACTTTCCTGTAGTGTTTTCATTATGAATTTTTTCCAGGCTGTCACAAGAAGGGCAATTAAGGAGAGAAGACTTTATTTTCACAAATTTTACATGCAAATAAACAAGACTTGTGACCCTTTAGAATTTTCTATGATGGTATTTCAAGTTTTGAAAGGTTAATATGCCCCCATTTGGCGGTTAATGAAAACACGGTCTTGTTTTGGGATAAATCTGTATGAAATATTAAATCACAATGTTTAATGAATAAAGGGGGGGGGAGAACATAGTACATGGATGAAAGTTGGTGAGGAAAAGGTGAAAGATGGGCCACCTTTGAGTTTATAATGTGAGGAAAACACAGCTTAGAAACACCTTAATGAACACTCTGCACTGTCTCAAAACTCTGAAAATGAACATGTTTAAAATTTTGCAACTGCAATTAACATTAAAAGATATAAACATGAAGATGGATTTATTTCAAGATTTGATAAGCTCAAAGATCTTTGGTAACTAAAATGTGAACCAGCACCTGGATGACAACATTACACAGGTGTATGGTTGTGCACTGGTCAGCATCAAATTATTGTTTTCATTATAATAGTGCTCACCTGGCCAAGTGGACCATCAGCTTTACATGTACATGATCACCACAGTGTCCATCTTGTGTTGTATGGTTACCTAGCCTAGCATCCTTAACTAAAACAGAGGCTACAGCATGCTAACATTATAGTTTTTTTTAAACTATTACAGACTACAGTGGAATCTCCCTATTAGGACCACCCAAGACACTGAAATATGTGGTCTTAAAAGGGAGTGGTCCTAATGGGAGACATCATTTAATTAAGGATAAACAAAAACATCTGTAAATTAGTAGTGTTAATAGAGAAATGGTCTCTTTATGGAGGTGCTCTTAACCCTTAAAGTGCTAATCTAAAACTGAGTCAACAGCTTTCCTCGGGACACTTTGTCTGCACAGGTGCAAAGTGTCCCAAGAAAAGCTGTTAAACTAAGACTACTTTTTCCTTTAGACAACTAAGGCTCCCTGGTATTTGAATGAAAGGTATCTTCATGAGGAAATTGAATCTTTTAACCATTAGATGTGTAACAGTGACAAGAAAACGACTATAGATGTGATAAGCACTTTAAGGATGAATTGGAGATTCTACTGTGTCCTGATTGGGTTTGACTGGGATGCAGTACTAGTAAATGATGGCTGTCAGATTCCACTCCAGATGAAGAATCAAGAGCCTGTGCACTGCACATGTATTCCAGCACTGTGGACCTGTACAGAAATCCTGTTTACTGTGTTTTCCACATCATAATGTTCTCACAATGAAACCAGTGATACCCGAAACTCCCATCCCCTTCCCAGGTACAGATGTTGTTACAGCTTCATTTGGGTTGGGACCCCAAAACTTCTGTTGTAATCTGGAGGTGTCAGGCTGTACTGTGGTCCCTCCTTTGAGAGACCACCTGCCATTCCAAGATCACACGTATATCAAGTACCTACTGCTACCTTTCTCCCTTTCCCATGTTATCTGACCTCTACTGCAAAACCACCTGCTTTATGTGACCACTTTCGGACCTCCCCAGGACATCTCGAGAAAGGACTACTGAACGTGCACAGACATTAATGTACAAAGTAATCACAGAAATCAATGTGTACATAAAACCAGTACAGCATTTTTATCCCAATTTAAGCAAAGAGAAAAGTCATGTCTACACATGCAAAAAGCCACCTTACATGTATCCAACACACTCGACAAAGATTGACTTACCTCAACTAACAAGAAAAGTAAACATTCAATGCTCTCTCTCAGACTTCACCCATGTGCTCTGTCCTGCCGATACACTTGAATGGAGCTGTGAAATTCTCATTAAAATTTTCACACTGTGCATGTTTCGTTTTGTCTAACATATGTCCTGAAGACTTGTCCCAAGTGGTATACGACACAATGTGCACAGACTAGTGTGACAAACTGGCTTGTTCACTCAATCACAAGACGCTGTACCCCACTTAGTCTACATGATACAACCATTATCCTCTCTTTGTGGAGATGACGGGCACTGACAAGCTGTTCCAATCAGTGAGCATCCCCCCAAAACCTTGCCTGATTGGCCTCTGGGACATTAAGGGGTTAAATGCATGATTGCTCACACCTGAAAGCCTGCTTTTACAATGGCACTAATCTAACATTAGACACATTTCCTGAAATTAATCCACACACAGGTAGAACGTTAGAATGTAAGCCCATGGGGTTATGTCCCATTAGATAAAATTAGGACCAGAAAAAGGTGCTTCTAGTGAGTTTGGTCTGAACACAGAAGGCACTTTGTTTTGTGGTGTTTTCAGCTTAGTGGCAATAAAGGTATTAACCCTCCAAAAGCAAGTCTATAGCATATGCACATTAACCCTTTAGTGTTCTCTGCAGCTCAAAACAGGTGAAAGATTTGCCCCTGATTTTTTTTTCTTACTTGCCCTTTTTCTTTTGCTCCCTGCCCTTTTGTTTGGCTTTATGCCCTTTTCTCAAAAACTCTCACACTTTGGACACTTGTCTTCTTTTGGTGAAGAAAATTGCAAAGTATTATCAAAATTGAGGTCAAAAAGCTGTCTTTTCACCCATAATTATTCATAAATAAATTTCTGAACTAAAATAATATGATTTTTGTGTTGAAAATATGTACTGCCTTTTAGCTGATACCTTTGAGGGCCTTTTTTATCCATTCCGCATTAAAAAGTGTCCTTTCAAATAAAAGTTGTCCTGCCCTTTAAAAAAGATGCACAGCATACTGCCTCTTCCTTTTATGATTGCCAACAGGAGTCAGAATATCCATCCCTCATGACTGCCCACAATAATCAGAATACCCATCCTCATGACTGCCCACAAGTCACAATACCCATCCCTCATGATTGCCCCCACAAGAATCAGAATGCCCATCCCTCATGACTGCCCACAAGAATCAGAATGCCCATCCCTCGATCATGACTGCCCACAATAATCAGAATAGCTACCCCCCTGACTGCCCACAAGAATCAGAATGCTCCTCCTTTGTAGGAGTGCCCACAAGTTAGAATGCTCCTCATATGACTGCCCACAAAAGTCAGAATGCCTATCCTTTGTCTGACTGCCCACAAGTCAAATTGCCCATCCCTCATGCCCACAAGGGTCAAAATGCCCATCCTTCATGCGACTGCCATGACAATCAGAATGCATCAGCAATGTCATCTCATTTAATGTTTTTCATTTCAAATTTGCGGAGCCAGAGAAAATATTCGTTGAGCAGACATATACAGTGTACAGTGCTCCCTCTCTTATAAGGGCCATTTTACCACAGGCCACCCCTCTTGAAAGGCCAGCATTCTTGTGCAGAAAGTATAGTATTTCCATTCTATTCTCCCCCTCAAGAGAGGCTACCCCTCTTATAAGGCCACTTTTTGGCTGCATTTGGGGTGGCCTTATAAGGGGGGGGGGTCACTGTATCTGGAAATATCATGTTCAGGTCAACAGCCTTCCTTAACTCTTTCAGTGCCAATCACATCTTAAGTCGATCTACTTAAGTCAGACAAGTCTGAATAATCGTTAGGATCCCAGACTCATATTCCTCGTAAAAGACCTTTCATTCAAGTACAAGTATGCCTATAGTGCCAGAGAGAATACCCCAGGTCAACAGCTTTTCTCGGCATGCTTTGGGTGCAATGCGCCCAATGTGCTCCAAGAAAAGCTGTTGACTCAGTCCAAAATTTGGCACTTAAAGAGTTAATACCCCTAAGATGCCTACCTCCACACAAAGGTAGCTGTTGAAGTGAACTTGGTCCATGCAAGGAATGAGGGGTTAAAACTTTCACAATACCCTGCCAGTAAGATGTGAAACTCCATAAATAATTCAACTCATCTGTTCTGAAGTGCACAGTGTTCGGCTTCATAATGCTGGTACCCATACAAGGATCTACATCGTAGACCGTGTTAAAACAAACTAAATTATAAAGAGGGAACTTTAATTAACACCATGTTATCTTTTTTCAAGCACCTCTCATTTATCTGGCACAAAAGTTCTGAAATATGAGAAAATTGTATTAGCATTAAAAATCAGCTGATTTCTCAAAGGAGTAGACCTTTGTATTTTCCTAATACAAAAATACAAAAGCTTTATTCATATTCATGCCCTCTAGGGGCCTAGTGAAATACAAAGCAGTGCACACAATGACTTCACCAGATATAGCGACTGGTTTATATCATGTATGCAAATGTATATATTATACTCTATGTCTGACTGAACTACAAAAAGAATGCATAGTAACCGCAGCATTAACAGATCACTTTAATGAGAGACCACCTGCCTTTAAAGTTTACCTTTGTCAGACCTTTATGCGGCAATTTTCATATTTACCTCCTATGAGAGACCACCTGTCTTGGAAGACCACACTTTGTTCATCTTTATTGGATGGTCTTCAAAGCCAGGCTACACTATATATAATAATTCATATTATTATGATACTGTTGCATTTTTTTTCACATCAAAGTCCTATCCATCGTCTTTTTTTTTTTTTCTGTTAACATGCAGAACATTACACTTAATTTTACTTGCATGTGTCAATGAGAATACTTTGACAATTACAAAATTAAAAAAACTCCTCACAAGAATGAAGCGTTTTCAACTTTTCATTCCTCCACACCTTAGGAGAGTTTCAATCTGACCAAAAATTTCATTCTTGATAAATACCTCTGAAAAGGAGAATGACTCAAAACTCTTTCTGCTCAGCAAATGAGCAGAAATATCTGGTCATCCATCAGCCAAGTCACACACAGGCTGTGGCTGAAAATAAATCTGCTCAAAATAGTAGGATCGGTTGACCTTTGTCAACCATGCTTCATTGATATTTATTCTGGCACTGCTGGTATTAGAGCTTTTAACCTGGTCACCTTGGATGATGACAGGGTCATGAGCTGTTTGATGTGCACTGAATGCTACTAGCCAAGAAAGCTGTTGACCTTGGTCCTGTCATCCTCAGAGGTCTTAATTACCACCATTTCTCATTCAAAATCCTTCATAATTATCAAGAAAATTCCAACAGCAATGTTGAAGCAGACGACATTTGCCCCCTGATCAGTTTGAGCGGGAAAGTTATGGTTAAAACTGGACACCTGGAACACATGGAACCAGACAGGTGGTGACCTGGATCCCTGGTCCTTAGACTGACCATCACTCACATATACAGTGACCCCTGGCTTGAGAGACCACCTACCTTGAAAGACCACCATTTCACGATGCTTTATTTAGTACTGTTCATATTATCTATACCTCCTACTGAGCGACCACTTGTCTCGACAGACTGCAATTTAGTTGTACCATAGGGTGGCCTTTTAAGTAGGGTTTCACTGTGTACCTTTATGGCTTTTTGCCACAGTGGTCAAACCACAGTAGCTTGACATTCAATACTTCATGTGTCATTATCCATTTTAGTTCATGTAAGTGATCTGTCATGTAACATTCACATTAAGGTAAATGCTATTAGTGAAACGTAAATCGAACGTGGAGACACTTAAGCAAAACTATTCAGCTCTCTGCTTATTGCAACAAATTTTAACCTGAATAATCATTTTTCTCAACTCTCTAACAAATATTTCATCATTTAAATCTTCTTCATGGAATCATGATTTTCCCAGTCATCATATGGAATTAGAAGTTCTGAGTCACCAAGTATCAGCTTTTGCTTTTAATAAAATCAACCATAACAGCCAGGCCAGCCATCACTTAATTAAATTTCACAGCTAAGTTAACAAGCTACTACTGCATGGATGGATGCATGTATGAATTTATGTAAGTATGTGCATGTTTTGCACTTGGCATACGATAAGACATAAGCAAAATACGGTTTGTTTCATGACTGCCATTCAGTATAGTTACCAATATTGGCATGACTTCAATTTACTTTACCTAAAAAAAACCACATTATTATCAGCATTATTGTTATTGTTATTATTATCAGCTTGAAACACCTCAGAAAGCTATCATCATCATCATCATCATCATCATCATCATCATCATCATCATCATCATCATCTTTATTTATGAGTGGAGCAAAGTTATACCTGCAATCTTTCACGTCTGGAATTTGCTTCATTCCACACACCATATACATCTAGGACTGAATTCAATTCTTATTTCCTTTCCAACACACGTGTATTTTGGAGCATAAAGTCATAAATTTATGACCTCTCAAATGTGAACCAAAATACTAGAAGGCTGTGTGAACAGCCCAAGCTCAGCTGACCTAAGCTTGTTCACAAAATCAAAGTTACAACTGAATAAACCTGTGTTGAGCTTTAGCTGAGTGCATATAACATTTAGAAGTATTTCTAAGATTTGCCTAAAGAAAAATTCATTAAAATGTGAATAAGCATTGTAATGCCCATTGACTTACACAGTAATCAATGGTGCCTTTTCAAATAATAACACAAGAGAGTTTTGCAGAAGAAGTCAAAAATGTAAATTGTGGACAGACGACGGACAATGGACATCTCCTTTGAAACTTAACCCTTTCCCCCTCAAACTGGCCAAAACCAGCTGGTGGTCAAATGTCGTCTGGCATGGGCACTTAGTGCCCAACCCATGCCAAGGAAAGCTGTTGACTCAGTCTTAATTCAAGGGGGAAAGGGTTAAAAGCTTCATACCCTATTCCACCATACCGACACTGGTATAAACCGGTAAAGAGTAATACAATTTTTTAGCACCATACAGTTGACTAGAGGTTTTATGAGGTAAAGTGTACTAAGGTATGAGCTGGAAGCCACCTCTTCCACTATACTGGAAGACGGTTGAAATGAAAGAAATCCTGCAAAAAGTGAGTATGATCATGGTTTTCCAACTTGAGATGGACTAGAGAAAATTCTATAGGTGAATTAAGTATACTTTACCCCCGGTACTTTCCCTCTTACCACTCTAAACACTTTGAGGACTACACTTAGTCACTTCAAGCTCCATCTTGACATTGTTTGGCTAATATTCTTGAGTTAGTGTTGTATTTTTTAGGTATTTGGTTTTATCTCTACAAACATTTCAACAGAGTTTTGTGTTCTTGTTTTTTATAACCTTTGCGTTGTTGTTTTTGCAACAAAGTTCTGACTCTACTGACAAAATTGCTACATGTAAAGTGTGGTGTTTCTAGCAATACGTATCACTTGTCTGATACAAACTCCATATGTTTGTTTCTCTGGAATGTTTCCTGTCAGATCAGGGTAGGAGACAATATCAAATTTGAACTGGTCTCTCTTGTCAAATATTTTTGTTACATACTGGTTGTTCTTTATTTCTATATCCAGATCAAGGAAAGTAGCTTTTGTATCACTTTCATTTTCCAGATTTAATATTAGTTCTTTGGGATCTATGTTTATCTAATTTCCCTTTATTTCATCTCCATTGCTAAAAGCACACAGGTCGTCTATAAATCTTGTGTGAGAATTTGATCTTCTTGCAGCTGTAAAGTTTGTTTTTGCCAATTCCTCCATCCATTTTGATTCAGAATAATGTAAAAAAAAAAGGTTGGCAATATATGGGGCTGGATCTGTTCCCATTGGTATGCCTACTATTTGTTAATAGACACTGGTTCCAAAGCGAAAGTATGCATTGTTGATAACATATTCTATCATTTGAGCACACTCTTGCTTCATGTAAGATATTCCTTTGCTCTTACCTTTATCAAATTTAGCTCCAGATATTTTAATATACTGTACTGACATGTGCCACCTCTGAACGGATGGTGCACCCTTACAAAAGCTCAGGTGACTGACAACTTCCAAGTCAGCTGAGCTAAAAATCAATGGAACATGGCCATTTGAACAAACTTGGTACAGACCCACCCAAGGTACATTTCCACCAAGTTTGAAGTAAATCTGGCTGACGGTTTTGGAGAAGACTACAAAAATGTGATTGTGAACGGACAGACGACTCAGCCTCCTAAAAGCTCAGCTTGAATAGCACGTCAGGTGAGCTAAAAACAAAAATTTATACAAACAAAACTTAGGTGATTTGCAGTAATACTGTTTGTTACCCTGAAGCTTTGGCAATTTTTTAACTGTGTCAGTGCCAATGGTGACTGAAGTCGAACTACTTAACTGCGTTACACTATAATAAGGGTGCTAGATTTGTCTTCTTGTAAAAAGACCTTTCATTTACATAGCAGCATACCTGCAAGTATACAGAATATAATAGTCCAGGTCAACATATGTTATAATAGTCCAGGTCAACATATGTTATAATAGTCCAGGTCAACATATGTTATAATAGTCCAGGTCAACATATGTTCAAAGCGGGCCATGGAAAGATGTTGACTCGGTCCAAAATGTGGCAGAGAAAGAGTTAAACTCGAGGCACTTCAGTGCAGAGCGTTGATAGGTGGGTCGTGACCTCCAAAATGAGGTCAAGGTCACCAAGACGCAAGAAAGTCAAGAAATAGTGTCAAAGTACAAATGACGTACATTTGAGTTTCAGGTGGCCCATAAGTCTTGAGATATTGTGTTCACAAACAAATTGTAGACAGACTGAATGGTGAACCACTCACAGAACCAGTCTATCCTGGATGGTCGTAGAAGTACAGATAAAACGGAAAATATAATGGGTGCCCCTTGGGGTGCCAAAAATAACGGTAACAAAGCTGATTTGGCAGTAAAAGCAGGAAACTGAGATGTACTTTTGACAATACCCCACAAAGTATAATCATTTGCTAATCACATGCAACATTCTCCCTCCAAAAATGCACATGTGAAAGCTCTTAAATGTTTGTTCTCATCTCTGGGGCACAGATGTTGTCTCTATTAGTTGCACCAGTTATAAATCAATACTTAAAACATCTACTCCCACTTAACCTTAGGAGCAATATGCTTTAACCCCTCACCAACCAAACAGGGTTTTTCGTGAACAGTATCTTTAATTTTAATTGGTGGTGTCTAAATATTAATTTGTTTTGAAAAAAATGTGAACGTGTGATGTATAATTTGATTTATTTCATCAACATCATGTTAACTTCCTGTCATAAATATTTCTGATCAATCATAGTGGCACGTCCTGCCAGAGAAATTTCAAAAAGTTGGGGACTAAGGAGTACATAAAAGAGTAGCAGGTGCTGTCAGTAGGTATCAATGATATAATCTGTAATTAGTGCCTGAGGCATTTGGAAATGAAGAAAAAATTTCAGTTTAGTGACTGTATGTTTTGCCTGCATAACAAGTCTTTCTTCCACCAAGGGTAAAAGCCATTGACACCTCGTAAGTAGTCTGCATGCTCCCCAGGCAACTGTACTTTTCATTTTTTTTTTTTTTGTTGTGTAAGGGATGGTTCAACATTATCATCATTTTTGAATTAGTACTTAAGGTACTAAATTTCATGACCCCCCTCCCTCCCCCCAAATTAGTACTTTAAAAATGATGATTTCCCATAAAAATCATAGCAAAATTGCACAAAACAGGCCAAAAATTGACCATCATTTTCCATATTCTGTGAAAGTGTACAGACCCATTTAACCCCCTCCCCCCTTGCGTACTGTAAGTACTAATTCAAAAATGATGAAAATGTTGAACCATCCCTAACATAAAGTGTGGAACCATATGTTGGTGCTTGGTCAGCCTTCAAACATTGACAAGGTTTCTGTTAAGGGTCTCAACTTCATATATTTTGTTCGTTAATTTTGCACAATATAGCTAAAAATTTGACTCTCTTTCAGGTTTGGACCCTCTGAAAAAATTTCTAATGGAAACGCTGATTGGGGTAGTAGCTTTAGTTTTGAACAGTTCCATAGAATTTCTGCTTATTTCTTGTGGGAAAAATATCAAGAGTAACATTGTCCCTCTCAGCTTTGAATATGTAAATGTCAGTCACCTCTTGTTGATGACATTGACAAATGTGACTAGCAACGTAATGTTTTCCTTTTTCATGCAATGTAACCTTTGCCTTATCAAAAAGGCCCTGTGCCAACTCTTCCATCAGAACTTGCACAGTCGTAGGACGTGCTTGGTGAGTCTAACGAAGGGCGAAACAAGTCCCGCAAAACCTTCATGACTGACACCTCAGGTGACTAGAGCCAGCATGCCTTATCTCTCTCTCTGTACAAAAATTGTGAACTTTAAATTTCATTTCAATGCCTGAATTGGAAAAACCATGAAAATTTCCCCTAAATGACAACAAAACAAAAAACAAAGAACACACATTTTCTGCAGGTTTTTTTTCGTTAAAGACAGCTGGAAAAACTCAACTTTTCTGTTCCACCAACACCTGCAGTATGCCTTGGCAGGCAATGCAAAAACCACTAGCCAGGCCTTTGACAGTACACTATCACAAAGGGTTAAAAGTTGAAAGACAGCTGATTACAAGGGTCAATGTAGCATCTTCATGACTGACACCTCAGGTGACAGTGCAGCTTTAAAGTTACAGCTGTTTGCTCTTCCCACCTCCACTAAACCAACAACATTGACTCTGACTGCCACAGATGGTGTGCCTATCTCCATCACACAACTGTCAGCCTGGCTTACAGTCACACTTGTGTGCGTGCGTGCGCCTGAGCTGTGTGTGTGTGTGTGTGGGTGTGGGGGGGTCCAAGTATGAAGGTACAGTGAAGCCTCTCTATCACAACACAATCCGTTCTCTCCAAAATATCCAGTGGTAGAAATAATTTTTTTTTCCCAAGTTGCCCCAGGGCAACCACAGCATTGTTGCAAGTTGCCCAAGCCTCCAGAAAGTTGCCCAGCTTCCCACTATATGAGTTAGCTCGTCAAAAGACACAGACGTTCATAATGTTGCAATTATAAATGAGCAAAGACTTGTACACAAGAGCTATATTTGTCACCACTATGAAAACACCATTGCCGCACAAACAAAAAAGATTCTGGGAACTCACAGTATTTAATGTTGCCACAATTGCTGGAAATGACATGTTCTGTTGAAGATAGAAAGTTGGCCCACGGGAAAACAGCTAAGGAAATAAAGTTACCCCGGAAAGAAATGAATGTTGCCCGTTGCCCGGGCACCTAGACACCCGCTAATTTCGAACCCTGTCAAATAAGTCTGTCAAGTAACAAAGGAGTTTGACTAAGTCCTTGGAAACTTATACAAACAGGAGCAACAGGGCCACTTCTGTGTAGTTCTCAACCAGAATAACATCCCAATCCAATCTCTCTACACTCCAAAGCAGTTCCATCACTGTTTATGTCATTCAATGAATATTCCATCATTGTTTATGTCATTCAGCGAATATGTCGGATATCCAAGTATCCATATAATGAAGTTTTGATGTACAATTTTTTTTTTGGGGGGGGGGGGGGAAGGGTTGTAGTACAAGGTATGGAAAATGAGAAAATTCAGAAATAATGGCTGGTAAAAAGTAAAGGGACTTCCAGTACATAAATACAGTAAATGAAAATGCCTAGTATGAAAACCCCTTTACCACCACCACCCCACCCCCTTGTACCTGTACTTTGGTCCTTGTCAAACACCACACCTTGGTGGATATTTTGACAGATAAGGCTACCTTTTCATGCTATGTCCCCCTCCTGTGAGAGACCATCTGCTTTTTAAAGACTTTTAACAGCTGATCTCTGTGGCTGGGCTTTCAAGGCAAACTGTACTGTATTGTAACAAAACCAAAAAACTCCTTGTTTCTGGTCACATGACAGTAAGTAAACACTGGGTTGGTAACTAGGGAAAAAATCATATTCTTTTATTTGCTTTTACAGAGTTCTAGCAAAATATCTCCTCTGGAGTTTTGGTTCTTACATTCAAAAATGAAGTTGACAGAAATTTTTGGGTATAGTTTAGACCTTTTTGGCAATTTTAGGTGGGCATTCAACTGGCAGTCTCTCAGGGTATGTAAACTGGTATTTGAGGGAAATTTATTTTGATTCATGAAAAAGTCATGTCATTTTGAATTTGGAGGTTACAGTTATTCTTTCGGCAAACAAACAAACATTTGCCCCAGAAACACAAACTATGCATGCACAGTCTCTCTCAAAAGTAAATACATGGGTTAGCTGTTAGGGACAATCTCTCTCTCTCTCTCTCTCTCTCTCTCTCTCTCTCTCTCTCTCTCTCTCTCTCTCTCTCTCTCTCTCTCTCTCTCTCCTCTCTCCTCTCTCTCTCTCTCTCTCTCTCTCTCTCTCTCTCATAAATTGTTTATTTTTTGTGGTTATTCTTTTTTTTCACATTTTTGTTACATTAGTTATGTACATTGATTAAAAATTGCAAATAATTCTGGGACAATGAGGATTTTTTCCCCAATTTCACACTCAAAGCAAGTTGTCAGATATAGGTAGATCTGATTTTGGATTAAGCATAGGGCTTTAGTGTCATTTCATTGTTAGGTCATAAATTTATCCGCGCATCCATATTATAGCATGCACATATTGTAGCGAGTTGTTAAATTTGTAGTTTGTTCTGGTATGATTGCACGATTGTCATTTCAGTCAGCCCGTTAGGTGCCACAGTTTGTATCGAGGTCGGTCTGGTGCAATTCCATTCTTCCGTCCATGCATTAATAGCATTGTCCTATGTGAAATCCAGCCTATTTAGGTTAAGTTATTTGCATATCATTATAAGCGCAGGAAGGTCCGACAGGTTTTGTATGGAAAGAATGTTGTTTTACCAGTTTGAGTTGATTGGGGGTGGTTTCCTGGTATATAAGCAGTGGTGCAAGCCGGTTTCGTCCTTGCTCCATAACATCTTGAAGGGTTGAGACGCCTATTTCTTGGGACCGGCTCCGGGCACGCAGCCTACCCATTTTATAATGCTACATTGCTAGGTCTTTGGCATTATTCTGCTGTCCACATGTCAACTATATAGTCAAGGTTTCGAAGCTTATTGTAAGTATGGTCAGATATTATTTCGATTTTGATAGTCTGTGAGCTTTGTTGTTCATATTGATAGCAGTTTTGTGAATTATTGAGTCAAGACTTAGTTTGTCCACTGTAATTTTAGCGACTTCAAACCCAAAGGAATAGGGCTTACCGGTGGTATCTGTGCCGAACATGGGGCGATATCGTATACAGCCTTAGGACGCCAAATTTAATTGGTAAGTTTAATGAAAGAGCTAAATTGGTATAGACAAATAATAATGTTAAGACTTGCGCTTTATAGTAATGAATAATTTTAATGTCATGCAAAATGCATTCATATATGCTGCGCAGGCATGTATCCGCAATTGCTGAACAGGTGGATATATATACAGTGCATGAAGTTCATGTAAGAAATATATTATCAAGTATAAAGCGGATTATAAACAGAGTAGAAATATATATATACATATATTTATTAAGTTGAAATGCTCAGTATAAGTATAAAATGCATTATGTGGTTCAAAAAGTGTGCAGTATATACATTGTACGCGAGAAATGATAATTATGTCGTTAGAATATTATATATTTGCATGATTGGTAAATGTGTTTATCAATAAGGAGAAAAGAAAATGTTTCTTAGTAAAAGCAAACAGAGAAAGTAAGTTGATAGTAAGAATGAGGATAAACCGCGAAGTGAGAGGGAGTAAATTGCTAATAAAAATGAGCACCGGTCGCGTATCGAAAAGACGTGAAGGTAGACAGCCTAATCTAGGGTGTGGTTTCCATGCGTTAATTCATGGATTTCTCAATAGATGGCGTTTACATCGGCAGGCATTACTTGCGATTCGTATGCAAATATCAAATCTTGCATGTTTGTAAAAGTAGTTGAAAAGTGCTTGAAAGTTTGAAAAGCTTTAAAAACGCTTGTATCAGCGTGTGCATGGAAATTGGTATGTGAACGATGGAAATAATAGAATGGAAAGTTGGCAAAGTTAAAGGTTTAAAATAAAAAAGGTAAATTGATATGGTTAAAAGGTATAATATTTTTGGTATATGATACATTGTAAAATTGTAGTTAAGACTATACATATAAGTGTGTTAAACGTTTGATACAGTTGTGATACATCATGTTAATAATAGTTATGGTACTTATTTTCAGTGTATGTATCCATGCATTCATGCAACCAGTAAGTATCAGCGAATTGTAAATCTAGGAAGGAACCTGGATGGCTTGGCTGTATATTGGCGAATGATTCCATGGGTTCAATAAACATATGGCACCTATCGGCAAAACAAGAAGTCTTTGGTTTTTTGTTGCGTACCGTCCCATGTAAATCACACAAGTGATTTTTGCTTTTAGACATATGCAGTGTTGCCAACCCTCCCGGATTCCTCGGGAGACTCCCGGAATTTTATGCTGAAAATACTTGAAAAAGTGTGGATTTTTGACAATTTTGAGTCACCTCCCGGAATTTCATCAATATTTCCCTTCTATATTTCATATTAATTTATCAACCTCCCGTACTTTTACATTTTATCTCCCGGATTTTAAGTTTGGCAGGTTGGCAACACTGCATATGTCTGCATTTCAATACACAGGGAACATTTCTCTGAAGTACATTTGAGAACTCTGCTCTGGTTGTTATGTAAAATATAAAATACAAATACCCACAATGTGTCACTCAGCTACTAAATATATACACAAACCAGGTAGCATGCATTACGTAACAAAATGCCCAGCTAACAGACACTAAAGCCTCCCTTATAAGGCTAAAAAGCCCTCTGTTAAATGTTACACAATAAGTCCATTCATGTTGATCATACTGACATGGCAAATCTCATTAATTGTTTATGTTTTCTGTAGACATCGATCAAATCATCTGGAAACCTGCACAAAGAATCAATTAACACCAGTACCATTAGAACAGTCACACAGATTGTCAGGGACATTATAGGTGTTACTTATTTGCCCACAGAAAGCCAGCTAGCTCCCAATAGACAAATCAGTAAAATCTGAATGAGGTACAAGTCATGCAAAATTGCACATTCCAGTAATTATGTCTTCATTATCATATATAAATGTACCTGTGGTGTCATATATCAGTGTAATAATTGAGGTGGGGGGGGGGCATATAGCAAGCAACTTTTGCTTTCACAATTGGCTAAAACATGGGTCACAGTTAATTCTAAATTCCAAATTAGAGGTTGCACAGTTTTTTTCAGTGTCCCTTTGGTTAAAAAATTTAAGTTAAGGTCCACTCCCAACTTGAAAACTTTCCTTTAGTAATTTTCTTTCCAAGCCTAAAGTAATGTAAATGTACCCTGCTATGATAACTTGTTGTCTTAGTTGTAAAGAATATAAACATAATGTTGTCTATTCTGGTCTCAACTCATAGATTAGCATTTCTATCATAATTTCAAATATATAAATATCAGTAGTCTCTCATGGTCACAAGTATTAAATTTCTATGGATAACTGGTCTGTCCTAGTCTCACAAAATATAAAGATAATAGGTCTATTCCAGTATTCAGACAATTACCTGCTTCAAAATGTTCCTTGATGTGAAGCTTCAGGCTTGAATCATGGTTGATACAAGATTCACTGACCAAACAGATGGACAACTTCAAGTCTGATTGTAATATGCGTAGATCCTTTCAGAATGAATGATGTATGCATTGATGCTAATCTCAATGCCAGGAACATTTTCACAATCTTACGAAACTTATTGACTATCTGTCAGAAATAATGAATAGAAAATGCCCCCAGCAGAGCTGAGCTTAACACCACACAATGAAGAAGTCTATTTATCACACATGACTGAACTTTTTAAAACTTCTGGACGCTGTGTCAAGCGAGATAAACACTCCACTAATGCAAATTGATGAATCGTAAATATGTAGCGTCCCAATAGCAATCGTTACCTGATTGTTTATTTATATCAATTCATTCAGAATAAAGTCATTTCCTTCAATTTGTCCTGTCCGGACTCTCATTTGCTCACATAAACACGACTCAAATGAGGGTCACCGGTGGGACAAAACACCTCTGTATTCGTGTTTGTATCACGACAGGACTGAAAACAGAGGAATTAGAAGTGACTTCTAGAAGCTTGAGAAAGATAAACGGATATATTACATCAGTATCAAGAACTTCACAAACAAGCCTGACCAATCAACTTTACATTAACAAATATTTGACCATTACATCAAGAAATTATAATGTCAATATTCTTTCCGTCAATCACGCTGAACACATGAACCAACAGATTATGGTATTACTGTCACATGCGTTTGACAACAACAGGAAATTTAATAGTTGAGCAAAGCTACTGCATGTACATACTTCACTCAAGGACTGATAGGTACTTCTTGGACAAATTCAATACCTGTGCATGTATGCCGGGTCCATGTTTACCTTAATATTTTTATTTTCTTTTTTACCCCCTATTTTCATGTTGCCATATTTTTCAGAAATATCCTATTCCCTCACCCAATAATTCTCATGTCGAGACACAATGTCCTGCCTGGCTGCACCTGTATGTACTTGGATATCGCAGACTCTACAACCAATTCTTCCTTCACGCACGGACAAGACTGAACTCATCTGGCTAGTTATTAATTTTGAGTCATATTCAGTACCTGTCACCCCAAACTCTTCAGCACTTTACATCCAAGCCAGACACGCACGTACAAGGGTCCTAAAATCTGCTAAACCATGCACAGGCACATGCCATTTGCTTAAATACATGTATGTAGTGGTACACACAATCCTGTGACCACCTAGCATAAATTGGGGTATCATTTGTAAGTACCTAACCAGCACGTCAACGTTTTGGCTCACGTTTAACCTTTTGCATGGAGTGTGAATCAAGCCAAGTTTATGTTAACCCTTTTCCATGGCAGAGATATCTGTGCACACTTCCTTCCTTTACTGCGAAGTGGATAAAACTGGCGGACTCCGAGAAAACCACTATGCATAGTCAGAGTGGCAGGCCCACTGTCGTGCTTGCTCTCCTGCCCCAGACACAAACCCAGGTCACAGAGGTGACAGGCAAAGGTGTTGGAGATAATCGTGTCCTTACAGACAATAAGACAACTGACCCGTGTACACGTGTTAATTTACTGTGACAATTAATGAAGCTTCAAAAGAATTAATCTGGACTTTATTCCCCTTTGAAGTTTCAGTTAATCTCCCATCTGTTGCATTTTATCTGGTTCCATGAGAAGAGACCTTCAAAGCAGAGACCTTCAAAGGTGGTCTATTGTTGAAGTCTTCATTATTTCCATGGCTACATATCTAGTACATGTACTGGAAATTCACTTTATACCAATGTATTTTTATTTTTGTTATTTCACTGATGGCATAAAAGTATAAAAATATAAACACAATGAAACAGTATTTTAACATAGGTTTATCAGGAACTATGTCAAGAACAGTCAAATTCGAACTTCATTTCAACAGCCAACATGTAATATCCATGAAAATTTACATGTGTGAAAACAAGTACGTTTACAGTACAAGTATTCCTATTTGCTTAAACAGGTAAATTTATTTCCATGTTTCCATGAATGCCCTGGTTCCTGTTTGTTTGTATGTCCATTTTTAATTTTATAAACTAAATTTTGATTTTTGCTTTTGCTGCAGCTAAGTTTCTCTTATTAAACAATGGGGAAAAACACACACGTGTGCACATATACAGTGAAACCTGTTTTGAGAAACCACTGTAATTAAAGACCACCTGCCTTTTAAGACCATATTTGCAAAGTCCCTTTTGCTATCTTTCCCATGGTATTGCATCTCCATTGAGAGACCACCTGCCTTATGTGACCACTCTCCAGCCTGCCCTAGGGGTGGTCATTCAAAACAGGTTTCACTGTATGTTAAATTGAAAAAATGTTTATCTGTGGGTACAACTTCAGAGGTCAGTGGACATTTGTGTTGAGTTTAACCCTTTCTCACTCAAAATGCCCAGATGTATGCTGCAATCTCCTTTAATGTCTTTACTTCAATTTCTTGCTAACAGAAATTTTTTTTTTTTAATTTTCAAAAATTTGTATTTTTTTAAATTTTTTCCAAAATTTGTAGGTAAGACCTACTATGAAAACACCCTGTGGTTAACCCTATGGGTCAACAGCTTTCCTTCGCAAAGGGGGTCACTTTGGGGCCACTCTGTACCCAGGAAAGCTGTTGCCTCAAGGTCTTATTCTGACCAGATAACAGGTCACAAAGAAAAGAAAAGGTGTAGCATCTGAGTTGTTGATTGTATCAGGCATTGTTACAGGGCCAGAATTACGCAAAATTTTGCGAGAATCTATTTGGATTTTTGTCAATTAGTTTTCTTTCTAAAGAAAACCAAGTTTAGGAGAATCTTTACGAGAATGGATTCTCGGATTCTCGCCGAAATTCTGGCCCTGTGTTATATACATAGCCAGTGAGGAACTTTTGCTAAAATTTATACACCTGAGTGTAAATGATTATCAATAGCATGAAGTAGACATAGTTTATTGGCAGGTTGTTTAGGTTTGCCAGGCTATAGGCCAGGGAGGTATGCAGTAGCAGTAATTGGGTTATCCCCTGGGACCTATGGCGAAATCCCACAGAAGGTTGCCCAGAACTTTGTTTACTTGGCTGGCTGCCAGCAATCCAGATGGCTCTCAGGCACACGGCTTTGGGTGCAGGGCTTGGGCACAGGGTTCAGGCACAAGCCTTTGGGTGGAGGACCTTGGGCACAGCATTGGTGTATATGGGATGCCTTCCCCCAGCATAGAGTGGTAGTTGTTTGGTTGTCAGATAAAGCCATAGGAGCTGCCACAGATAGGTGCAAATAGTCGAACCAAGACTTAGATGTGAACAGTACTGAAGCACTATCAACACTTTGTTATCAATTTGTTGCACATTTTGAGATCTCCACAATCAATGGTGAAAAGGGATCCACAGTCTTCATTTTATTAGGTGAAAACATAACATCTGGTGGCAAGGGGTGGGATACACCTGACAACACCCATTGTCATTAGGTGCAAAAACCTACCACTATAATCATTTCTGAGGGTCATTTCTCTATTTATAACACTTTTTCAAAATTACATAATGCTTGGCACCAGTAAATGATAGCATTGTTGATATAAAGATGCTAATGTGCACATATGTGCACATAGTTTTCTCCAAAACTGTCGACCAGGTCCACTGTAAACTTGTTGGGGGTGTTCTTGGGTCGGATCCTTAAACTTCATTTACTTTTATTTTTTTTCTGATATTTTCAGAAAATTTTAAATAATCTCTTCCCCAAAACTGCATGGTCAATAGCCCCAACAGGGACATTCTTTATCTGTTAAACAGGTGCTGCATTTCTGCACAAGTTTTCTCTCAATGTTAAATGTATTTTTATGTTTTATTTGACTTCCTCTCCAAAACTACAAACTGGATTCTTTTTTGGGGGGGGGAGGGGGAGGCTAGCTTCAATCAATTTCATTGGAATTTCGTGAAGCCTACAGTACTTGCTAACAGTACCAAGTACCCAAAAGAACGTAAAAGTTGACAGCCCAATTAGCTTTCTACTTCTGAACTGAAAACTTTTGCAGGTCAGATGTGGTCAGAGTACCCTGTAAAGGAATTAGAAGTTTGTAAGCAATGTATTACAGTGTACGTTCCCATGGTGTCAAGTGTATGGAATTTGGGGAGAACAGAAATGGACAACAAAATGCCAGAGATTTTATTGATTTAGGGTCTCTGGGAGGAGAGGAGACCATCATAATGGATGTGGACGGATTTTGTTACATATGGGGGGGGGGGGGGGGCGTTATCAGGTCTTTTCACAGCTTTCAGCAAGTCTCCAAAGCACAATTATATAGGCCTGGATTAACTCTTTCAGAGCCAATTACGTCTAAAGTCAATCTACCAAAGTGAAACTAGTCTGAATTAAGATGAGGATCTCCAATTCGTATTCCTCGTAAAAAGACCTTTCATTCAAGTAGCAGCATGCCTCTAGTTCCTGAGAAAATACCCCAGGTCAACAGCTTTTTTCGGCACACGTTAGGCGCAATGCACCCAATGCATGCTGAGAAAAGCTGTTGACTCAGTCCAAAATTTGGCACTTAGAGGGCTAATGAGCGACAGATCTAGGCCTCAAAATTTTTCCCCAAATCCAGAGATCAAACAGTAAACACTGCAGAATTCGACCTGACTCTTATATAATTCATGTTATAATAAATTAAGCTATTTGCAAATTTCGGTAGACAAAAAAACTGAAATGTTAGCATTTGGCCAATTGGCTAATGACAATAATGATCTGTGTTTTTGAGATATCTATATATTTGTGTGTTGTCACCATGGTAATTTATAATCACTAAACAAATTTAATTTGGGTGGTTCATATGCTAGCGATTGTTGAACAATCTTACTATGAGTCTCCTGACCAAATCCACGTTTTTAAAGAAATAGATTATCAGGTTGATTGTTAATTCATACTGATACAATATACCTGCTATGGATTATACAATACTGTATTATATTGGTCAAATAAATGAACTGAATTGAATTGAACTGATCCCTGATTAATATTTTTTTTCTTTTTTTTGGGGGGGGGGCATGGTCTTATTAGGTGACAGGGTCAACAGCTTTCTTCAGAGTCCGGATCAACAGGTTTCCTCATAAAGTACATCAAAGAAAGCTGTTACCTCAATCCAGAAGTCAGCAAATGGGGAGGTCACAACCCATTTACTAAATCACCAAGTCCTTCATCTTTTGTCAGTCTTACACCAAGTTTTGTCAGTGCCATGTCAGTGCATGCCAGCTAATTGTCAGATCTGGTAAGACATGCACTGGCAGCATGGTGTCATTTGTTCTACAGTAACTTACCAGCTATGTACCAGTTTACCCATACTGAGCTGCAGCTGGCAAAGTCACAGTGCATCAATATGGTAGAGCAATAACTCTGCGTTCTCTCATTGACCGCCGTGTGGCGCTGCGGACAGCTTTCATCCGGGTATTCAATAGCGAGTCAACCTGAGTAGCGTCGCGTACTATGATGTGTTAACGCATGGTGCAAACTGAGTGGTTTTCTTGGCAAATGATCATAACCAAGTGTAACTCATAATCATGATAATGTTGTCATTAATAAATACTTTTTGTAGAAAGTAATGCAATCAAGGAATCAACCCAATACACATTGTTGTGGAGTTAATTACATTTGATTTTAATTTTAATTTAACTTTAAACGCGACCTGCCGACACCCCCCCCCACACACACATACAGTAACACTGTAAAACTTGGGGATTCATCTACAATAACACATTCTGATGAGGTTGTCTACTTGTCTTTATTTTTGACACAATGACAACACACCCGGCAAACAAAATACAAACGACTTCTTACACTGTAACTTGTAAGTTACAGATTACAGTGTTGCCAACCCTCCCGAATTACCCGGGTCCGGGAGACTCCCGGAATTTTATGCTTCAAATTCTTGGAAAAAGTGTGGATTTTTGACAATTTTGAGTCACCTCCCGGAAATTCATCAATATTTCATATTAATTTATCAATCTCCCTTAATTTTACTTTCTATTTCCCGGATTTTAAGTTTGGCAGGTTGGCAACACTGTTCTTAAAACGCGATGACCAATGTTTTTATCCTACTCCATTATCACCCGCGATGAACCGGGTCACATGAAATCCTTGCAACAGGAGTCTTACGAAATCCTCATGCTGTCGAGTCCATATTATGTGCTATGTCGATAATTTGTTATAATGTGATCATTGCATTATCTTAATAACTGTCGAAGAATATTCTTTATTATTGCATTTCTTTCGACCATTCACACAGTCGAGTGGCGCTACGCAGGAATGTAACAAGCAGAATGCGGTTCCCGGTCACCGCAGTTCAAATGGATTTTTCACTTTTTTAACACAACATACGAACAAATGCATTCATGCTCTGCTATAATACAATCTTATCTTTCGTGTGTGTAAAATTTATTAGCAGATATTACGTGAAAAGGAACATTTTTTGCACTTTGATTGCCGATACGCACAATGTTATCACAGTGTTTGCAAATCCACCGAAACCAATGTTCACCCGCAGGCGAGTACCCGAATGAAAGCGATGAATCGCGCCATGTAGTGGAGGTTTCTGGAAACTTAAGAAACTGCCCTTCCCTATTGACACCAAAGTGGGATTTTGTGAAAATCAAGATGAATGTCAGTTGTCAGTCCAGTGTCAGATACTGAAATTTCAGCCGATTCCCATCACTACTAACTTCCCTGGAAAAGTATCATAAAACAAGAAAATCATGCTCGCAGGCCTAACTTGGCATAGCTGTACATCAGATGATCAAAGAAAGAAGGGAAGAAATAACTAAGTAAACAGATGTATGTAGTCACAAAATAATGTTAATAACAGGATAATTTATTGATATGCTGAGCTGTTACGAAGTTATATTCCCCTGCTATCCACCTATTGGAGGTGAAGAGGCTTGGAAGGCAAACAAAACATCCTTTGGTACTGAACACTGGTTATACTGCTCTCACTAGTCTGTATATATGTGGTTGTCCCCACAGCTTTGTGTACTACCATACATTTTGTGTGTGACAGAAAGAAAGTTTTATACATGCATGCACTGCACATGCACACACATATATATATATGTATCAAGAAGCACCTATATGGGACCATCCCTTCTACCTAGAAATAGTGGTCAGATACAGCAGGTGGTCTGTCAGGGCAGTGGCCACATAGCAGGCACTATTGTGTGTATATATATATATATATATATATATATATATATATATATATATATATATATATATATATATATATATATATATATATATATATATATATATATACACATATATATATACATATACATATATATGTATGTATGTATACATATATATATAATGCCCATCACTGAAATAAACTCTGGAGTGGAAGTTGACCTGCCCCCCCCCCCCCCACACACATCAAATATATTTTTCATTCCCTGCATACATGTTGTGCCTGTTTACATTTACCCAATTATTTCCAAACAAGTCTGGGTTCCACCCTTTCACCACTGTGATGTTGGGATTTGATAAATTAGCTGTTGCACATTCAAAGCAGGCTACAGTTTGCTTGGAAATCCACCAGAGATAAGACAAACTGAGTGTGTCAGATCCAGCACTTCTGAACTCTTAAGATACTTCAGCCCCCACAGAGCAGTCAGCCAGGTGATGATGGACGTACTCTGTACTGGATCACAACACCTATTTGCTATCTTGCAACTGGGGGAACTTATCCCATGACTTTGGTATTTGCCCTCCCCCCTCCCCCCCTCCCCCCTCCCCATTGCGGAGGGCAGGTACCAGAAGAACAAGGCTCGTTTTTATTTAATAGAGGGTTGGGGGTCCCTTCACTGAAAACTTTGAAACATGTTAACCCTAATGACCCCTTAAAGAAGCCAAAGCTGGCTGATAGTCCAATAACACATACTTCAACATTTTTACCTCTTTTAATAGTAATTAAAATTCATTTTAATAGTAATTAAAAATCATTTTAATGGTAATTAAAAATCATTTTCAATGACAACAGTAGACTAGACCTAACATTAAAATTCACACAAGGTCAAGAGTTGTCCCTTCCTTGCCAGGAAAGATACTGATCTGAAACTCAGTCTCAATTCAGGGGAAAAGGGTGAAATGATGCATTTAGGTATATTCTAAATGTTGTTACGATACAGCATATACAAGTATGCCGGTATGTCTGATACAAGATCATTGAGGAAAAATCTCTTTGGATTGGGCCCATTATCTACATTTACAAGACTCCCCCTCCCCCCGTCCCTACTCCTCCTTGCTTTTAAATGAACTACAGAACTGAGCACTTGCTTCGTTAAATTCATACACCTACATGTATCCTGTCTAGGCCTCAGGGTCGTCCATCCAAGGGGACGAGGAGGAGTACCAGATGACTATTCATGGGAGTCAGGGAGTTAAACAACTAAGCCAGGAGTGTATTTTGGAGAGGGAAGATCCCCTCAAATAGGATTGCAAATTTCTGAAAAGTGGTTCCCAAAATGGTGCTTTTCATGTGGATTCTTACCAAATCTTTGCTCTCTATTCTTTTTTTCTTTTTTTTTTTTGCTCCACTGATACAGCATAGTTAAGATTTTATATGTATGCCATGTCTTGTGCATGGGGAGAGCATTCCTTGATGCCATCAGTCCAATTCTATTAATATTTTTGCAGGCTGCCTCAGAACTGCAAAGTAACATACATAAGTAACAAACATATCCCTGTATGAATGTGTGCCTGAACAGCACCAGCATCTATTTGTGTCAACAAATGGAGGAACTTTTCAACACTCAGCAGTCTTTACCAATATTTGCAACAAAAAAACAAACAAACAAAAATGCACAAAAAAAGAACAACCTTTGTAGCTGGTGCATCACATTTTTAATTAATTTGGCTTTCTTACAATTAATTGCGTTCCAGTGTATTGAATGTGAAATGTAAGTGTTAGGTATTTAGGTAATGATAATAATTTCAACATTGTGTGTATTTTCATTTATGACACACAAATAAAGGGAAAGTTTTAGGTTACTGTAAATTGCTTTAATTTTGCTGTATTCTTATTTTTGCTTATTTCGCTGATGGCACAAAACTGTGAAAATCAAAAATGACTGAAATAGTATTTTAACATTGTTTGCATAGGAGTTATGTCTAGAACAGTGAAATCAAAACTACAGTGAAATGTCACAAATACAAAAAATGTGACAATTTGTACACACAAAAATAAAGAAATTTACAATATACACTGTTGCCATAGCAACCACTTTTCTGTATTTACATATATTTGTAATAAAAATGTACTTTTCACTGTTTGAGAAGCACAAATGTATGTACATTGAGCAACCTGCAAATTTTTTATCAAACAATTTGCAAAATTTGTATAAAATAACATTTGGCATCATTTACTTAATACTAAGAAATGAGTTAAGTTGCTATGACAACCATTTGTTTAGTCCATCTACATGTGGACCCAGATGTGTAAGTATGTTTGCATGTGTCTGCACATAGGTACATCCTGACAAGAGTTTTAAGGGCAATTTTAACCAATTTGATTATGAAGTCTGACATCAACTCATTAAATTTTCGTGCAGATCCACATCCCTTGTCAGTGATATTTGCTTTGGTTGGCAAGTCATGGTCCAACCGCTCATACAATAGCTGCAGCACATACATTAAACAATAGGCCCCTGGGCCTGGTGCTCTGCTGACATATATATAGGGATAAATAATAGAATGATGGGTTAATAAGAAGGGGTTGAGGAGAGATGTTTTTAAATATGATTTATTAAGCAAATTTATATGGGAAGCTGCACAGAGAGATGGGCCTAAATCAAGAATTGTGTGGTGCAGAGCATCCACAAGATGACCCCTATATTCATACTGGCCATTTGACCATGACCTTCAACTTGGATTTATAATTCCTACATTCAAAATATGTGTCCCACATCCAGCTTTCCATACATGGTCTTTTTGTTCATACCAGGTAATAACTGAGTAATTGAAGAAAAACAATAAATTTGGACAAGGGCCAAACTCCTTTACAGGGTCACAGTGACCCAAAAAGTAGGTTACTTAGACTTTGACTTCCCCTACAGTCAAACCAAATTTGGTGAAGATCCACCAAAATTTAAAGATGCTAGAGTGTTCACAAGATTTTCACATTTTCACCCATATATTACATAATATTGTAGGTGGCGCAACCAATATGAAAGGGACCTAGATTTTCAAACACCCTATAAGCCCTGAAAGCTATATTAGGCTCACTTGAAAACTGCTGACAGCATCGCGCTAACAAGCCAAATCCACTTTAGTGGGTTATCCCTGCCCACTACATGCTAAATGACATGCATACGAGCAAAAGTTTACAGATGGATGGACAACAAATGGACAGACATGAGCGGTCACATAAGCTCTGCAACCTTAGGTCAGCAGAGCTAAAAAGCAAATTTATTAACCCTTTTATGTTTAAAATAAGATGACCAATGGTTTTCCATGGGGCGCTGTTATGGTTTTAGGATCATTTGTTCTTTTGTTTAAGGGATTATTAGATCACTTCTTCCAAAAACTAGGATTATTGGATTATTTCACCTGAATTAAGTATTTTGGATTGTTGAAAAGCTAAGATTAAGGGTGAATATTTTAGGAGAAATGATTGGTTCATTTGGGTAAAGTATATGGAGTGTTGAATTACTGGTGTGGCCCTAACAGGGCCCCCTCTATGACCTAGTCCATGGCCTGCTCACGGTAATAAACAATGATTCAAAGAAAGATATTGACACATGACATCTGTTGACAGACATTCACTCTACCATTCCAAATTCATTTAATTTTTGTTTTCCCATGTACAGCAAAATATGACATAAATTTATTATTCAACATTCTGTGCATTTTTGGCTACTGTCAGCATTAAACGCTAAATTCCATCATAGTTAACCTTGAGGCTGTTGAGACAGGAGGTTCAGCTCTCAAATATTATATCCCTGCAAATTTGTGCTATATTCGCACACAATCCAGCTCCACAGAATTTGGTTTAACATCAGAGATAGAAGTTTGAAGATGTATTTTTCATTCGTTGCACGCCCAATCAGTTATTTTGTCTGCCTGCTGCTCGCTCAAACCTTCCTGAGGACATGAAAGCAACACATGCTGTTTACAGCAGCATTAACTGGTTCTGGTGCTGGCCTGTGGGTGGTCAAAATCTCACGTCTAATGAACTCATCTGCCCTTTATCTAACTTCATTACAGTCAGATGTCTCCCAAAAGACACCCTCTAGCTACGCCAACCTTTTCCCAACACATGTATTTTGCACCACAAATGCTATACCTGTGCTAAACACAAGAGAGAACAAGTACAATTATCATGTCCATACAGAACTGTATCATAGATGACAACATATTAGATCACACAGAGGTCTCAGGTGTCTGGCAGCTCTTGCAGGAACAACAAGCTGTCTGTGGACTTTTTGCCTGAACTTCAACAGAGACATGCATTATCCTTTTCATGTTTTTCCACTTAAGTTCATATTTCAGGGCTGAAAATGATCACAATGAGATGAAACTGGTAATACCTGTGTTTGTTTGCCTATCCTATAGGCTGCTAAAAAGCCTATGACGTCAATTTCCATGGAAATTGAAATGGAAAAGTAACAAATCTAAAATTGTCTTGTTGCAAGCCTATTACATTTAAACATATCAAAAATCAGACAACTTACAGAAGGAATTGGCAACGTAGAATAAAAAATGCAATGAAACTGAAAAAAGGGTTGACCTACCAACCCAGAATTTTTTAGGCATGTAACAGCTAGGAAAGGCAGTTTTTTTCACTTTTTTTGTCAACATGTCTTGTAGGTTGACCCTTAGTGACTGCTACTGACCCAGATTGAAACATACTTGTAAAAGTGAATCGAAATACTGAAAACGGAACTGCGCTTTTCAATCAGCAGAATCATTATGGATAACATAAATTCCCCAATATTTTAAAGTCTTGTCCTTCATGTTCTATGCATTCATTTTACAGTGATGCAGTTTCACATAACTTTTACTTACTTCCTTTTTAACAATGTTGAAGTAAGACAACCTGTCAATCCATTCCAGCAGTGAACTGCGTGTCTAATTTTATACAGCCAGGCATCTTATATTGGTATCCTATCGAGCAGCCATAGCCAATGCTTTCATTATACAGGGCGCCAGACTAATGCAACAGTACATAAACCGCAAATCACTGGCAGAGAAAAGACCAACCCATATTGAGTGCTACTGATGTCCTCTATTATCACTCACAACATGAGACGCTACACACATACTGACATATACGGAAAGCAAGAAAGGATCGAACAACACTTGATATTGCCTATAAGACCATGTCAATGTGTTTGAAAACTACATTCTGTTCACATCGATATGGGCTGCCTTTCAATAAAAGTAGCCAAACTTATTTGATGCAAATCACTTGAAACTTTTTTTTTTTCATTTTTGACCTGGGTCATCGACCCAGTTAATGAGGTCAATTCGCATAAAGGTCAAAGGCCGGCTAAATACAGTGCTCCCTCTCCATTTTCTGACATAACATTGTTGGTCCCTTGGCTTCTACTGAACCACTCTGCCTACTACTTGTGCATGTTATATTCAATGTCCCTTAATCCATTACACTGTTAGGTACTTTTTGCTATAGGCCTACTCTATGGAGCCTGTTATCAGCATTACATGAGGAAGCAATGAACAACATGTACACAGCTGTCAGCTGACGGTGGTTCTGTTAAAGCCTGACTTTTTTCCTACAGTTAATCCTTCCCCCCTTGAACTAAGACTGAGTCAACAGCTTTCCTTGGCATGGGTTGGGCACTTAGTGCCCAACCCATGCCAAGGAATGCTATTGACCTGGGGTATGTGATCTTGATAAGTCTCATGTACATTTCTCAGTCAAATTGTTTTTCATAACTGTTGAAATTAGTTGAAAACACTGAAGCAGACAACATTTGACCACCAGTCGGTTTTGGCCGGTTTGAGGGGGAAAGGGTTAAAGATGTCTGGTAATGCCTACACATGTGTTGTAAAGGCAGTACAAGAGTACCTTTACAAAGCCACCTTATTGACACACAGCTACCATTCACTATCAGGTGTCTATCTTTCTTGTAAGTACCTGTTCCTCACTTAACATAACAGCCGCAGGCAATAACATCACTCATAACAGTCCTTAAAAAAAAATCTGACATGGCAAACAAGAACAGCTCTTCCACAAAAGTAACACATCCATAGTAATAATAATAATGTAATATTTCTTTACTTCAAACACTAGTACAGAAGTATGGGTCCATAGAAATAATATATACACATACATACATATATACTATACATACATATATATATACACAAACATATACAAAAAAAGAGGAAAAAGTTATAGAAAGTTATAATCATGAATGTCACATTACTGACAGCTTAATTATCACCAGCTGAAAGCAATTACACAAAATCAAAAATCATCGTCATAAACTAATTAATATAAAAGTTGGCACCTGTGTCTTTGGATTAAAGATAAATAGCATACATCACAGTTATGCATGTATTTAACCACGCTGTTTAGACTGGGGTCAAGTGTGGACCAACAGCTAAGTACTTCTTTATGCTACAAATAATCAAAAGTATTGATCATACTTGAAACAAAGATTTACTATTGTCCTCACTGGAGCACAGTGCATAGTTAATTGAACAGTACAAATTAAAAACATAATTTTCACATGATAGGAACGATTATTCAGCTTTCTCATGAAAGTATTATCTTGTACATAAAAAGCTCTAATTTATTATTGAACATCTTCATTATCTTTACCTGAAGCCCACAAGAAGACACCTAAATATTTATAAATTATAACTATCAACTAATTTTAACACCACTTCCATTGAGATATACATTTGGAATTCTAACACAGTAAACAAGAGGACAGTGACAGTCCTGTGCTCAGCTGACATTTACAAATACCTGTTGCAATTCTTAATATTTGCTCCCCCCCCCCCAAAAAAAAAACAAAGAAATTCATAAAAAATCCAAAAATCAATGATGTGTGTCCATTTGAACAAATCTGCTAGAGTCCCACCCAAGGTACACTGCCACCAAGTTTAACGTCGATCTGACTAATGGTATCAAAGAAGAAGTCAAAACTGCAAATTAGCATTAGAATGCCTATTGACTTAATCAATAGGAAAGGTGTATGTACCGGTAACTACCCTAATTAAAAAAATCGTGAAAATAAGGAATCCACAGCAGTGCCTCCTAGTAGCCAAGTTTGTTTGACCCATCCATAAAGAGCATATCCACCAAGTTTCAGCTTAATCTGAATGACGGTTCTGGAGAAGAAGTCGAAAATAGCAGTAACATATAACAAATCATAAAAAATAGATAAAAATCACAGCACCACTTGGTAAACAAATTCAGAACTAAGACTCCCTAGGAGTGTTCCTGAGTGATATCAAAGCAATTGGGTGAGCAGGTGCAGAGAAGAAGATTTTTTAAGATTTGCCCCAAAAAGGGACAAAAAATCATTAAAAAATCCAAAAATCACTGGAGCATGACCAATTTAACAGGCTTGGTATAGACACACCCAAGGATAATTGCCACCAAGTTTAAGTGAATCTGGCTGACAGTTTTGGAGAAGAAGTTGATTTTTGATGATGGACAAAGGACCATAAAATAAGCTCAGCCACTGACAAGTCAGCTGAGCTAAAAATTGTGATCTGCATTAAACAATATATCATTCTCAGATACATACTTGTAACACATGTTTATCAACTTAATTGTAAAGCTTTAGCAGGTAGACAAAGCAGAAACATATCATCAACATACACAATATTGTTAAACATATACTTACAGTAATATTACACACGAAATGACTTTCCTTAAGGAATTTACTTCGATTATTAATATAAATTTTAAAGGGGGGGGGGCAATATTCCACCCTTATGAACAGCAATAGATACTTTGAAGGGAGCAGACAAAAACAAGCCCATTCAACTATAAGCTGTTGACCTGAGTACCAAATACATAATATTCTCACTATATCATCAACACTTATGACCCAATGTGCTGATACTCCAGAAAGCAAGAGGACTGTGACAGTCCTACTTACTGCTATGCTGCACTCAGTTCTTCAGATATTCCCTTGGGTGCCAGTCTCATGGTCTCCAAAATAAACACTTTAATCATTCATTAAAGAATAAACAAGAGGGCTGTGTGAACAGCCCATGCTCAGCTGATCTTGACATTCATCACACTTGCAGCTCTAGGGACTTGGGAAAAGATCAAGGTCATCCATGGTCTGAGTAAGTCTGACCTTTATACAAGAACACTAACATGTGCAACATCAAGGTTCAAGTAGTTCTCAAGTTATAATGAAGAGTAAAATTCATGTATGTTGCACTGTGACCCCAGAAAAGAGGTCAAAGTCATTCATGTACTGTCTGAGCATGACCTTCATACAAAAACATTAACATGTGCAGCACAGTACTAACTCAAAACAGATCTCAAGTTTTCAAGTAAACAGTAAATTTTGTGTCAGTTGTCCTGTAAATTAGCACTAGAAAATGCCCATTGACTTACATAGTAATCAATAGGAAAGATGCATTGATCGATAAGTACCCGAATGGAAAATACTTAAAAATCAGGAATCTAAAGCAATGCCACCTAGTAAACACTTTGTTTGACCCTTCCACAAGAACATATCCATCACATTTCACTTTAATCTGAGTGATGGTTCTGAGAACAAATGAAAAATAACAAAACCATATAAAAAATTCATAAAAATAAAAAATAGAAAAAATTGCAGGGCCACCTGGTGAACAAATTGGGAACTATGCGCCCCTGGGAGTGTCTATAAACGATATCAAAACAACTGGGTGAGCAGTTTCAGAGGTGAAGAGTTTTTAAGGTTTGCCCCCCCCCCCCCCCCAAAAAAAAATTCATAGAAATTCCAAAAATCAATAGAGCGTGACCATTTGAACAAACTTGGTAGAGATCCACCCAAGGCACATCCCCACCAAGTTTGACGTACATCTGGCCAAAAGTATTTTAGTTATAACCATTACAAGAAATTCCCATGTTAAAACTTTCCTATTAAAACTTTTGTAAAGATTTTTGAAAAAAAAAATCATAAAAAAACCAAAACTCATTGGAACATGACCATGGGAACAAACTTGGTAGACACCCACCCAAGGTACATCCCCACCAAGTTTGAAGTTAATCTGGATGACGGTTTTGGAAAAGTCGAAAATGTGAATTATCATTAGAATGCTCATTGACTTCCATAGTAATCAATAGGAAAGCTGCATTGACCGATAAGTACCCGAATTGAAAAAGTCGTTAAAAATCAGAAATCTGCAGCATTCCCACATAGTGAACAACTTTGTTTGACCCTTCTACAAGGAACATATCCACCACGTTTCAGCTTAATCTGAGTAATGGTTCTGGAGAAGAAGTCGAAAATAGCTAGAACACACAAAAATTCATAAAAAAAATAGTAAAAAATTGCAGCGCCACCTGGTCAACAAATTAAGAACACAGAGTCCCTAGGTGTCTTTCCGTGTGATATCAGAGCGATTGAGTAAGCGCTTTCAGAGAAAAAGATTTTTTAAGATTTGTCCAAAAAAAGAAGAAAAAATTCATTAAAAATCCAAAAATCACTGGAGCATGACCATTTGAACAAACTTGGTAGACACCCACCAAAGGTACATCCCCACCAAGTTTGAAGTTAATCTGGATGACGGTTTTGGAGAAGAAGTCAAAAATGTGAAATAGCATTAGAATGCTCATTGACTTCCATTGTAATCAATAGGAAAGCTGCATTGACCGATAAGTACCCGAATTGAAAAAATCGTTAAAAATCAGGAATCTGCAGCATTCCCACATAGTGAAAACTTTGTTTGACCCTTTTACAAGGAACATATCCACCATGTTTCAGCTTAATCTGAGGGACAGTTCTAGAGAAGAAGTCGAAAATAGCTAAAACACACAAAAATTCATAAAAAAAATAGGAAAAATTGCAGCGCCACCTGGTGAACAAATCAAGAACTAGGTGTCCCAGGGAGTGTTTCTGTGTGATATCAAAGTAATTGGGTGAGCGGTTTCAGAGAAGAAGATTTTTTAAGATTTGCCCAAAAAAGAACAAAAAAATTCATTAAAAATCCAAAAATCAATGGACCATGACCATTTGAACAAACTTGGAAAACACCTACCCAAGGCACATCCCCACCAAGTTTGAAGTGGATTTGGCTGACGGTTTCGGAGAAGAAGTCGAAAATGTAAATTGTTGACGGACGGACGGACGGACGGACGACGGACGGAGGACCATAAGATAAGCTCAGCTGACTGACAAGTCAGCTGAGCTAAAAATGACCAAAGGAAGCCAGTTTTTAATTAAGATACTTGGTCCATCCTAAGCTGAGTCTCTGACAAAAATCTTGTAAAGCTCTCATCAGTATTTTTTGAGATTTCCCAGTAAAGTAGTCAAATTATAGGTGGCGCCACCAGTATCATACAGTAGTCGGGGTTGGTGCATGGTTGACTGTTGCAGGGGATAACAAAACCCTCCCATATCTTAACAGAACCCTCCCATATCTTAACAGAACCCTCCCATATCTTAACAAAACCCTCCCATATCTAAACAAAATCCTCCCATATCTTATCTGCCCATGGTGAAGAAGCACAAACCATTCAGCAGGAGGCCCCTGGACCTAATGCTCTACTTACTGATGATCATAACCAAATATTCATTTCCTGAAATGCATTCCTTCCATGACCCCGAAAAATCATTCAAGGTCAACCATAATGCTACATCAAACTTCCACATGAACTCGCATTTGTGGTACATTTGTTATCATTCCTTTTTTTTTGTCATATGTTAAATTTAGTGTCCCTTTTTAAGGGTTTAATGACCTACAAAAACAGGTCATGGTCCAACAACTCATTACAAAATTTGACCCTTGGCCTAATGCATATTTGGTGCAAATTTACAAGTCCCTTGTCAATTTATAATTAAAATAATAAATTTCTATGAAGCTAGTTCAACTTAATACCACCAATGGCATCACCCTGACACCATCCATTATCAACTTTAGTCCGTGTAATATTACTGTGATGGCATATTGATTTATGTACACAAGTTCAGACGTAATGACCATAACAAAAAAATTATCTGCTTGAAGTTTTTCTTGTGACCTTGAGAAGGTAGGTCAAGGTCATTCATATTACATGTATGCAACATAAAACTTCTCCACATGATGCACATGTGGGTGCACAAGTTTGGAATCATAAGGCTTATTCTGTCTTAACGTATTGATTTTAATGCTCTCAACACATTTTGGTCCATATTTTTTGTACTAGACTGCAGGTCGCGCCAACAAATTTCCACCTGTTTACATCTTTTTGCCCGATTGACATTCCCACCAAGTTTCATGATGATTCACTAAAAACCCTTTTAAAAAATTGCATTGGCCCCTATATTATGCAATACTATAGGTGGCAGCACCACTATGGAGCTCAATGACCTAGATAGCCATGCACTTGATAAACCCTGATAGCTAGAGGGGGATAACTTGAAATCTGTGGACAGTGTCACTTCCACAACCAAAAGACACAAATAGACTGACAGACAGACAGATATGAGTGATCTGATAAGCTCTAGTCAACAGAGCTACACTAAACACGCCTTCAATGCAAGCGTTGACTGAAGGGTCCCCCATTTGCTCAAATAAGGTCATGGTGACACCAAAATCTAACCAGTTCATCTTGGCATGCTGGATAAGCATGCTGCCAAATTGGAGCAAAATCATTGGAGCATTCTGGAGATACATGTATTGAGGTAATGAGCCCTAAGGAGCTTGTAATTAAGCTGCCATTTGCTGAAATTAGGTCATGGTGACACCAAAATCTAATCAGTTCATCTTGCCAGGTAAGGTAAGCATATTGCCAAATTTGAGCAAAATACATGGAGGCATTTGGTAGATACACGGTAATGAGAATGCCCACATTTGGATGGACGGACAACCCAAAAACAGAAAGGGAACCCCCCCTATGGGGCGGACCCTTAAAAGACAGAAAGATGCAGTGCCCTCTGTTCCACACATTAAGGTCTATGGTACCCAGAAGTGTTTCCATGCAGTTTTGAAGAAATTGACCATATAAGTGTACACCCATTTCATAGAAGCAGCTTTCTCCAGATGTCCCACATGCACAAGATGAAAGGTATCTAAATTCTTTAAAGCATGATCTACATATGGTCGTGAACATCCTTGTCTGTCATCATCACTAATATCATCATCATCCTCAAACATCCCTGTTATTGTCAAAAGACCACAGTGTATTCTGAAATCACAAACTGTCCTACCTACATTTTCATTCAATCTATATCAACATTACTGTATAGAGGTACAAATTTTCGTGAGGTATTAATTTTCCTGAGGTGTTTCAATTCAAAAAAAAAAAAAAAAACGGAAAAAAAACAATCAATGTGCACATGACACTGTCTGGACCTTAGCATTACCGATCGGTGATTCAGGAAAATTAAAAGCGGGAAATTTTGAATTTATGTAAGTACAGGAAAGTACTGTTCAGGAAAATTTGTACTGATACAGTATCTAAATTCAGACCTTACAGTGACCTGCGGTCGGCCAACATAAACAATCTGATTTTATACATATATATAATCTATATATACATCATTAGCATACCTGTATAAAGCTCATGCCAACCTCAACATCCCAGCCCCACTGCCTGTGTCCTACCTGACAACTGACTCACATATGCTCCCTGTGGAGATGTCTGATGCCAGGGAAAAGCACGCAGATTATTTCGCAACACACATAGCAGTGTTAGTGGCACTGACACTAACGATTCTCACCTATAGCCACTTCAGATGTCAGAACAGATTTCAACTAAATTCTGCAGGCACCCATAGTACATGTACATGTACCTCACCTACACCATATATTAACCCTTTTCTGGATTGGAACAACCTGAAGTGAACAGGTTAATTCCCTGTGTTCACTTGTACCAAGTTCTAACAGGTCAACAGAAGCAGTTGCCTACAAAGGCCAATAGCGGCTTAGTATTGCTTTCCCCTGAACCAGGATTTCATCACTTGGAAGTGCGAGTCCACACAGCTAGGCTCCAGACATGGCATGACAATAAGTGTGCCTGCGTACAGAACACAGTAAGCTGGCAGAGCATTGGTCGTGTGACTTCATCGTGTAACTTCATCACCAGACTTCTGTATTTTCTACACGATAAATGCATACATGTGGGCAAGAAAAGACTTTCATGACAACATAGTCGTGGCCTGTTTCCTTGAGTGTACATTAGCTGTGGCAAGCAAAAGAGACAGGAACTTACTGATCAAATTTAACTCATTCCATCCTGATAGAAAACTTAGTCAACATCTTTCCTTGGTGCGCTCTGGGTGCAATGCACCCAGTGTCCCAAGGAAAGTTGTTGACCATGGGCATATAATTTGGAATCATCTTCCATGCAAATTTCATCCAAAATTTCATATAATCCCTTAACTAGTAAAATACAATTGGCAGACGACATTTAGATATTAGCACGAAAAAGTGTCATTGGGGTGGAATGAGTTAACAATGTATTGCTGGGCCATGTTTAACCCCTTAGAAGCCAAGTCAACAACTTTCCTTGTTTCACTAGGAGTACAACTTGCAGGTCCAAAGTTTGGTACAGAAAATTAGTGAATGATAACATATTCTTAATGGAAAAAAAAGGAAGAAGCAGACACAGATGACATTTGCAACACTAGATGCTGATCATTGTGATTTTTAATGGCAAAAAGTTGCATAGGGATACATTGGCATACGTGTAACACACAGGTCCTGAAAGATAAAAACATAGCAGCATTCCTGAAATCTTATCCAATCATTCAGGCCAGGCACAAGGTTCTTGAAGACTATCATGACGAGCAGACGAAACTACCACAACACCAATTTGAAGGGGAAATTACCAATTAAGGGCTGGGTAATGAGTTCTTACAGTGCATGTACTAGTACCACTGGAAATATGCCGACATTTCACAAGACAAACTGAATATACATGCTGGCTTCCTTGGGCAACTGTATAAGTCTGTCACTGGCCATTGTAACAATCAATAAGATTTCCACAGGACATAGCATGCCTCATTTCTGAACTTGTCTATCAAGCTCCTGAGAATCCACAGTAAGTTGAAGAATTACTTGTAACTGTATTACCCTTTCTAGGGTTTCTAGGAAAAAAATTCTTTCGGAATATTTTAGTGTGATAGATATTCTGCTGAAGTGTAGATCAAGGCAATCGGTTAAAAGCTGTGTCTTCCTTTGCACAAATATGGGTCACATGACCTTGAAAATGAGGTCAAGGTCACAAAAATGTTATCAAGTCAAGAAATGGCGTTAAGGTAAATTTGAGTTTCAGGTGACCAGAACATCTTGAGGTACATGTATCATGTTCACAAATAAATGGTAGATGGACGAAACCATTGACGGAACCACCGCCAGATAGATGGACAATCTGAAAACATAATAACCTGGACCCATAAAAAGGAGGATTTTCAAGCACACTTTAAGGTATATTAGTTTAGAATATCGCTTAATTATAGATTTTTGACAGTAAGTAAATGTATAGGCAAGATTTTTAAAGGCTCTATTTATTGCCCATTTTGTATCATTATATTGTACTAGCCAAATTACCAAATCATCGATACAATTTAACAATGCCCATCAAGTACATGTATTTTTAAACATAGTGGTCCCTGTCTTGAGAGGCCACCCCTTGGGCAGGTGAAAACATGGTCTCTCAAAACAGGTGGTCTTTCATTAGAGATATAATAACATGAAAAAGATGGCACCATGTTCTGAGAGACTGGTCTTAAAAAGATATGCGGTCTCTCATTGGAAGGGTCTCTCAAGACAGGCACCACTGTAACACATTTCAGCTGTTCTAAGCCAATTTGGTTGAGGTCCAGAAACCTTTACCTGGCCTGATAGCCTGACGAAGATGGCTTCCTATTGGACAGTGCAATACCTCACGACATCTACTGTTTTCTGTGTCTGCCCAACAGAGCAATGTATGAATAATTCTGACAAGTTGTGTTAATTCAGCTTGTCATTCCTGGGTCTATGGTTATTTCTAGCAATCGGGAACACACTGGTCAACACTAACAGACTGCAGATGACCCAGACCTCAGCCAAATTAACTCATTCCATACTATGGTCACAGGCCTTGGTCAGTGGTTCTGACACTGACTTAAGACTATAGGCATGTTGGTACTTGAACCAAAGCTCTTGGCATGAAGAATTTAAATATGCAATTGTCATCTTAAATCTAGGTAAATATACGGAAAAATCAGGGACTGGTATGGAATGAGTTAAGCAGTCAGTTTAGAGATGCAAAGCACACATGTCTGTCAATTGGTCTGCCATGCAAACCTTACACAGGCCCATGTGAATAATTTTAATTTTAAAGTTGACTTCACCTTTGTTAAGTTGTTGACATTACAGGTTCTGCCATGAGAACAATTACAGGGGAGCTGCTGCATAAAGAGATAGCTCTCTCATTATACGTAAGACAGCTCTTAGGGGAGCTATGAATATAAGGCCACATTCTTTGAAATGCGTTTTGTACAACAGACAAGATATAAACAACTCCTTTCATTTGAAATGTTTCCACATGCATCTGGATGGGAGTGACAGTAACCACTCACTTCAAATGCAGAGCTTCCATTAAGCTAGCCTATTCAAAAGTGGGAGATCTCCCTCCTTCAGGTACTGAAAAGCCGGAGGGTGAGGCGCGAAGCATAGCTGAGGGGGTCTGGGGCATGCTCACTCTCAAAAAATTTGAAATTTGCACCTTCCTTTCCTGCATTTTGGACCAATTTAGGCACTATCATCTATAGACATATTCCGCACATATAAAATACAACACAGCAAAACAGTACTTTACAGCCACTAATGGAATAATGCTAACATTTTTTTTTTAGTTTCAAAAAGCAGAAGAGTGGGAGACTTTATAAAAAAGTACGAAAAAGTGGAAGATCTCCTGCTGAGGCGGGAGTCTTGGAGGCTTTGTAAATGTAGACGGAGCTGTATGGAATTCTAGGAGCACTCTCAACATCTCCCCAACAGCTCAGGCTGCATGTGGTCCAGGGAGGTGAAAAGTGAAGGCTATAAAGACATATAACTAATGGTATAAAAATGTCAGTGCTTATGTGTACTTACATACAACAGTGAACTGATTTCCCTGAAATATAAGGCGTTTTTTTTTTTATTGTTTTCTTTATGACCTTTACAATTCGCCTTCAAAAGCCTGCATCTTTTGGTATAACCCCCCCCCCCTTCCCGACCCCCAAAACTACATAAATCATTGTTGAATTCATAATAATGACAGCTTCAATTTTCTCCATATTCATGTTGAATACTGTGCAGTGGCACCTGCAGTATGCAACCACTGCCATGAACAGCCACACTACTTTTTTAACTCATTCCATACCAGTCCCTGATTTTTCCGTATATTGACCTAGATGTAAGACGACAATTGCATATTTAAATTCTTTATGAAAAGAGCTTTGCTTCAAGTACCAACATGCCCATAGTCTTAAGTCAGTGGTTCTGGTACTGCCTGGCAAGTCATGCTGCAGCTGCCCTTGCGGCAGCTGCAGCATGACTTGCCAGGCAGTGCCAGAACCACTGACCAAGGCCTGTGACCATAGTATGGAATGAGTTAAGGCCACTAGCCTTGGATATAGAAGTCCGTTTCTTTGTAAATTTACCTGCAGTGATGGGTCATCTGCTGTATGTGGCTGCTTCTTGGCTGAAGGGATGGCCATGTACCACTGTATTAAACTTCCTTACAAACTATCACTGGTCCAAACATTGAAAAGACACTCCAACAAGAGACCACCTGCCTTTCAGGGCCAGAATTTTGCGCAATTTTGCGAGAATCTATTTGAATTTTTGTCAATTAATTTTCTTCTTAAAGAAAGACAAGTTTAGGAGAATCTTTACAAAAATGGATTCTATGATTCTCACCGAAATTCTGGCCCTGCCTTTTGGAGGTCCCTCATGATATTTTCTCATTTATTTGACTTCCATTGTGAGACCATCTGCTTTATACAACCACATTTAGACATGCCTTAGAGTGGTCTCTAAAAGGAAGGACTAACTGCAATAACAATTAATGCCCATTCCATGGTATCCAGTGTTGGCATAATGCCTGCAAGTGAATGATATGCACAGCCACCATATTGGCAGCTAGAGCATGACTTGCTTGGCAAAACTAATACAAAAATACCGTGTTTGTACCAGTAACCTTCGGCCGCCTTCAATCTCTTTTGCCGTAAATGAATAGGAATTTCTGATGTTACAATGGTCAACAAAATTTCAATGAATAGGCCACTGTGACCCAGATACTACACCTAGTGACCTACTTTTGATTCATGACACATTCTTTGGTTGTGATACATGTGTATATAAAATTTCATGTAACTGACTTAAAAACTTCTATACTTATACCAATACCACCATTGTGCACTTGAACTTTGACCTCAAAAAGTACGTCAAATATAGAGCTATGACCTTGATTTTCAATAGGCTTCTAGATCACTCTATGAAGCTTCTTGTGTGTACGATTTAAATTGCTAGATGCAGGCTTTCAATAGTTAGAGCGGTAATGTTGCTTAGCACATGTGACCACTGTGTGACTTTGAGAAATAGATCAAGGTCAACTACACTTGCACACAAATTAGGCCATATAGGAGTGTAATATCATGTGCAATCTGAAAGTCCTGTCTCAAAAATTTCTGAAGTTATGGTGGTAAAACCATGGGATGGATGGACAGACGGCGCAGGGTACGACAATACCCGTCGGCCTCATAAAGCTGAAGGGTAAAAACCACTGGGTGCCTAGAGTGTATGAATGCTTAAGGTCCTGTACTGTAATTTAATTTATAATAACCTCGACAGTTTTATAGGGGAGGAAATTATACTTAGTACTTCACAATTCCTGAAGTAAATTTAAGGACAAGCAATTGTTTTGAAACAAAAGTTCATTACCTTTTAAAAAAAATACATACATGTATATACAGTGGTCCCCCTCTTATAATGCCACTCAAGTGCACCAGAAATCTCGCCTTATGAGAGGGGTGGCCTGTTGTGAGGGTAAAAATAAAATGAAAATATCATACTTGATGCACGGAGAGTTTAAGGGCCTCCGTAGAGGGGATGGCCTCTCGTCAGGGTACCTCACAAGAGTCAGACCACTGTATGTGTGTGCGTGTGTATATATATATATATATATATATATATATATACACGTATATATATATACACATATATATATACATACATATATATACACACACATATATATATACACATATATATATAAATAAACATATATATACATACATGCATATATATACATATATATATAAAAATTTTGGCATTACTTACCATTACAGTGGGCGTATCGAGCAGTCAATACTGTTAGCACCTCCTTGACTTGTTACTTTACTATCTCTCACAGATCTGCAGCCAAGTCAGGACCTGAAAGACAAGCAACTATCTTCATGACCATAATATGTTTTAATTTCACCATGATCACCCAACAGTTTGACAACTAGAAGCCAATCAGTGACCAAAAACCCCTCCGCCGGGATGGTCTGACAGGGGGACAGACGCACAGGTGACGACAATACCCCCTCTGGTAGGTCAAGGTTACTTCTGTTTTACCTACTGACAAAGCTTTGGTGCAAATGCAATGAGCAGCGATATCATGGCAAGGCCATTTTTCTTCAATGCAGCACTGTGACCTAAATATGTGACCCAGTGACCTAGTTTTTACTAGGTGTCTGAGGCATCCTTAGGACCAAGTGTCATAAATAATTGGTGCAGCTACAATGAGTTATTTAATATTTGAAGATATAATGGTACCGCCATTTTTCTTCAATGCAGCAGTGACCTAAATATGGGAAACTCTCTAGGTGGGTTTAAGTTAACTTTACAGAATACCAACTATCGCCCTACCACCACTTCTGTGTTAGCCCTACCTAAATCTACAGATTAATATCATCTATTAGTGTCTTGGAATGAGTGTTGTATTTTGTCAGTATTGTTCCATATCTATAGAAACACTTCAACAGAGTTTTATATAGCTTTTTGGTGTCATAGGTTTTGTGGCATAGTTTTTTCATCAATATTTTTACTCTCCTTACAAATTCACTTATTTGTGATGTGTTTCTGCTAATGCATAAAACCCGTCTTATCACCACACCATAGGCTGTGACGTGTAGATGACGACAATACCTCTCCGGCCCATAAGGCCGAGGGGTAAAAATTAAACTGTGGCTCTACAGATGCATAAGCACAAACAGCAATATTTACAACAACCCAGGGCAGAAAACATTCGTGAATAAATGCACATTATGAGAATATTGTGTACAGTGAAATTGACAGAAAATTCTAACAAGCAATTTTTTCTGTGTACAGTAAAATCTGACCAGTGGAATGCCTCTTGTAAATTACTTGACACCCACAGACAGATGTGGACTTCAAAATCTGTAGCCAAAATTGGAAATAGAGGCTTCCCCTTTCCCCCTTAAACCAGCAAAAACCGGCTGCTGGTCAAATTTCATCTGCTTCAGTGTTTGCAGCTAATTTCAACAGTAATGAAAAACAATTTTGACTGATAATTGTAGATGAACCCTATCAATATCACATGCCCCAGGTCAACAGCTATCCTCAGCATGAGTTGGGCACTTAGTGCCCAACCCATGCTGAGGAAAGCTGTTGACTCGGTCTTAATTCAAGGGGGAAAGGGTTAATGAACAATATTTACAACAAACCAAGGGCACAAAATGTTTGTAACAGATCTTGTGAATAAATGCACATTATGAGAATATTATGCACAGTGAAACTGACAGTAAATTCTAAATCATACCCACAAGCAATTTTTTCAGTGTACAGTAAAACCTGACCAGTGGAATGCCTCTTGTAAATTATTTGAAACCCACAGACAGATGTGGACTTCAAAAATTTGTAGCAAAATTTGGAAATAGAGGTCTAATGAACAAAGATTCAGCTGTGGCCCTTAAAAAATCATTAAAAAATATTTTAGCCATCAATTTCACATTTCTTAAGCCAAATTCACAACACATTAGCATTTGGTTAATTGACTATTAGTCAGAGCAGTCCATTGAACGCCCTGCAATAACCACCATTTTAAGTCCCAAATGTGTCAGTAAAAGTACTAAAGGGATGTAATGATACATGCTTTCATGATACCACATACACTGTATTGCAATATACCTTATAATCATAAATTTTTGGGAGGGATAAATATTCCCAAATTTTCCCAAGCAGACGCTATTCAGGAGTGTTACATTCACGGAAATAGGATGTATTAATATCTAAATGCGGTCCTACTATAACACCTGTTGAGCAAAAGAGGGAGCCACCTGCATCAGGGCAGCTCCATGTATTTAGCATGGTCAAAAGTACTCTCTCAACAAAATGAACTACACAAACACGCAATAATCTTAAGAAAATGTATTTACACATATTTGAAACATAAAGGATGCCTAAAATAATTAGAAACGGGTTTTCTTTTGGTTGAAAAGGTGTTATTTATGGATGTTTATCTAGTATATAATACAAATCTGCCCTGGTCATGGTGGAAGCATCAGTCTGTTGCCCCGGCAACACAGGAAGTGAGCAGGATCGCAGTTAAATATGAATGTCTCCTATTTTGGCAGATTAAATCTATTAAACTCACAACACAAAAACAATTTTTTGCAAAGTACTTTAATTAAAATATGATAAGTAACTTCTACACCCACAAATGGGGACAGGTGTCATATGATCATTACTTTTTTTTCGGTGATGTCAATTTGGGAAAATAAAGCTCTTGAAAATCTCTTTTGAGGCTTATTTGGGAAATTTTATGCTCTGGAAAATAAATAATTATACAGTATTACTGAAGATACCATTAATGAAACCATACATAAGCACTTCCATTTCTGCCATATAGCAATATGGTTAATCTGTGGTGCTGTTATAGTCATGCTATGGGGATAAAGTTGATAATTATAGCTGATGATGTTTACATGTAAGAAACAGAAAGCAAACATTATGACGTGTTGCCTTCTTTTATTAACTCTTTCCATACCAGTCCCTGATTGTTCCATATATTTACCTAGATTTAAGACGACAATTGCACATTTAAATTCTTCATGAAAAGAGCTTTTGTTCAAGTACCAAAATGCCTCTAGTCCTAAGTCAGTGGTTCTGGCACTGCCTGGCATGTCATGCTGCAGCTGCCGCAAGGGCAGCTGCTGCATGACTTGCCAGGCAGTGCCAGAACCACTGACCAAAGCCGGTGACCATAGTATGGAATGAGTTACCAAGGATCCAGTCAGTATGATAAAGGATACATATTGACTACCTTGGAATGGTTTAATCCTAACAACTGTGTCTGATCCTATTTTTCACATTGCACTTGAGCAAAAGATCTCTTACTTTAAGCAGGAGAGTTTGAGTCTCTGATTTTGTCGGGAACCTGAGCATGAGGGACCCTCTGACAGCCAAACAGCTGTGATACCAGAACACTTTTTATGGTCATTGGAGTGTTTCACTCACACAGATGCTTCACTGTAACCATGGTAACCAAGTGGTTGTATTCTAACATCTTTATCATGTGCTCAAATCTCTCGTCAGTCTAACAAGAGTCAATTTTGCACAAATCAGACACAGGAAATTATTTACCACAAAGCTCTTTAAATGGCTTTTTTTCTCAAGGATCGTGACAAGACAGCCTCCTGAGAGTTATCAAACAGATCTTCACGCACATCCATCTCCTACACATCTAATTTGTCGCTCTTGAATGATCCACTTTTGCCATCTAGTGCTGATCAATACACAGACCTCCAATTCACCCATGATGAGGCCAATCTCACCTTTCAGCAGTCGCAGGTTTCAAGCTGTAAATGCCAAAAGCTAAACCACCAATCAGGTGCGGCACAAGGGGCAATTGATGGGGAATTATGGGATTGATTGTGGTTCTGACAATTGAGTGATTGCCCACCTGAGTGCCTTGGCCTTGGGTGGGACTCGACTTTGTTCAATAGGTCACTCTGACATACTTTGGTCATTTTTAAAGTTCTAATGAACATGTTTATACTCTTTTCTTTTGGGGGGGGGGGGGGGGGGGCAGGGGAAGAGGGAATTGTATGAACCTTGGGGTCTTCTCAAAAATGCATAGCCAGTTTTTTAATAGTGCTCAAGAATTTTGAGGTATCCCTATAGGGCAGTACAGAAAGTATGTTAAACCCATTCACCTCTAGAGTTCCTTTATTAAAAAGCTGCAGTTGATCCTACAGCATTTAGTCTGCAACACACTTTTCTCATCAGGTACTCATGAAAATATGATTTATCTGAACTCTTCAGATACTGAGTTACGGTACAATTTGCCATGTTGTGTTTCAATTGTTATGTCTGTGTGTCAACACAGACATATTGTTTTACCCAATATTCTTTCTTTCTTTCTTTCTTTCCACCAGATTTTTCTGTCATTTTAAACTCAGACACCGTGCAAGCTAGAAACTTCAAACTTTGTATGGCTATAGCACCGGCAGTGAAGTTTTGCATATTGTTCTGAATAGTCAAGATTTTGAAAATTATGCAAATTAGGGCAATTAAAATAAATCAATTGCTTCTGGCTTCCAAAGTATTCATCCGATTTTGATGATGTTGGACCCAAATTGTAGATATTGTTACACTGCACATTTTTGTGATTTATATGTGACCTCTAAAGGTCAAAGGTCAAGGTCATTTGTACATTTGAAATATTCATCCAGCCATAACTCAGTCAATTTCCATCCAATTTTGATCATGTTGGGCTCAAATTATAGATATTGTAACGTTGCACATGTTTGTAATTCACGTCACCTCTAAAGGTCAAAGGCTAAAGGTCAAGGTCATTTTGCCTTTTGAATGTTTCATCTAGCCATAATTTGGTCACTTTCCATCCAATTTTATTCATGTTGGACTCAAATTGTACGTGTTACAACACTGCATATTTTTGTAATTGGGCAAATTTTTCACACACGTAGACAGATTTGCTTTCCAGCAAATCTTTCTTTTCTAGTTACAATATACATTGACTGATATAGCTGTATGAAAAGAAAATCTTGCCCCCAGCTTTAAGAACGTCAAGTCGGGGAGGGGGTGGGGATGGGTGAGTGCAGTTTGTAATTGGGATTCTCCCCATGCTGTACCTGATACATGTATGACCATTGATGCCGCATAAAAAGGTACATTCAAGTATATACTAATGGGGCCAACTAACAAGGGAAATACCAGTACAATAGAATCTCCAATTAAGACGACCTCCACAAAAAATCATTTTTATCTCAAAGACCACCAATTTACAGACCCATTTTTGTTTATCTTCAATTAAATTATATCACGATTAAGACCACTCCATATTAAGACCACATTTTCGAGTCCCTAAGGTGACCGTAACTCTGGTAGTGCCATATACCCATATTTGGGTATCCCCTGGTCAACTGCCAAGAGTCCTGGCAGACCCTATTACATAACATACCAAAAAATCGGTATATGGCATTTGGGCAGTGTTTCTGGAAAAAGTTGTGGCACAACCAGAGTTAATTGGGAGATTCAGTTGTATACCTTATATCAATGCATAGATTTTTCACTGAGAGAAAGGAAGTTCTTCACACGAATGGAGAATGAACTATGTATAAAGCTGCGTGTGAAACTCCTGATTTATATTACACGAGAGACCTGAAGTAGCAATGTGGCTTCCTATGGAGTTTTCTCCCAATCAAAATGCAGCAGATTACAACTTAAGTTGCATCTTGTAATAAGGAATTTACAATAGACCTTACTCTGAGCCAATAAATCAGTCACTGTGAAGCTATGTAGAGCAGGACTTTTTACTTACTCAAGGACACACAGTGTCTTACTGGGAAATTTCAGTGAAACTGGATTTAATTAAATTCTACCCTCATGCTACATGGACCTGAGCACCTGTATTTTTTCATCACCCGACACAGAGTAAAGTTCATCTCAAGTGCTCAACAAGCTAACAGAATTCAGAATATAATTTGCTCTAGAGTCACACAGAGAGGTTTCTTCAACTTAATCAGTTTTAAGTGAAAAGACCCTGAGCTACAGTCTGTGCTTCTCTTTATACATGTCACTTAATTGTCGTGAGTGAACAAGCAAAAATCGTACAACCAATAATTATATGTAAGTCGGAAGTAGGAATAGCCATAAAACCATGCCCGGGTAATGGATAGTTGAACGGTGACCTCCTGCCATTGTGAATATTAAGAATCGTGATTGGCTTGACGTCTCACTTAGCCACGGGATAAGAGGCACCAGTACCACACACCTGTCTGCCAATTACAGGTCTGTGCAAAGAGGCGAGTGTCCTGCCAGCTTATAATGGGGCACTTTCTGGTCAAAAAGCTCCTCATTAAGCTTCTGTAGCTCCTGGCTGGGGCTCGGTCACTTCACCCTTTCCACCTCAAACCTCCCCAAAACGACTGGAGCTAAGCCGTCTACAGTCTGCTTCAATACTTTCTTTGTAATAATCTTCGTGCTAATGGGGACAGACAGTGAAGTGTACATAAGCCATGACACAATACCAGTCAAAAGTTTTCCACAGGGTGGCTTGGGAGTTTATTGCAAAACATATCCCAAGGACAGTTATTGTCTCAGTCTTCATGGGGGGGGGGGAGGGTTAATGACACTGAATCAAGAGGAAGACAGGAGAGAATTCAGAATGGGCAAGGTTGATAGGACAACGCAAAATTACCAATGTAAATGGAAGCTGGTGATGAAAGGTGTGCATGAGTTATATACACAGTACTCATTCAACATGGTCAAAAAATTGAACACTCACAGAGACAAAAAAATACATGAAGACCTGTAAGTTTTGCCTTATGCTACCTCAAAGGCACTGGGAATGGTGATTATGATATCTTATTTTTGTCATTATATTTGGGTACCAGCCCAGACATCTCTCTCTCTCTCTCTCTCTCTCTCTCTCTCTCTCTCTCTCTCTCTCTCTCTCTCTCTCTCTCTCTCTCTCTCTCTCTCTCTCTCTCTCTCTCTCTCTCTCTCTCTCTCTCCTTCCTTCCTTTCCTTCCTTCCTTTCTTCCTTTCTTCCTTCCTTCATCCCTCTCTCTCTCTCTCTCTCTCCCTCCCTCCCTCCCTCCCTTCCTTCCTTCCTTCCTTCCTTCATTTCTCTTCTCCCTCCCTTTCCATGGCACCCAAATTTGTCTCAAGAATCTCAGAAACTTCTGAACCTGCAATCACCATATCTGGCAAATAGATTCATTCACCAGTGAAGTTGTGCACCTGGGTATTTAATTGTCATGCTCCATAATCATGCAAATTCAGGACAATTAAAATTTTAAAAGCTCCCTATGATATCCTGCAAACTACTGCGTATCAACACAAAATTTCAATGTACATGTATAGGCTTGTGACACCTGCCAATATTATGGGCAGTAAAGGAAAGTTGTAGAATTTTAAATTATGCTAATTAGGGGCATTGAAAAATTTAAAGGTTGAATATATCCAAAACTATTACACATAGAGATGCCATTCCAATCTCAGTTTATAGGTTTGTGGTAAATCCACATTCAATGAACCATGAACCAAAGTTGTTGAATTTTAATTTATGCAAAATAGGTGAATATACAAATCTTCATCTTTTATTGCTTCAAAACTATTATAGTGGTGCCATTCCAACTTTAATCAATGGTTGGAGACATAGCCATATCCAATGAACCATGAACCAAAGTTGTGGAATTTTAATTTATGCAAATAAGGTGGATATGCAAACTTTAAATCTTGAATAGCTTCAAAACTATTAAAAATAGGTGTTATTCCAACTTACTTCAACTTGTAGGTTTGTGACATAGCTGCATCCAATGAACCAAAATTTTAAAATTGTAATTTATGCAAATTAGGCAAATTAATACACAAAATTTAAATCTTGAATAACTTCAAAACCATTATACAGAGATGCCATTCCAAATTCTATTTTTCAGTTTGAGAGATAGCTGCATCTAATGAACCATAAACCAAAGTTGTAGAATTTTAATTTATGTAAATTAGGTGAATACACAAATTTACATCTTAAATAGCTTTAAAACTATTAGAGATAGATGTGCCACTTCAATTTTACTTTCTAGGTTTGTGGCATAGGTCATGCATGGAGCGAAATGTTTGTTAAAAAATTGTTTGACATGCATTAATGACACCAGCATATCTTTTTATGAACTTTTCGAGACCATTTTTGCTGCAAAACAGGGAGACAAATATTTGTATTAACCGTGTTAAAGTCAAGTCTGCTGACAGTGCAATCGTCAACGTGATAGCCAGCGACTCCACTGATCTGGCTTTGGGATTTTTGGATTCGATGCGGTATGTGTCATATCATATACAGGCTGCAGATGTTCCAAAAGCAGACAAAGATCCCGAACCTGAATGTTTCATGGGAGAAAGAACGTTTAATGTGCTGATGGCTCTCAAAAAAGATAAGGACGCCCAAGTCGGAAAGATTGGAGAAGGTAATGTGGCAAGACTAACACAAAAAGATCATCTGCACAATTACGTTGCGGACGACATGGATAGGAAGCTGTATTTCCCATATGATATGCCAGACGCGGATGTTAGATATCATCTGAGATTGCTCATCAATGTTATTTGGTACGTGGATGGAAGAAAAGGACAAATCATGCAACACGCAAATGATCGAGGATCCATTGCAGCAACTTTTACCTCAAAGGTGGGTTTAACTGGCGGGGATCGTGAATGGGCGATAAAAAGAGACTTTCATGAATCAAAGGTCTATGTCAACGGGCTTCAACACTGTTAGTTAGTTGTAATATGTTTTTAGATAATATAATAAATAATTAATGAGCGATATAAAACACCTTTTATCAATATTAAACATTCTTTGAGGACACGGGTATTTTTATAACATTAATGTCAATGTCTATGACATGAATTGATGATACAATTGTGTGGACTGAGCCTGAGGTCTCATCCTGGCACTTGTACTGCTCAGCCAATCAAAAGTGAACAACTGGCCTGCAGCCACACACAGCCAGGTGAGAGCACACTCCAGCAGCCTGTGTGTCTGTGTGTACATCATGCGAAAAAACCCTGCAATTTAACATGTAAACGAATGGGAAATCAGGGATTGTTTTCACCTGGTTCAGTGTCAGCTACAGGTGACATCAATCACAGTGTGGATGAGAATTAAACTGTTCTCTAGTTCATGTGTTCGTGAGCTTGGCCTTGGGAACATATTATATCAGTTGACAAGCCAAGAATAGGGAAGATGGGGGGGGGGGTGTCTGAAAGGGGTTTGTCTGATTCTAAGGTAAGTTAATTCTTGTCCTTTGCTTATTGTTTTTAAGTTTGGATTTTTTAGCTCAGCTGAGATGATAACCAGACTGAGCTTTTACGAGGCTCAGTTGCCCATCATAAAAATATTCCTTAATGCCATATGCACTCAGCTTAAACTCATTCATTTGCAACTTTGATTTGGTGGGACACGCTGAAGTCAGTTGAGCACGGGCTGTTCACACAGCCCTCCAGTTTCTTCTTGGGGAGGAATGAGACACTGAAGTCAAAGGCTAAAGCACAACTTGTAATTCTGATCTTTGGACAGGTTTTGTAAGTTGATGACTGTTGTTATCGTTATACTTTCTAGGGCTGTCCGACATCAGGGCAAACCATCCGACAAACCGTCCGGCATGTTCTGCGATGTGCAGAGTGCAACAAACTGCACTGTAAATACAGCAAAGTCCATTAAATCCTCGCCAGGAAAGAGCTTTGAAAAGACTGTTTCAGTCAGATGAATATGCAGGTGGATGCATCATCAACACCTGAAGGACATTTACTTGAAGGCACCATTTTTTCTTGTCTTGGAATCAATTGTGAGTCACCAGTGGAGTGGTCTTATTATGCTTAAAAGCTAGGGCAGATGAACATTTGTTGTCATTGTGGGTCAGAAGAGGGTGTCATTAATGCTGAATTGAAAAAAATTATTCAAAACTGTTCTTCCATCCTGTGGTGCCTGCAAGCAATAGGGCCTTGGTGACCCCAAGAGGGGTCCCCTGCTAGGGGGACACAAGCGAAAAGCCCAAGAATAACCTCTGACACTCATAATTCTCAACACACCTTGCTGTATATACAGCAAGGTGGCATTACAGGGCCAGAATTTCACAAAATTTTGCGAGAATCTATTTGGATTTTTGTCAATTAGTTTTCTTTTTAAAGAAAGACAAGTTCAGGAGAATCTTTACGAGAATGGATTCTTGGATTCTCGCCAAAATTCTGGCCCGGCTTTAAATCCTCGCCAGGAAAGAGCTTTGTAAAGGCTGTTCCAGCCACATGACTATGTATATGGATGTATCATCACGCTGGAAGGATATTCACATGAAGGCACTGTTTTTTCTCTTCTTGGAATCATTTGTGTGTCACCAGTAGAGTGATCGCACTTTGCTTCAAAGATGAGTGATGAACACTTGTTGCTATTGTGGGTCAGTGGAAGTGGTAATTAATGCTGAATTGAAAAAATATACATGTATATATATTTAAAGCTGTTCCTCCTCTCTGCAGTGCCTACAAACAAAAAGGCCTGTTTGTATTCTAAAGTGGTCCCTGTCTTGAGAGACCACCACTAGGGCAGGTGAAAATATGGTCTCTCAAAACAGGTGGTCTTTCATTAGAGGTATAATAACATGGAAAAGATAGCACAGTGTTATGAGAGAGAGGTCTTAAAAAGATATGCAGTCTCTCATTGGAGGGGTCTCTGAAGACAGGTACCACTGCATTTCATTGTATACTATTGTTTAATGATTTGTGTCATGTGGCAGACATGCTGTCATTGAAATGTAGTGTCTCTGATTGACACAAATAACATATGCATTCCTTTCACCCAAGAAACAATTTCCAGTGTCTTTATTGGGATCATTGACAAGATATACTTACCTGCCGCTTACTGAACTCTTGCAATGTTAGTGTCCGTTTCACTTTTTGTGTGCCCTCCCCTGACATGGGTCCCTAAAATTTAGGTATCCATGCTACTGGCTTGGGACAGTTTGGCAGACTGGTATAAGAGCATTTAATACTCGTTTCACTGACTGAAACTTTATCTCTAAATTCTTAGATACAAGTTTGAGTTGGTGAGATTGAGTGCAGTTTTGTTGGCTCGAGATTCTAGTTCTAATATTGTGCCATCACCAGGTGATCCAGCTTTATCAGAAGATCTCTTTTTTTTGGCTCGAAAAAAAAGATACAATTTGTTGTTCAACTTGAATACTAAATAAAAGGTTAACCCTTTCCCCCTTAAACCGGCCAAAACTGGCTGGTGATCAAATGTCGTCTGCTTCAATGTTTTCAGCTAATTTCAACAGTAACAAAAAACAGTTTGACTGAGAATGGCAGCTGAGACCTATCAAGATCACGTGCCCAGGTCAACAGCTTTCCTTGGCATGGGTTGGGCACTTAGTGCCCAACCCATGCCAAGGAAAGCTGTTGACTCAGTCTCAATTCAAGGGGGAAAGGGTTAAGAAAGAAAAGGGCACCATGCACACAGCAGATACTAGTCTACAAAGCAGGTTACACACAAGATTCCACAGCACAGAACACCCAGACCACAGCATTTAGTAAGCTAGCATCTGGAAGAGACACCATAAGTTTACACAGTATTCAGATTACATTATATTTTATCTATTGGACATGCCATGCATGGCTATGAGCCACTTTAATATTGCAACTACATGTATTGTGATGTCTGGTAGCAATCTGTTTTAGCTAAAATCAACAGGGTTCATATGCACTTTGAAAACCCTTGAAAGTCCTTGGAAGTTTTGGAAAATAGATTTTCAGATAAAAAATTATCTAAATGCTTGAAATTTTCTTAATCAAGGTCTCCATTATGCTGAAATTGCATGTCCAAATACCTGTTAGAATTCCTTAAATTTGAGAAGTTTGGCTCTGGAAATTGCTTGAAAAGTCTGAGGATTTTAAACCTAAATAAGTGTATGAACCCTGAAGCAACATACATGGTTTCATGTGCTGTAAATAGCTTTAATTTTGCGGTATTTTTTTCGCTGATGGCACAAATTGGTGAAAATAAAAACCCTGAGAAATAGTTTTTTTTCATTGTATAATTAGGAATTATGTCCAAAATAGTGAAATTAAAACTACAGTGAAACGTTAAAAAATGCAAAAAGCCATGAAATTTCAAAAACAAAAATGAAGCAATTTACAGCACTTAAAATCTGTAGAGACAAAGACCTGGAAATAAAGGGTATGATGATAAAAATCTCTGAAAAGACCACTTCACTGGGAGACTCCATATAAGATCTTTTAGGTTATATGTATGTATATTTGAACTGCATTGATAGGCCACCTGATTATTGAGACCACTTTTGGACCTATCTGAGTGGTGGTCACTCAAAGGAGGCTCTGCTCTACAGAAAACCTTTCACATCTTATTAAACATGTTGCTGCCAAATGTAGCCAACTGTTCCTGGATGCTGAATGTGGACTGCTAGAATGTTTTGCTAAATGCCATGTTCATTGTAAATACTTTCAATGAGGATGTAGCATGTTGCCAGAGGTGACACCTGGAGGATAAACAGAACATAGTTCATTCATTGGTTGAAAATGTCATGTGACTTGGGAAGCAGGTGCTGCCACCATGCAGAAAAGTGTATCTGGCATGGTATATTATTCAGGGTTCCTCTATGGGCAGTTTGCCCCAGGTCAACAACTTTCATTGGCATAAGCCAGGTACTTCAACCTATTAATTGTGCCCAAGCTGTTGATTTAGCCTTATACTAAGCAAGACAGGGTCAACAAGGTCTGTTACTAAGGACTTAAGCTTTAAACTAAGCAAGACAGGGTCAACAAGGTCTGTTACTAAGGACTTAAGCTTTATACTAAGCAAGAAAGGGTCAATAAGGTCTTTTACTAATGACTAAAGCCTTATACTAAGCAAGAAAGGGTCAATAAGGTCTGTTACTACAAACGGAAGTCTTGTTCTTAGCAGTTAAGGGTTACCAAAGTCTGTAAGTAAGAAGTCCCATTGCACCCATTTCCAAACAAATAGCCCACCAAATAGCACAATTAAATTACCTTATTAATGGAATGAATGCCTTGCTTTATTCCATATACACAATTTCTCCATCAAGAACATCTAAAGGAGTGACAAAAATGTCTTAAGAGGGAATAGGACTTATTTCTGGATACACAAAACAGGACTGGAAATTGATGGTTTTTACCATAGGAATGGTCTCTTTATATAGGTGGCCTCATTCTGGAGATTCTACTGTACATACATGATCAAGTCAATGGTAACCAGATATAATGGAAAGAAAGAAATGAATCCCAATATTGATAATTATGAACATTCGCAGTTGCTAAATTAGAAATATGACGCAATTCAGATATGGATTATCTGGATATACTGATTTTCTTTTGAATATGAGCCAAAGTCCGAATTCAGGCACAAATTTTGCTTTGTCAATGCAAAAAGTGTGTTCCTGTCGAGTATTTTGAGTAACCTTACAATGTACCCTTTGTTTCTATGACAGTAATCCTCGCACACAGTTTGAAAACATGTCTATTCTTTGCACAATGTACGCTTTGTCCTGAAGAAAACATTTTCTCATCCAGGTGCTTCACATAAATCTGAGCTCAACGCCAAACATCAGCCAGTCAGCAAACCAAGCCAAGATCACAAAATGTTATTTGCCAGATAACAGTGCCCCCTGGTGGATTGACCTTTGATCCTGTGTAACAAAAGAATACATCCCATCTGAACTATATGATCTTGCACTAATTAAGTTACTTCTGGGAAGAAGCCAAGCTGAAGGACATTTGTTGATCAATATTTTATGTAAAGTCATCATACAGCAGGATATCATTCTCACACACGTCCAAAAAGAAAAAAAAAAAGAAATCAATGTTTAATGTCTGTCTGGCTGACTGAGTCTCACAAGTAGCATGGCCATGTTTTTACATCATGTTCTTACATCTAAAGCCCACAATTTTTTTTTAATGGGCCCAATATAAGCGTGCCTTTACCAAAATGACTGCTGGTTTTATGATCTCCTTCAACCACACCTGCTAGTCCACTTTGTTTGAATTTTTAGAGCAAAATACATATTTACATCTTGAAAAGCACAATTTATAATACATGTATATGCCATATTTCTGAGTGCAACCACGAACAAGAGGCCCATGGGCCTAATGCTCTGCTGACATATAATCTGATGATCATCACCAAAAATCATTTCCTGAAATGCATTTCTTCAATGACCTTGAGAAATTAATCAAGGTCATTCATACTATGTAATATCAAACTTCCACATGATACACATTTGTGGTACACTTGTATCATTTGTCTTATTCTTTATCAAGATGTTGATTTAAATGTCCTTTCCATAAGTGCTTTATGACCTTGAAAAATTGGTCAAGGTCACACAAGGAGAAAGTCAACAGTTGATTCAAATTTCCTCAACATGTTGATATTTTGGAAACATATTTTATAAATAAGTAGTTGCATGTTCTGTCTTGTAAAAGCCCTATGCTAATAATTATTGTTAAAATATAAAATGCACTCGTGCAGAATGTACAAACATAAGGAACCAATACCAGGACTTATTAAACACATCAGCAGAACAATGTTATTGGTGAATGGCTTACATGATAGCCCTTGGCCATCAAGGTCAATGGTACAGATAATTTTGGGTGTCAATCTTGTATGACACCGGCTGGCATGTTGTGTTATGTCTGCATTAAAGACAGCACATACACTTGACTCTGTGTGGAACAGTTTAAGACTTTCAGTGAGAGGAGGAAAAATCTGACAGGCAGTTGAATATTACTCTAAAAACAAAAAAAACTTTAACATTAACCGTTTAACCCTTGAATTATTCGACTCCATCAACAGCTTTCCTTGGCAAGGGTTGGGTGCAAAGCGCCCTGGGAAAAGTCATCTTTACAATTCTCACTGAATTTCTTTTTCTTCACTGTAAAAAATAAATGACAGATTTTATATGCTTAAAACATTGACTGGGCTCCAACCTGGGATTTCAAGGAAGATCCAGGGTTGGGTATAATCTTAGATGTATCCCTAAGTGTTTGTTTATGCTAATTTATCTGATAAGGTGAGAAATTAGCCCCAGGTATGCTTGCTGATACTTTAATTTTATCATGAAGATAAACATTGTTCCCTTTGTTGTCACTATGAGAGGGTCATTTCTTAATCAGTGTTTACAATTACTATTAATATGAGATAACAGATTCACAAAAGGAGCCTTCACTTTTATTGCTGGACAGTGCTTCAAGGCAGCTGTTTTCAGCATGTAGTGAAAAACAATAGGATGCCATTTGACGATCAGCCAGTTCACCGGGGAAAGGGTCAATGAAACACAATGTAACTGAGAACTGTAGATCTGTCCTCTAGCTTGACACATCCAAAGTCAACACATGTTTTTTTTCTTCACACGGATTGGGCACTATGACCAAGAAATTCTGTTGATTCAGTCTCCATTTTCAAGGGAAATGTAAGTAAATGAATATGAAAAAAAGATAAATTAACACAAAACTCAAGTCACTCTCATGTGCTCATAATTCTTTCACCAGGAAAGCAAAAATGGGAAAATGATAAAAATGATACAATGGCAAGTTGGCACTCAAAAAAAAAAAAAAGGGGGGGGGGGGTGTCAGATACACTATTGCACCACCTGCTTTCTGTGTCACATGACATTTTCAACCAATGAATTGAGCAGGTTTTGTGTTTTCCCCCTAGTTGTCTCCAGCTGCAACATGGGAATGCCAGTGGGATGTTACATGTACCTGCAGTGCCACCTACTGGTGATATGCTTCATTCAGCTTGGCAACTGGTGCCAAAGGTTGCAGGTTCGAGTCCCACTAGTTCCGAACATAAAATATATCTTTTCGGTATTTCCTTAATGCTGGTGGATGTAAGTCCCTGATTCTGGAAATGAATGCCGACTCAGTAAATATACTGCATAACCGTGTTGATAGGGCACTCGCATATAACTACCTCCATTGAACCATTCTTTTTAAGAATGGGGATTTGGTCGAGTGGATATGTGCGTTTCCCATTTCACCTAGGGGACTGGTGCCAAAGGTTGCAGGTTTGAGTCCCGCTCGTTCTGAACATAAAAAATTACATTAATTTCTCCTGTTACTTCCAGAAGTTATCCACAACAAATTGCCACCAAATTCCTTGTTCTACAGCATTTAATTTAAATCACTTTATTTTCACTGTATTAATAATTTTGTCATTTTTACACTTTTTTTTAGCGAATTTCAACAGTGACAAAAATTTTGGAGATGGCCTAAACCAGTATCTGGACCAAAGAAAACTAAAATTTAAGACAATGCAAAACTTGTCAACTTGTAAAGAAATGTAAAAATCAATACACGTATGAAAATAAAGCAATTTGCAGTGTCATAGATTACTGTATGTACATTGCATATTTGCATTAAAACAAGTACCTCCTGCTGTGCCCAGGTAACAACTTAAACTTATGTCAAAGGAGGTAATGTGTAAAAGGGGAAAACACATCCACCTTAAACATGTTTCAACAATTGTCTAAGTTACCAAAAGCCTAACAAAAATATATGTGTGGTTCTGGAAACCTGACAGACGCTACTAAAAGGGCCCAATGGTAAAATAAATGGAACACAAAAAAAGTACTTTCAAGCCGTCTTCCCCTAATAAAAATTGATCGACCCATTGAGAAAATGGCCATAGTGTGCCGTTATTTTGCAGGAAAGTCAACTCAACACAGCATTTTATTTCAACTTGTCTGGAGGGTTAACTTTGGCTGGGGAAACAGTAAAGCTGCATGGCCACAATTGTTCAGTGAAACAGCATAGCCCTGGTTGTTTGGTGATCGTTATCATAATATTTCGCAAGGTTCCAGGTATCCACTGTCTGAGTTACCAGGGCAAATGTTCATTACAGTACTTTTGAAACATGACTTACTATCTTAACTTTAATCTGCCCCTTCCTGAAGTAGTTATCATTGTTAGTTAGAAATCCAAATGCGACACGATACCTTGGCTTGAGACGGCACGTGGTGATCGCCATTTTGAACATTGCGCAATGCACTGATTGTGGGACAGCTGCACAAAAATACATCTGATTTGGATATCAAAGTGAATCACAGCCACAGCATATATCATATCATTATTGATGCTCTGAGATATTTGCAAAATATATACTTTTCATATATTATAATGCCCTCGATCATCCCAATACTATCCTCATTTGCAAACCACTGGGTGCGAAATCCACTATTTTCGAATGCCAGCCAAGTGCCTGTAAGCCAATTGGACATTTTGAAGAGATAATATCCAAATTATATGTGTGATTGGTGTTACGGGAAGGTTAAATTGTAGAATAAATGTAATATACAAAACATAATGGGACTATTCGAGAGTGAGCATTACCTGAAAATGTAAATAGAATGCCGTGCAGTTATCAGTTGTGGCCAACGGTGGGCTCCAGAACAGGGATTTTGTATCAGACACTGAAGTCGCCCCCAGGCTATGAATTAAGCAGCAGCACTAGCTGGACCTGCCACCAACCCCTGGAGAGTGAAAGATGGAGCTTTGGAGAGATGGTAATGCCCCAACTGTGGACACAGATCCGAAAGTACAGGCGTTTTTACATAAGTGGCAATAATGACAAATAGTCGATTTGTTTTATTTAGGTATAGAAAAGAAAAAGATTTTCACTGATAAAGACATTATTTTAATTTATTACAGCACCTGTACATGTCAAACTTATGTCCCTGATCTGATCTCTCTTTGCCTGCCCAGTGAGACGTGAAAGGTGCTGTATTTTCTTTGGACATCAAGGTGATGATTGCCAGCCACACCAGACTGAAGTGTACACAATACATCACACACTCATGATCCTAGCTAGTGTTGTCTTCCTTGTCAACCTGCTGCACTTTGGTGGTATACCTGTGTTTTAATGAGGCACTCCATGCTCTCGGAGTCCTTTCCTGTTCCAGGACTCCGTTAGTTGGGCAGGCAAGATGGCCATCAGCTGTCTTTAAAATGACCAGGCATTAACTTTGAGCATCGGAAGGAAATAACTACGCCTTAGCTGTTTTGCATATTGAGAAATAATGGGCGAATACCCTCCAGACCCCTCGGCTGCCAACATCTTAAACTTGCATTTGTAAGGGTGATGGACGGAAGACAACAATCAATGTCAGTCAATATGGCCGAGGGGTCAAAAATACCTGATACGCTGAACATGTTGACCAAGCTTACATGAGAGTGATCAAGGCACGTGAGACAGCAGTCAATTGTTGAGACACCATTCTAATACAGGACCGCCTTTTCCGACCATATTTCATAGGTCTCTGGTGCTATCTTTTCCCTGTTTCATAGGTCTCTGGTGCTATCCTTTCCCTGTTTCATAGGTCTCTGGTGCTATCTTTTCCCTGTTTCATAGGTCTCAGGTGCTATCTTTTCCATGTTACTTGACCTCCGCAGAGAAACCACCTGCTTTATGAAGAACTCTTTATTGACATGAATCTTGGAAACAAAATATTGTCCGAGTAGTGTGGAAAAAGAGCAAAAAACACGACATATTCACAACACAACACACACACAAAGTTGTAAATCTATACACAGGTGCACCCCGGTAACTTGCCGCACTGTGGTAGCAGACTAGTGACCAAGGAGCCGGCTGCTGGTGTCAAAGAGTGACTTGACATATTGGAGTATATTTCTATTGTCATCCAGTCTCATTATATACATAAATTTATCTGGACTACTCAGTGCTCTAAACAATACATTCGTATTACTTAGCTTTTCATAAACATCATTCCTGATTATATTATATGTGTAAATTAAAGTAAAGTAAAATTATGGTTATATTGTAGCAATTACAGTAGAGTAAAGTGTGTTCTTTATCTCCTACACTACTAGAATTACAGAGTGAGCACCTTTCTTTCTTCTATTGGGGTTTTTGGCCTTGCTTTTACCCTTTTTACCCTCTGGCAGAAACCCTGGCAATCCTTTGCAACAAAATGATGTTATTTATAAGCTTTCACATTTGATAGCATTACTGTAGCACTAACCCAGGCTTGCTGCAAGCACAAGTCATATAGAAGTGCCTTTATGTACATTGTAACATGTTTTACTGTGTTTACTTAAATTTCATGGAAATCAAAATCATTTTTTTTCTGAGAACTTTAGGAATAAAACCTATCACAATAGCAATACCCCAGGTCAATAGCTTTCCTTGCAATGGGTTGGGAACAATGCACCCAAGCCATGACAAGCAAAGCTATTGACTACAATCTGAATTTGACCAGGAAAGCTTGAAATGATTAATTTTGATCAACTTGTAAACTGGCAAAAAGTACTGAACGCTATCCCACAGTGAAAGATACAGAGCCAACCATACATAATGCATGAATTAGTATTTTTATGATTGGGTTTGACTACTTCATGAAATGCATGTGTGCCTCGCACAGACCTTGAATGTATCATATACCTGTACTTCAATGAAGTCAGATGGACGGATTAATTGGTCTACCACCTTTGTCTGCATAAATAGAAAGCATAATAAATATTGGGATGCATAACTTTTGAATTGAACCAGTGGCCGTTATTAATGAAATGCTAATTAAATAATTGATTTGTAATTTGTTAAGTCAACAATTGGGTCATAAAATAAGCCATTTTCAAGCTCAGTTGGGTATTTGCTTGTGTTCACCACATATGGTGCACAGAGGTTGGAGGTATACAAGGATATAATGTAACCAGATGTTAGGTCAGCGTGACACCTTACCTCACACACATCTGGGCAAAACCAACATCTGGCCAACAATACGATGAATTCCTTTTAATTTGTAACCTTTGTGTTACAGTATATGCGAGAATGTGTCCTTTTTCTAGCGGGGGGGGGGGGGTGTCATTCATTTTCACCATGTTTGAATTGTGAATACAATTTTTAAACACGTATATTTTTTTAAACACAATTTTGTGAATATCATGGTTTCAAATGCATCCAGATTATGGCACATTGTTCCGATAGACTTTTCACACAAGTCATATACTTCACGCACCACTAGTGGATATTTAACATTAGAAATATCCAGAAAATATAATGATGTTACGAACGGTTACAATAACATCACATGTAACTGGGATAATCCTACACAGGGACAGATCCAGATATTTCTAACTCTTTCAGTGCCAAATTTTGGACTGAGTCAACAGCTTAGAAAGCTGTTGACCTAGGATATTCTCTCTGAAACTATAGGCATGCTGGTACTTGAATGAAAGATCTTTTTATGAGGAATACGAATCTGAGATCCTCATCATCAGACTAGTTTGACTTAAGAAGATCAACTTTAGTGGTGATTGGCACTGAAAGAGTTAAAGGTGTGGGCACCAGACCTGATTCAGCGGATTCCGGGGATGAAAGAACAATGGGAAAACCCAAAAGACAATTTTTTTTACTTGAAATTGAAAATGAAGTTTCTGGAGAGAACAGAGGAGGCATGCACAAGCCCCTACCCCCCACCCCCTACCAATTAGCTTCTGCAGAAGGACTAATTAGGCAGAAAACCTGGAACACATTTTTCATTTCTAACAATGCATGATTGCATGATGGTTTTTTCTCTCACACAATTATGTCAACATGTAGGGAAAACAATATCTTGAGCAGTGAAAGTCATGAAAAGTAAAACACATGAAAATTTCAAATTTAACTCAAAATCATGTTTACCCAGAGCTGATTTAAGACTGAGTCAACAGCTTTCCTCTGGACACTTTGCGCACATTGCACACAAAGTGTCCAGAGGAAAGCTGTTGACTAAGACTGCTTTTTGCTTTGGACTCGGCTTGCTGGTATTTGAATAAAAGGCATCTTCACGAGGAATCTGAATATGTTAACCATTATATGTTTAACAGCAATGAAAGGAAAAAAAAAAAAAGACTATAGCTGTGATTAGCACTTTAAGGGTTAAAATTTACAGCCTGAAAAGACCATAGTGAAGCAACATGTTTCAAAATGTCTGGACTGAGTGACCATTTTTAGATTTGCCTGATGGGCGGTGTGTACAAGGTTAAGCATACAGGGTTCAAGCAAGTTTATTAGATGCACATGTTGAGGTCTTGGTGGTATACACAGGTGTGAATCCAGAAAATGCTGCCAAAATATCTCCCCTTTAACCATCTGTTGACTAATTGCCTGTATCATTACCGATTTTTTACAAATTTCTCCACGGACCACACCGGATCATTTCTGGTAAGTTTTAATGGGAAAAAGTAGCCTGCAGATACACTGGGGTCAGGTCCCTTTAAACTGTGCCCCACCTTGCAAATGTCGTCTGCTTTGACACTTTGACAACATGTACTTTCAACAGCAATGGAAAACAATTTGAAAGAGAATTTTAGAGGAGACTTATCAAAATTACATGCCCCATGCCAAGGAAAGCTTTTGACAGATGGACGGACATCTCTAGTATGTTACACTTATGTACTAACAATGATCGTGAAGTAAGTGTTTAAGGTGATTGGCTCAAGTCACTTCTACACCCAAGTGAAGAAATGGGAGTAGCCAACAATGAACGATGGTTTCTGACTGTAGACAGACTAGAGAAAATCTCTAGGTGGGTTTACGTTAACTTTCCGGTATACCAACTATTGCCCTACCACCACTTCTATGTTAGCCTTACCTAAATCTATCGATTAATACAATCTATTAGTGTCTTGGAATGATTGTTGTATTTTTGATAGTATTGTTCCATATCTATGGAAACACTTCAACAGTTTTATATAGCTTTTCCGTGTCATAGGTTTTGTGGCACAGTTTTTTCATCAATACTCTTTTTCTCCATTCAAATTCACTTATTTGTGATGTGTTTCTGCTAATACGTAAAACCTGGCCAATGACCACACCATAGGCTAGGTTGTCTGGAATGTTTCCAGTGATACCAGTATATGAAAATATGTCAAATTTGAAGTGTTCTTGTTTTGCAAAAATCTTTGTTCACATGCAGACAGATGGACATGGTGAAACCAGTATACCCCCTTTCCACTTCGTTGGGGGGGGGGGGGAACATTATTATGTACATGTACATGTATCCTATAACATAAAACCTACTGAGAATACATTTCATCATACCATGAATTGTTTGCCCTTATTTCAGTAGTGCTTCAAAACCATCAAAGTAAGAACCCAGTGAAAAAGATTTTTGTCATGGCACGAATAAGAGCTATAACAAAAATTCTGAACTTAAAGTTTCAGTGAAAGGTCCAAAATGCAACTAGACATACCTTCAATGCAAAGCATTGACTGATGGGTCTGCCATTTGCCCACATTAGGTCATGGTGACACCAAAATCTAATCAGTTCACCTTGCCAAGTAAGATAAGCATATTGCCAAATTTGAGCAAGATACATGGAGGCATCCTGTAGATATCACGGTAACAAGAATGTGCTATGGACGGACCCTTAAAAACCACCAAAATTAAAACCAGTTAAAATAAATGTATTCATGGTAATTTTTTTGGAGATTGTTAAAATAGTATTGAGCAAATTCAAGCCAGCAGTCTCAAGGATTTTGTTTTCAACTAAAACACAAACTACAGTGGAAAATTTTAATTATTAATTTCATTGAAAAACAAATGTTAAAAACTTTCTTTTTAATGATGATGATGATCATCAAAATCATCATCATCATCATTGTCATCATCATCATCACCGTCCTCATCATCATCATCAAGGACAGTAAATTAAGATATTAATAAAATGACCCTCACTTAATTGAGCTGTGTGTAAATTTTTATTGTATGATGAAATGACAATTGGAGTTCTCCATCATGTATTCCCCCTAATTTCAGAAAAAGAAATGTGCTCACCCTCAAATGATGAAAGAGTAATTTTTGACGCGTAAACTACCTGTGTGTTGCAGTTTACGACTAAGTCAACAGCTTTCCTTAGTGTGGGTTGAGCCTAGAAAGTCTGACCTGTTGACCTGGGACATGGTTGATAGGTCTCTTAATTTTTCATTCATGAATTTTATAATAGTCTAAAACACTGAAGCAGAAATTTGGACATTTGACCACCAGTCAGGTTTTGGCAGGTTTGAGGGGGGAATGTGTTAATGGTGAATCAGTTTATTTACACTTATGTGGACAGAACATTATCTGTAAGAAAAACAAACAGCGGTGTTCTGTGTATGTAGGAGAAGGTACTGCACTGCACTGGTGATGGGAGATTAGGGGATGATGTTGGCAGGGTGGGGAGAGGAGAGGTGAGGATTACATGGTTTTATATCTGTTTGTATTAAAGTACCCCATGTCACTTCAGCTCCATGTAGATGACCTTAAAGGGCCTATCATTTATGCATTAGCATGCAACTTTTTCCCATTAAAAAGGACTAGAAATAGCCCTGTGACACGTTTTCCCCCAAGAAAGATTATAAATGGTGATGAGGCGACAGTTTTCTTTACTGCACTCTGGGATATTTTGCAAATGAAAGCTGATTTCAACACTATACAATTTGCAATACAGTGAAACCTGTTTTGAGAGACCACTGTAATGAAAGACCATCCATTTTGAGAGCTTGACCACGGCAATGAAAGACCACCTGTCTTTTAAGACCATATTTCCAAAGGTCACTTTGGCTATCTTTCCCATGTTATTGCACCTCCATTGAGAGACCACCTGCCTTAGGTGACCACTTTTTAGCCTGCCCTAGGTGTGATCTCTCAAAACAGGTTTCACTGTACAAGAAATGGGTTCCCCATAGCCTTGTGAAAAATGTCTCCACAATAATGGCTCCTGTCTTCTGAGACCACTCCAACTGCAGGTACAAAAGTGGTCTTTCCTCCGATCTATGATACAATAACATATAAGATATATCACCGAATCTTGATACAGGGGTTGAAGCTGGTCAAGATGTGCAATCTCTCTGGAGATCTCTCAAGACATTTACAGGGCCAGAATTTTGGCAAGAATCCGAATATCCATTCTCACAAATATCCTCCTTAACTTGTCTTTCTTTAAACAGAAAACTAATTGACAAAAATCCAAATAGACTCTCGCAAAATTTTGCAAGATACTCTCCCCGCATTAACCACTGTATCATTACTTACAAATTTCCAGGAGAGTAACCATTATTTGGAATGCATAATAGGGTAAGGATGACTAGGAAGTGATTCTGGACAGAAAGACTCTAATTTAAATATGTTTGTATACTTGCATGGGACACCTCATTAGTTTACCAAATCACGTTACATGGACCAATTCCAAATCACACATGGTACCTGATTGAACTTAAGTCTATTTTGATACATGTACTATCATTCAGTGGCTTCAGTGTGACCCTTTCAGTGCCAAGTGCCACTCAAGTCAAACTACTTGAAATGAACTGCTTTTAATAGTAATAAGGGTGCTTGATTCATGTTCCTTGTAAAAAGACCTTTCATTCAAGTACCAGCATGCCTGTAGTTACATAGAAAATAATGGTCTGTGTCAACAGCTTTCCTCTGTGCTTTGCACATAGAGGAAAGCTGTTGACACAGTCAAAAATGTGGCATTGAAAGAATTATATATACGATTCTCCGGAGATAAAATATTGTCGAAACACGCCTTTGTGAGCAGTGGGGATTTTTCACTTTTCTTCTATCTCTTCCAGACTTCTTATCATTCAATTCATGTAGACATCTGTATGATATTGAGCCAAGTATCAGATGGTACAGACCTCCTCTGCACCCAAAGCATAACATTTGACTCCTCACTATCTGCATATCACTCAAGTCTGACGTCCACTGGGACAGATCCATGGCTCCATGGACGTAACTGATGGAATCACCTGGACCAAGTGAAGTAGTCCAATTGCTTTACCCTTATGAGAGTTTGGCAGGGAGGGGAAGGTTTCAGGCTGTGGAATCTGCACATTTTGTATTTTCCGTACTTGCATAGTGCAAGCCTCTTTACTATCTGTACTTCATACTGGCTATTATCTCTAAATTTTTGTATTTTCCATAATTGAACTGGAGCAATTTTTTTTTATCTGTTCCAGCTTCATGGACACCCTCACCCCCTTACCCACCCCATCCCCTTCTTCCCAGTGTTGGACAAGCTATGCCAACCTGTATTAAAAGGCAGGGGGTATAAACTGATGATGTAGGCCTGCTAGACACATATCCCTTCCCATGCAATCATGCAATTATGCTTCAATGAAAATTGCCCCCCCCCCCCGAAAGGCCACCTGTCTGTGGAAACCAATGTTAAAATGGTGTGTGCACCCCCCCCACACACACACGGGTGCCCACACACACACACACATACACATACATGTCCACATTCCTTTCTACAAAGCAGTTTTAAGTAATGACTCATTTTTATCACATATAACAACTGGTCTGTCTATATATTTGTATGGGAGCTTTTCTTACTCTGCCCTCCTCTAATATCTGCCATGGAAATCCACATCACTCTTGACAAAAGGGATGAAACACAATAACAAACCAAACAGACTAAGACATCCCTGAGGTCACCAAAGGTTGTTCTTTCATCTGTCCCCACCCCCCAAAGACAGACCTGAGTGATACAGACATCAGTTCGGGCTGATTACATGCTTACTTGAGCCGTACACAATCTAGACACATGATACTTCCCTTACATCAGATTGCTAAACACAGCAGAACTTCATCATGGGTCAATTTTCAAGGTCAAAGCACAGGTCACATGCAAAACTGTGAGTTTTGGTTGCTATTCTAAACCATCGCAATCACCAAATAATCATCTATGTGGCCTTCAATCCTTTCCAAATTAGACTAAGATTGGGTCAACTGCTTTCCTGGTTAGATGTCCAATAGATGACAAGGAAAGCTGTTGAGTTGACAAACACTACTATGCTACAGCTTGTCTGCAATTCTGACCAAAATATTTTTTTTTATGAGCAATAAATTGAAAAAAGGACAGCAAAAAATATTGATTTTCATTCCATCAAACTTGGGCTATTTCAGTAAGATATGACTGACAAGATCAATTCACAGGCCTAATTAACTGCAAATCACAGTGCTCTTTTGCTGCCAAATTTTGGACTGAGTCAACAGCTTTTCTTGGCATGCAAAATCAAAAAATCCATTTCTGGGACGGCTAAAATGAGACAGAGTGAGTGAGTGAGTGAGTGAGTGAGTGAGTGAGTGAGAGAGAGAGAGAGAGAGAGAGAGAGAGAGAGAGAGAGAGAGAGAGAGGAGAGAGAGAGAGAGAGAGAGAGAGAGAGAGAGAGAGAGAGAGAGAGAGAGAGAGAGAGAGAGAGAGAGAACATGCTAAATTTTTATGTGGCAAAAAACCCAAAACTGGTCAATTTTCTACCCAATCTCAGGGACTGTTCAAGATGATGAGGGTCAGTTGGCATCACTGCTTTAATCATTGGTGTCTTGCAACAACAGAGCTCTGTGTGTGTGTGTGCTTGCGCGTGTGTGTTTAAACAAAATGCAAGACACATGTCTCTAAAAATGAAGAGTTAACATTTTGTGCAAGTCAAATATGGGACAAATTGCAACTTTGCCTTTTTGTTGCAGGAAAACAAAAAAAAAAAAAAGAAATAGAACAGGCTGATTTTCCAACAGAAAATCAAAAGTCTTCCCAGGCACCCTTACCAGCTGTCACCCTCAAAGCTCTTACAAATTTGTACTGAAAATGGCAGTAACCCACAGGTAAAGATATGGCTCTATGGTCTTGGAAATGGGACCCGTTTCAGATCTTAACTGAGCCCTTACAGTGGACTATAATCCTATGCAATATGAAATCCCAAGTTCCAAAACTTCTGGAGTTACCTTGTTCAAGTTGATGTGTTGAAGAATTCCCTAATGTGGCTTTGTGATGTTAGGAATGGGGTTCAGTGCAATATGAAAGACCAGCTCCAAAACTTCTGGAGGGATCTCATTTGCTGTGATGTGTGATGAACAAGAAGCAGAAGAAGCGAACAAAAGGGCTGCAAAACAGTATGTCCCATCCCCCAACCCCCCGTAGGTACACAGGGAGACATAAATAGACAAGATAACTTGCTTCACAGTAAATCTGCATGAGTGACTTAGAAATACGAATATTTTGAAATGCTCTGAACATGTTCCTTTGTATCTGTATTACAAATGCTATTTTGATGGAGCGGCAAACCAAGCCCAAGATAGAACGGTATTGCAAGTTGTAGTGGGAAACTTTTTGTTTTCTGGACATAATTGTGATTGGGATTCCTGCCAAGATAATATTTCTAGTATAGGAAATCAAATGGGCCATCAACAGGCAATTTCAACATCCATGCAGTATAAGCTGAGGCAAGGTGTCAAAAACTCAATACACAAGTCTTATGACAATATTACATGTAACAGACATGACAACTGTAGTAAACATATCAATCAGTTCAGCTTCACTGTCACTATAAAATCAGGAAAGCTTAAAGAACCAATCTGCAGACACAAGTTGGGTGCCACGCCTACTAGGCTAAAGCAGTATTGAACTAAAATGACCCACCCCACACTGCTTTTCTACACCACATCCACCAAGAAACTACATGGACCTGTTGATCTAGTAGTCCCTGCTGTTGAACCCACCCACCCCCTAGTTTTGAAGAAATTCAAGACTTAAAATTTGAATTGCTCCTGATTAGCATTACTTGAATGGAGCAACTTCTGTCTTGTATATATTAAATGTGCAATGGTAAATAACATGTAAAACTTGGATATGCATCTCTATCTATCAAAGTCTTGAAAATAGTCAAGATTTAAATTTTGAGCATCTCCTGATAAGCATATTAAATGCAACAACAGTCACTTTGTATTCATCAGATGCACGATGGTCAATAACATCTAGTGTTAAACTTGGAATCATATCTCTGTCTATTATAATCTTGAAGATATTTAAGATTTAAATTCTGAATTGCTCCTAATTAGCATCAATTAAAATGCAGCAACTGTCATTTTACTTTCACTAGATGCCTGATGGTCAGTAACAGGTGTAGAACTTGGAATCACTTCTCTATCATAGTCTTCAAGATATTTAAGATTTAAATTCTGAATTGCTCCTAATTAGCATCAATTAAAATGCAGCAACTGTCATTTTACTTTCACTAGATGCCTGATGGTCAGTAACAGGTGTAGAACTTGGAATCACTTCTCTATCATAGTCTTCAAGATATTTAAGATTTAAAGTTTGAAATGCCCTCAGTAGCACATATCTAACTGCAGCAACTTTCATACTGTATTCATAAGATACACAATGGTCAATAACATAGGAGTAACACCTGAAATACCTTTGAATATTCAAGATTTAAAATTTTAAATTCCCCTAATTTGCATAATATTAAATGCACTCAACCCTCTTTGTAAAATGACATGACTTCATGTGTGGATCTATAATCCCACCAAGTTTTTAATATTTAAGTGTAATTGTGTCTGAAAAGTCGTTAGACAAACTGTTGGTAAAGAAGACGCCAGCAATGATGAAGATGGGTGAGGATGCACTGACAGAGGATGATGAAAAGGGAAAGAAAGAAAGAAAGAAAGAAAGAAAAAAAAGAAAGAAAGAAAGAAAGAAAGAAAGAAAGAAAGAAAGAAAGAAAGAAAGAAAGAAAGAAAGACACTAACTCGTACAACCATAATGATCGCTTTTCTCGACGATCAAGGTAAATGCAGACCTACAACAAAATAGGCCCAGTTTGTGTTTCTTAAAATAATTTGTTGATAATGAATATGTACCGGTAATAAAAAATTATTGAGTGCAACTATTTTCCAACATTCCGTCATGTTTATGCAATAGCCAATACTCTATTGTACAAGGTTATGAGAAGAGTCTTCAGATCATGTGAACACAAATTTCGTCTGTTTATGACATTATTGCACGGATAACCTGCATGACTGAGTGAAATGGCGCATTCACTGTCATCCTGTCTGCATCATAGCTTTCAAGTCCTCTGTCCTCAGCCTGGCTTTTTTAATCAGAGAATGCAGCAAAGACGCCTCCTCAGGTCTGCCCAGCTCCCTGGGCCCCAGCTCTCTACTGGGTGAGCCAATGTTGCATGCATATATCACAAACACTAATCTGGAGACCAGACAGCGCCTGCAGCACGTGGACAACAGAACCGCGCGAACTCCCACAACTCAGTAACAGGCAAGTATCTCTGGATGAAGTGTCAGACTGGGCTCTGCAATGCAAGATCAACAACCGTGCAATTCAAAAGTATATATAATTCAGCAGACCTACCTACATGTGAATTTTGATGTTCTTTGTCACTCCCAGCACACACGCGCTTTCTGAAATGATGTTACGTCGTGAGGACTAATTCTATGAGCTCATGTAGCAAGGGACTTCCCACTCGGCAGCTGGCGGCAGTGGCATTTGAGCCATGGATTTACTTGTGGAAACTGCTGCTGTGACAGCTGCTGACATCTGTGAATAAATAGCAGAACTATTTTTTGAATCTCCAATAACTGGCATCCGTGAACAACGGTCGACAAATTGTATAAAATTTTAGAATCACATTAAAAAAAGGAAACACAGAAAATTGTGAAGAGGATTGGCGGACATGGGGTTAAAAAAAAAGAGTGGATGCTGGTTCCCAGTGATGTTTGAATATATATTTTACGAGTCGACATACTGAAGCTTATATAATTAGGGTATATCGTTATATAAGTTATGATAACGCTTTTAGTTTTAATAAATCATTATGGCTTTTAAATTAGGAACTGGAAATGACATTCCGTTCACTAATCTGATGATACAAATGTAGCCTAATCAAAAACGAATGTAGGCAACGTGAGAGAAACAGACAAAGAGTAAGGAAGAAGGAAAGATTCATTCTGTCAGCTTGAACATGAAACGGCGGATCGTGTCGTTTTGCGTAACGGTGCCAGCCGTGCATGTTTCCCATCGGAGTTACCGACGACTGAGCCGGAAGAGATGGAGATACAAACAGCTTCTTGTGATGTAAAAGTCTAATTTCTCTTACTACCCATCATATGTTCTGGCAATGGGATCCCAGTAGAGAGAGACGTTACATTACCTTTTCATGTTGCGTCCAGGTGAACAAGCAATCACACAAGGTGAACAGCAAAAAATACGATGCGCGAAACCCAGTAATGTAAGGCCGTCACGTGTAGTTCACCCGCCACTGTTGACTACGGTTTTCTATTTCCTAAGTTCCTTCAATCTTGGCGCAGATCATGCGAATTCGACATGTTTACTTCACTTAGAGGTTATAGTACCACTGAAGGCTACCGTTGAATAGAGCAGGGCTGTCCAACTGGGGCATTGTAGCAAAATTTTGATACAAACCTCGTTAATATTGGTACAGATGTTCTCAAAAATAAGTGTTGCTTTTGTAAAGAAGTGGCAAAAATGCTACAAGGAAAGAAAATTTTGCTACATATATTTTCAGCTGGACAGCACTGTAGAGCTTAATTCATTAATCGGGGTGAAAAAATATATTCATGATGCAATTTCTGTCATTGATGATTGTCGAAAATTCCAGGCACATCGTTATGCATCGCCTAATCATTTTCAATATACAGCCTATTTAGTTGAGGCATATCTACACGTGGCAAAAACTGAAAGGCGTGCTTATGTGACAATATTTTCAGCAAAACAGAATCTGATTTTAATTGTTTATAAAATGAATGGCTGCATACTATAGGCCTATGTAACGATAAGCCTACTGAAGTTAGACGGCAGATCCTTATCATTGGTTTACTCAGCGTCCAGTGCTGTCGTGCCTCAAATCTCAAATTGTATCCAAAAAATTGTTTAAAAATCTATAGGTCTAGAGATCCCAAAACTATTTTTAAAAATGAAAAAGGCTACAACTGCATACTTCATTAATGCATGGATGTTGCTTTCCAGCTGATAATGTGTTTTCCTCTTTTCATGTGTCAAGGTGCAAATTTTGATATATTCTTTTCAGCTGATTATCTGATTTTGTTTTTTTTTTATGTGTCAAAGTGTAAATTACTTCCATTATTTTTTTTAGTGCAGCAAATATCCCATCCAGAGGGACACACTTCAAACCGAATTTGCATCTTCGGCACCCATCAACTTAAAAACATTACTTTACGGAATTAGGTGGAAACAAAAACGCAAATTATGACATTTTTCGATTAGTACATTGTTATATTAAATCTACGGAAAGATTTAAGGATTAGTCAATCTCAGTAAAGCCTTCAAGCAGGTACGTCTCATTGCAATTTAAATTTATACAGATCTCGTCGCCAATTTAAGATATGGACAATCAAATTAACACGCACTCGCCCAATAGCCTCTCCTCGATCCTCCTCCCTTTCACTTTCTGCTGTCTGTAACGTACTGTGCGTGTAACTATGATTATGTTATCTGGCAGTCCAACATTGTATGTATGTATTGGCACTTCATGTACAAGAGGTCTTAATATAGGCATTGTGCCTGTTGACCGATTGTTTTTTCGAATAAAATACGTTTAAACCAAAGTGTAAATTTGAATATATTCTCAAAGGCAACAAAACTGTTAGTGCTAAAATCATCAAGAGTAAACACATGGGTTAGCCGTTAGAGACAATTACCCGTCTCTCTCTCTCTCTCTCTCTCTCTCTCTCTCTCTCTCTCTCTCTCTCTCTCTCTCTCTCTCTCTCTCTCTCTCTCTCTCTCTCTCCAAATTTGTTACATGTATTTATGTATATGGTTGACTGAGTAATACAGCGAGCATCTCCCACGAAGGAAACCAGTATAAGGCATACCAGAGGGGTTAGACGCAGGGGGTAATAGGCCTACCAGTTTCGTGAGTGGGAGATGACCGCTGTATCACCCATTCAACTAGTGGGCAATGAATTTATACAATTTTTGTAAAATTTCACTACAAATAAAATTACAACACAGCATATTTACACAGTTTACCTGTGTTTTCTTTTTTTCCCCCACCAATTTGCTTGCAGCTGTTGTCTGGTATATGCTGCCTACTTTGTAATAGCATTCTCTGCCGCTAGGTGGCGAGGTGCCGCATTTCCATATGCCTGATCCATGAGTTGCGTTCAATGCCACATGCACCTCACAGCTATATTAACCAATCGGATGCCTAGAAATTCATAAACATAGGATAAATCGAGATGACTAGTTGGGCGTTCTGTAAAACGTTGAGTGACACAATAATATATATATTATTATCTCACTATCTCAGCATGGCTGGACCATGCTGAGATAGTGAGAACCCTTAATGAAGAGTTGCTCACTGTCTCAGGTTGGTTCCAGTCAAACAAACTTACTTTAAATGTCAAGAAGACTAAATTTATGCTTTTTGGCACCCCAAGTAAAATAAAAAAGCTTGAACCAGCACAAATACTAGTCGGCAATGAAGAAATTGAACATGTTTCTGCTTTCAAGTACTTGGGTGTCATACTGGATAGCACACTCTCATTCAAACAACATGTTGACTACCTTACCAAAAAGGTTAATGGAAGGATTGCAGTTCTTGGTAGGACCAGTAGATATCTTCCTCAGCATATTCTTTCAACACTCTATAAATCCCTTGTCACCCCTTACTATGACTACTGTGATATTATTTGGGATGTTGCCCCGGTACAGTTTAAAAAAAAGACTTCAAATTCTTCAGAACAAGGCATTACGTATAATAACTAAGACTAACAAATACACTCCTGTCCAAGAACTGCACAACCTCTGTAATCTTCCCATGCTAGACCACAGAAGAAAATATCACCTGGATATTTTTATGTATAAAGCTGCGAACAGTCTCCTACCAGTATCAGTTACACGCAACTTCACTTACTCCCATACCATCCATTCACATGCAACCAGAGCAGCCCAAAGTAACAATTTTCATGTGCCTTCGGTCAACCTGAATTATGGTAGAAATACAATTGCCTACCGAGGGACATTAAAATGGAACTCCCTTCCACTCGAAATAAGGCAGCTTCCCTCCCTTTCCCTGTTTAAATCAGCAACTAAATCCCTCCATCAGTAATCCATTGCCCTCCCAGATAAGACACTGTTCACATTTTATATATTTATTGTTTTACCTTAGTTAATATGTTTTATCTATATTCCTGTTTTTACTTTATTTATATGTAAATGTATATTTTATGATTCTGTTATTCTTCTTATGTGTATTTTATTTATCAACTGGATCATCTCGTCATATTGTCATTGTATTCCCATTGCACCATCCAGGGCCTGGCGGAAGACCAGTGAATCCTCACTGAGCCAGTAACCCTGGTTAAAGAATAAAGAATCAATCAATCAATCAATATGTACAAAACACACAGGACAAACAAAACTTACCAATGAACACACATAGATCTGATATATACCCCTAATACAATAATCAATGAAGTTATGGATACCATTATTACTAGACAGAATAATACAATACAAGGCAGAGTGGTTCCTTATAATACTAACCGACAGGAGTTCTTAAATGACATTTAAGAATAATTTTATGCGAATCAACAAATGACTAATGTCAACTAACTCCTGATACGCCACAGAACCTGGGACTAAAAGAGTGGTAGTCTCAGACAGAAGTGAAATATGAAGCGTCTCTTGTCTGCAATATCTCTATGGAAGGTATCATAAATTCGTATGTTGAGGGGAATGGACAATTCGTCGCTACCAAGGAAAAGAATATTAGCTAGTCTGTTACTTGCTCTATGTATGATCAAGTTTGGATGGACACCAGGGGCTATAATAGGGATGATGGAGTTTCATGTTGTGCTCTGAAAGTTGAATATTTTGGACAGAAGTACATGAATGTTGAATATGTGCGGTAGGGTAAGTACAAGAGCGCGTAGGTTGTGGGATAGGAGGATCCCAGGTGATGATGTGGACTTGGAACAGATCAAAGGTCAGCTTTGAGAATCCCACACGTAACTGGGTATGACAAATGTTGGCAAATCTGTGTCCGTGGGCATTGTAAACAGGAACATTACCTACTGATTGCAGGCTTGCTATCAGTTTAGAATTTAATAATTGGAGGGAAACTGAATCTCTAATATCGGAAGGAAGATTGTTCCATAGCTTTATAGTATCAGGAAGGAAGGACTTTTCCAGGTCATTAGTCTTGGACGTATGGAGCTAGTATGGCGAATTGGCCTAAATTAGGTCAGAGAGAAGGTGTTAAATCTTTTGATATATTTTGTGAATAAGAGCAAGGAGGGTAGAGAGAGCTCTCTCTACCCTCCTTGATAAGAGGGAACTTCGCCCTGGTGGCGAGAGTTAACCAAGTTCAGGTAAGGGACTGAAATGTGACGTATGCCTTAAAGGCACCAGTGCATATTTTGGCAGCCTCAAACTGTATAGATTCAATGAGGTCAGAAAGGCCTTGACCACAGTCGTTAAACAGCTACTACACAACCATATTCAAGAATTGGTCTAATCATAGTTACATATATAGTCTAATGAAAGCTTTGCAGGGAAGTTGGAATTAGGGATCTACACAGGAGAGCAATATGCTGGCAAGCCTTGGTGGTAAAGCAAGCAATATGTGCATGCCAAGATAAATTTTTATTGAGAGTAATACAAAGATGAGGGTGTGAGTCTGCTGTGGGTATTTCTGAGTCTCCCAGGCAAACTTGTGGATGGTGTGTTTTAAGGAGTTTGGCTGAAAATATAACAGAGAGAAACTTTAAGGCATTGAAGGTGACATGGCATTACTTTCCCCAGTTATGTAGAATGGAGAGATTCGTGTTAATGGGTGGAAACTCATTATAACGACACTCCGATATCCGACATATTCATTATAATGGCACAAGTTTTGAATGGCAAAAGTTCATTTTCTTTGCTTTTTGATTCATTTATCCCCATATTCAGCTATCTGACATATTTCTATGGGAGCATGTGGTGTCATTATAACGAGTTTTCACTGTATGATTAGAAGTTTTTATGGGGTTATTGGCAATTCAAAGTAAACTGGTGTCATCAGCTAAGAGTCTGACATTACATGCAATATAATCAACTAGGTTTTTTCGTTAACGCAGACCAGAAAGAGATGTTTACAAAAATGGAGCCCTGGGGTATACCAGCTTCAATAGGTAGCCAAAAAGAAGATTGACCGTGAATAATCGCTCATTGGAAACGGTTCGAGAGACCACTTTCAATCCATGTTATAACAGATTATCTGAAATGCCGAGTTGAGACGTTTGAAAAGGAAGCCAGTATAACAAACCTGATCAAAGGTCTTGGACAAATCTGAAAAAAATTCTGGCTTCTTTGGACTGTTCTAGGCCATCGTAAATACCGTGAAAGATATACACAAGCTGATTGATAGTCGAGTCGTTGGCTTTGAAACCAGGATTTTGACAATTTATTTTGTATTAAATATTCATAGAGTGTGTTAAAGACCAGGCGTTCAAGCACCTTAAAGAAATAGGACGATGCTTACATTTACTCTGGTTGTTTGACTTTTTAAACACAGGACAAATATTGGATCTCTTCAAAGCACCGGGAAAGTGAGAGACTTATAAAGAGAAAGTTCAAAGATTTTTGTGAGTGGTTATCAGATCGAGTCTGCTGTGTTCTTGAGTAAGATTTTCCTGATATATTCTGGACCGCATGCCGAAGATAACCTAAGGGAAGATGACACTTTCTTAATGCTGGTTTTGTTAAAAGCAATATGTGGTAAGGGTGCCTCAGTTCGGTATGTGAAGTAGGGCAGAGGTGGAGCATTAGCATCAGGATGAGTTTTATACTGACTGGTAAAGTCTGAGTTACAAATTTTACATTTTCAGGTATGCATGATGCGATCTTATTATCGTCAATGATAGGAAGTATGTCTGGGTGTATTTTGCATCCCAGAACAGACTTTGAAAAGCTCTACCATTGTCCAAGATTAATGCCTTTTTCATCTAGTAGAATCTGCAAATTAGAAAAGTACGAAGGGACTGATTTCCTGATTAAGTTAGCAACCTTTTTGTGATATTTTTGTAGCATTGAAAGAACCTGTCAATCTTAACATAAGATGTAGAGGTGTCCAATGACCTGAGAAAAGCGTCGAGGGCTTCTGCAGACTGGCCAGGTGGATGATAGTACTAATTACCAAATAAAACCCTCCCGCGTTGGGTTGAAACGTCACCTGTTTAGTGACAAGTTTTGTCTGCGTCAGAATCCTTCATCAGCAGGCATTTGGCACAATGTACCGATATCCAAAGCATTCCGATGAAAGCCGTTAATCTGCCACATCCTACTGTTTTTGGCAACCATCTATATGCCAACAAGTGTCAGTCCGTGTATGAGACCCTCCGCGCGTTCGGACACCTGATTTATTTGCCTGGCAGCACTTTCTGATGGTGGCAATGTAGTCGTTGACGCTCTCACACGGACCGTGGAGCAATTCAACTAGTTTAATTTCTCTATGCACGGACTTTGTCTTCTATCAAAAAATGGCTGAATTTAGCCAATTTTGTGCCGGCATGTACTTTTGCTTGAATGCATTTTGTACTAGCTCAAATGTACTTTTCCATGGCTGTCCGGCAAGCATGATGTCATGTACCAGTAGGCCGCATCCTTGGTGAACAACAGGGGGAAAAGGTCCAGCTTGTTTGCTGCAGTCCATTGGTTGGAAGTTGCAATCTGTAACCTTGCATATCAAAGGGTCCTCCCTGAGGTGGTAGCCGACAAAAGATTGGGATGTATTGGGGCAAATACACACCTTAGAGCTAATTCTGACCTTTCCTATTTCAAGTAAGAAAATCACGAATTATTTGGAATTAAAAGTAAGTTTCACGTATAACAATCATTTATCGAATCACAAAGTAGCAGCTGCCAAATCACGTGTCACGCCCTATTAAAACACCCAATTCACGTTGAACGAAAACGTATGTACCCCCTAACCCACCCACCCCCCTGTAATGAGGCTTGCAAGGAGCAAATATGTGTGCCAAGGGCTTAGAATGATAAAAGCTGGAACATAATGTTATCTATCCGCTCAATACGTATCTCTGATTCACTCAAAATTTCAGAGAAGGAACAAAAAAAAGCGCATCTATAAAATGATCTGTTAGTAATTTTCCCAAAACAGCATAAGAGACTCTAGATCTCCTGGGTTTTTGATTTTGTGTATTTTCTTCTCACGATCGCTTCAAGCATTCGCATTGAAATTTTAAGGCCATGAGCAAACACTGTTTTTAAAATATCCCATCCTGGGAGAGCCTGAAATTGTGAAAATTGAACATGACAGCTTTCTGAGTAAGACTTGGAACGTGGCATTAGTTTTCACTCAGTGATGTCTGAATTTCAAGGGTATCGCCCGCAATATGCTGATGCAAAAGAGGCATCGATTACAGCCAAATTCTTGGGTATTCAGCGAGATTTGAAAAGACGGTTTTCGCATGGAGAGTGTGACTGTGTGATTGGGTTTGACGGGAGGTGGGGGTGGGGGTGGGTGGGCAGAGTGAGGAACGAAGGGAAAAGATAAATGGAGAGCACGTTTATTCGGCAGATGTTACCCAAGCCGATGGAGGCGCTTCCACCACCACGTGCATACCATCGTACGCAGTAAAATTATAATTTCCACATTGGACAAGCCAAAGAACTACAAAAAAAAAGGCTTTACCCACATGGGGCTCTGCTGTGCAGAATGGTTTCTGACCTCCTTTCCCTCCATGAGAATATCAACTTACTGGCCTGCTTGGATTGACGTAGTAAGCAGCTGCAGAGTTGCCTCTAAATTAATATTAAATGAATTAACATAAAACAAAGTTTTTTTGGAAGAAAAAAAACCCTCTCGGTAACAAGATTTAGTGTGGTAGGGTCCAGTATCATATACTCAGTGCAGATCTGTCTGAAATCACTTATATATTAGGTGACTGTGCCTGTGTGACAATGCTGTCATCAAATCTACATATATGGTACAACATATTTTGTCTGGAGATGAAATTTTAAAGGTTGTACTCCCTCATCAAATCCAAAATCCACATACAACTGAAAACAATCATAGACACCCATGGTAATAACCGTTCCCAAGGACTATGGTAACGTCTTTTTCAGGTTCACAATAAGATACAACATGATAAATAATGATGATGATGATGATGATAATAATAATAAGTATCATTATTAGGATGATGATGTAAAAAATATGCCCCTTCACACCGGGACACTATAATGGAGCGGGTTTAATTCCATGTTGCGCCCAGGATATTTACAATGAGATTAACCGACCTAACATTAAATAGTAGAAAGCTGTCCATATAGTAAATAGTTGTATGTGTATATATACTTCACATTACACCATGTTTTCAGCGATGAAACTATGGGGGTGGGGGGTGGGGGGCTTTGAATGTTTGTTTTTTTATGTTTTTATTTTTTATTTTTTTTTAATTTCATTTTTTTTTATTTGCTCTGAGCTTGCACAAACAGTTTTCGGGAAAGCTGGGCAGTACTTTTTCCTGATTGGTCCTCTTAAATATAGTCCTACAAACACAGGAAAATGGCAATGAAAACTTGGAAAAGCAAATGAAAAAAGAAGACATAAAACGTGAGTTATATATCTGCTACCAAAATGACCAAATAATCTTGTAAAGACCAGAGGAATAAATATCAATGTCGCTTGTCCAAGAGAATTTGTAAATCGACATACTGTATGCTGAATGGTCAGATGTTTTCTTAAGTTCAGTATATTGAAAAGAGTTGTATAAGAGAAGAAGGAGTCAATGCGTCGGAACGAAATTAATTATCTCCAACTTAGCGTTTAGATTTGAGAAGATAAGTCCAGTATTTTTTCAAGCTCATTTCAAAATCCTAAATAGCAATGTGCAATATCATCTTTAGGCTTAAAGAAAATAACTTTAGAATATCGAGCAATAATCTGATTCCAAATTTTATTAAAATGAAAAAAATCAAACGTCCCGTGTGCGTTATCACGTTATTGTTCAGCGGAGGACACGGCCGAATCAAGATGTAATGCTTCCTTTTACAATGTTCAAATGCTTGCAATTTTCTAAATTTCAAGTAAGAATTTCAATCTGAACAATAAATATATTTTAAAAATATAATATGATTATAATAATAAGAATTTTAAACAGGTACAGGTATGGGGGTCGTAGCATGTACATGGATACATGAGACCACACGTAGGGGGTTAATTGTAGGACATTTATGTCTGCTACCTTGGCGTTGGCACGTACGCCTGATGCGGCCTGTGTTGCGGACATGATGTCTGCAAACCTGTATACTTGACAAATCTATGAATATTTTATTCCGCTGACTACTTGGACTCTTAGCAGATTATCTGCATAAGGCAGTGAAGCTTTATCATACAGTGTACCCCGCAGTGTTGTTATGAATAGACATGTGTCGGTATATATTTCAAAATTGAAAATTCGGGGGAGAATATGGTCTGTGATACACAGTATGGAGATTGGCATTTCCATCTCCCTCGCCTCGTAAATTTTACATTTTTTTTGCAAACAATCTCAGGAATTTCGACATCATATTAATTCCCATCCTGTCGCCACCCCCCGCATTGCCCTGCAATTTAATATTACGTTAAATTATTATTTTAAATCGAAGAGGCTTTGACCTATGAGTCACAGGAATCAGTTTACCCCCATTTCTTTTTAAAATAGAATAATGTTTATAATTGACAAGCAAATGAAGCAATGTCTCTGTGATCAGTTTATTGCAGATGAAGTCTCCAAATATAAATTAGAACCAACAGATACGACGCTCACTGTAATATGTTACGTAGGCTATGTCCTGATACTAATAAGGTGAGATCATAAATATGATAAACTACAACCGAAGATGGTAAAAAATGGATAAACCTTACTCTGAAGCACAGTTCTATCGCCCCGTTTGTTCTTGTCGCTGGTAAATAACCCAAGTTACTTAAAGTCTATATGAGCCCAACCCAGCCCAGCCCAGCCCGGCCACAGACTAATGGAGGTCAGAGGTCATTCAACACAAGAAGTGTCCTCTCCCCATCCGACTTGTTATTACCCTTCTCACGAGAATCAAAGTTCTCATTTTTACCAATTTTTTGACTGATTTCATGGATATATTAAAACAGTAGGCCTGAAGAATAAAGATTGATGACTAATACTAGCAAATTTCCCTCTTAATAAATGAAGCTGTCATCCGCAACAATTCTTTCCAAAGCTTTATGTTTCACCTCTGTACATTTTTTATATTATGTGGGTGGATTTTGTATTGAATGGCTCGTGACGTAATGAAAGAATGCACATCACTGAGCATGCGCAACTGAGGTTGCTAGTTAATTAGCTTATTGACACTATGTCATCACAAAATCTGATTCAGCAGTTTTGGGGACAAGAGTTGTTAAAAATGACTCAGCAGTTTTGAGGAAACAGTAAGGAAGTCACCAGAAGGGTATAAAAGGGTTTTCTCAGACCAGAGCAACACTTGGGGGGGGGGGGGGGGGGTCATACTTGTGTTCCAACCCATGTTGGAATTTGACCCAAATTGGAATATTCCAACATATGGTGCGGCCATGTTGGAATGATGCATTCATGATGTATAGCAAATAATTGTATTGTAATTGACTTCGTGTACAGTTTTCAAGAATTTTTATATTAACACATGAAAACTACATTTTAAACATGCAGGGTTGCAAAATTGTTCATTCGAATCAATCTTGTTATAACAGAAACAGACCTTGGCTACCTTAAGTAGGACCTTCTGACAGGACAGGTGAATCATAAACAAAGATTGTTTACGGATCTATATGTGTGGGTAGATTAACAGTGTTTAGCCGTCAGTGTTTTCCACTGATCATTAAACTCATATGTTAAAACACACACCATTTATATGTAATATCAGCATTTGCAGACACATGTGATACTAACTCAGCCTGGTAATGATGTACTGGTATGAGATCAAAAAATATATAATCAGTTCTCGTAAGGAAAGGGTCCAGTTGGTTGCTACTATTTGGCACTTGCTTTGCTACGTCTAGTGGCAGTAAAGATTGTTTGAGTACATATATTCAATTGCTGTTTGAATTCAGTTTTATTATTTTTTTCAACAGACTTGAAGCAACTTACCTACATTGTATCATCAAAACTTATTGCCCATCATGAATCCCACATGGCTGCACCATGTTGGAATTCCAATATGGCCCTGGCCTATGTTGGAAAATTCCAACTTGGGTCAGATTCCAACATGGGTCGGAACGCTTGCACCTGAGCTGGACCGTGAAGATGACCACAATCGAGACTAGCGAAAAGACAGTCCTGGAGGTGAGACTGGGGCACTATGGGTCTCCCTGGGGGGTCTCCCTGCATTTTCTTGGGGAAACAAGACAAGGGAAGTTGACTTGGTGGGTGTTCCTGTCAGGGACCGCCTCGCAGACCCTGACTACACTGATCACTTCAGTGGAAAACATTGTAAAACGGAATGGATAAAGAGATGAATTTCCAGTTCAATGGGCATGTGCTGTTGGCAGTACAGTGAAACCTATTTTGAGAGACCACTAGGATGAAAGACCACCTGCCTTTTCAGACCATGTTCACTATGTCCCTTTTGTTATCTTTTCCATGTTGTACCTCTATTGAGAGACCACCTGCCTTGTGTGACCAGTTTTGGCCTGCCCTTGGGGTGGTCTCTCAAGACAGGTTTCACTGTATCAAGCCACCTGGACAGCTACTATGTGGGTATGCATGGCATCGATAGTCAAGGCCAGACACTGCGAGGTAGAGGAATCAACCTAGCCATAGAAGAATGTGCTGACTTGGTGAGGAACTTGTGTGGCATCAGCCACACAAAAGGATGCTCTCGTAAAAACCAGAGGAGATCCTGAGTCGGTTGAGCCACCATCCAAGAAGGATGCCACACAAAAGGATGCTCTCGTAAAAACCAGAGGAGATCCTGAGTCGGTTGAGCCACCATCCAAGAAGGATGCCACACAAAAGGATGCTCTCGTAAAAACCAGAGGAGATCCTGAGTCGGTTGAGCCACCATCCAAGAAGGATGCTCTCATGAGACCCAGAGAAGACCCACAGTCTGATGAGTCTCAGCATCTAAGAAACCCAAGCTGCAAGATCCTGATTCTCCATTGACTCTATATAAATGGACCATTACTGTCATAGCCTATGCACCTGGCACAGAGAACACTCAATTCAGTGACTGGTTTTTGCCCAGGGAAGCCTGCCAGAAATGCATTGACCTGATGTAGTAAGAGTGGAGAAATCACTACAGGATAGAACAATTACTGAAAATGCTCCAACAACATCACCTACTGAACTGATAAAAGAGGGCGGGAAAGGGGTTTCCCTCCCGTACTGGCGTACTGGGGCTTTTTATTTACCATACTGGCGTACTGGAAGCCCTCTTATTTTACGTACTTCGTACTATCCAAAATTTTGAAAGATTTTTATATTCCGTACTACGTACTCTAGAAAAATAATTACCTGTACCAGCGTACTGAACCCCCCCCTTACCCCCTTATATAATGCTTCTACAGTGAGACCTTAACAACACTCAGATATCTGACATATTCAGTTAACGACACAAGTTTAGTAAGGACTTAAAGTTGGATCCCTTTGTTATGTGACTCATTTATCTGACATATTCAGATATCTGATACATTTTGCATGGAGCAAATGGTATCACTATAATGAGGTTTCACCTCAAGAAGACCATTACCACTTTGAGGGATATCATTATAATGAGGTTTCACCTCAAGAAGACCATTACCACTTTGAGGGATATCATTATAATGAGGTTTCACCTCAAGAAGACCATTACCACTTTGAGGGATACACATCCTCAAACTTATGAACAGGCTTTGAGTAGTCAATCATGGAAGATGTTTTCATGTTTGAATGGGCTTATATTGTAGAAAAGTATTTTACAAAGGCTAAACCTATGCTGTCTTCTACTCAGTTAGTAAAGGCATACACAGAAGTCATGACTGTCCTGAGCAGAGATATTCAACCTGATCTGTTGTCAGTAGGTCTGATATTCAGTATGCTTAAGGATGAATTGTTACGAGAGCTGACAGAACTAAGATACCTTCTTCAAGACTTGTGCAGACTCTTAAAGTCTGCGCCACTTTGACAGATACACGGCAACTGACAAGAAACCAGGACCACCAGCCAAAGTCAGACGTACAAAAGGACAACACTATGGCGTCATGGTGATGGATCAGAATCAATGAAATCTGTGGATAAACAATGGTTTTTCTTCAAGGATGCTTCTTAAGAACATATCGATGAAATGAACACTTAAGCTACAGATAGAGTGTGTTGAAGGACCTCTGGTGGACAGAATACAGACTTTTGACATCTCAGTGCCATCACAGGCTAACTCCACCAAGTGGTTGTACCTGTATCATCTCAAAAAGAACATTGGCAGTGTGAGAGATAACAAATGTAAGGGGTGTAAGTCAAACTTGCATGGACCATGTGATCACGTGGAACGTGGCTGGCTTTCTGAACGGGAGGTCACTGTTGGTTGTTTGCACAAGCACAAATGAGCAAGTCTACTTCTCAAATTATGGAGGCTTTACTCAAGGACATGAGAGAGAGAGAGAGAGAGAGAGAGAGAGAGAGAGAGAGAGAGAGAGAGAGAGAGGGAGGGAGAGAGAGAGAAAGAGAGAGAAAGAGAGAGAGAACAAGTGTGGATCTGTTAGCCGGAGGTCAGTGGAGAAGTTTTTACAGTGTACAAAGAGATGAGATAATGCATGAATTGAAAGAAGAAACCAATGATATCCATTGACGTTTTTGTTGTGTAGACTATTTTGATAAAGTCTGTCCTAATTTGAGGGAATGGACCATATTCCTAGATCTAGGCCATGATGATGATGATAGTGATGATGATGATAATGATGATGGCGATGATGACGAAGTTTCTAACTGTTAATGTGAACCATTATATCATCCCACTAAAGCACAAATAGCCCAAGTAATCTTTCAGCCCTTTTGAGATAAACAAAATGATAAAAAGGGTTGTTAAATTTGCATGATCTATGAAAGCGCTGCATGGGTAACCTTTGTATAAATAAAACCAGGTTACTAATGTAGAAATGTAAATGACCTAAGTCATTAGTAGACTTAGGCCAAAGTTGAACTTTACAAAAGCAAGAAAGGCAATCAAGACAGGTCTCAACAACTACATCAAGAAACAAAACCTCATTATAACGACACTCAGATATCCGACATATTCAATATAATGACAAATAACTGGAACATGCAATATGGCCTATGATGAGTGGAAAGTTGAAGTAATGGAAAAGGTTGATGAACAGATTAAAAATCTACAATGGGCCCATTGCAGAGATGGAAAGTACATTGAAAACTCGTTATTATGACACCATCTGTTCCCTATGAAATGTATCGGATAAATGAATATGTCAGATAAATGCATCAAATTACAAAACCAATAAACTTTTTCCCATGAAAATTTATGTCATTATATTGAGTATGTCGGATATCTGAGTGTCGTTATAATGAGGTTTCGCTGTAGTTGAACATGCACTAAAAGACTCGATGTGTTTTCAAGAATTCGAAAAGATACACAATAATTTTTTTATAACGCTGGTCAACAAAGCTAGTAGTGACATCGCATTTACATGTAAAGCATATTACATAATTATCTGTGGCATTACAGGCACTGGAATCTTTTTGATGCTTCTTCTCTGTAGTAAGGTCCTCTTTAGAACAGCTTCCTCAGATTTTTGTTCTTTACACTACTCAAATTTCCAGTTATCACATGCTTATGGTCTTCATCCATATATTCCGTGAATATAGTGCTATCACATTTCAGATTATTCCTAGTGCTATCACATTACAGATTATCACTAGTGCTATCACATTTCAGATTATTCCTAGTGCTATCACGTTTCAGATTATTCCTGTTCCAGCTGTCCACATCCAAGGTTTCTTTCAGAGTGTTGTAGTTGAAAATCTTATTCCTAATACTACCAGTAGGCATATACTGTTATACTACCTGCATTTCGTCTTGCAGATAACTTGCAATAGGGTTTTGATGTTCTTTATTTTTAGCTCAGCTGACTTGTCAGTCAGCTGAGCTTATCTTATGGTCCTCCGTCCGTCGTCCGCGCGTCGTCCGTCCATCGTCAACAATTTACATTTTCGACCTCTTCTCCAAAACTACTGGCCAGATCCACTTCAAACCTGGTGGGGATGTGCCTTGGATGGGTCTCTACCAAGTTTGTTCAAATGATCATGGTCCAGTGATTTTTGGATTTTTTTGTGATTTTTTTTTGTTCATTTTTGGGGCTAATCTTAAAAAATCTTCTTCTCCAAAACCGCTCAGCCAATTGCTTCAAATTTGCGTAGGAAGACTTCTGGGGACCCTAGACCTTAATTTCTTCAAGAGGTGGTGCTGCAATTTTTTTTCTATTTTTTTAGGATTTTTTGTGTGTTTTCGCAATTATTGACTGCTTCTCTAGAACCGTCACACAGATTAAGCTGAAACGTGGTGGACATGTTCCTTGTGAAGGGTCAAACAAAGTTGTTCACTAGGTGACACTGCTGTGGATTCCTAATTTTTAACGATTTTTTTTTCAATTCGGGGACTTATCGGTAAATGCACCTTTCCTATTCATTAATATGTAAGTCAATGGGCATTCTAATGCTAATTCACATTTTCGACTTCTTCTCCGTAACCGCCTGCCAGATTAATTTCAAACTTGGTGGCAATGTACCTTGGGTGGGTCTCTACCTAATTTGTACAAATGGTCATGGTCCAGTGATTTTTTATTTGTTTTACGAATTTTATAATTTTTTTTTTTTTTTTTTTTTTGGCAAATCTTAAAAATTCTTATTCTCCAAAACCGCTCACCCAATTGCTTTGATATCACACAGAAATACTCCTAGGGGCTCCTTGCTCTGATTGTTCACCAGGTGGCGCTGCAATCTTTTTCTATATTTTTATGATTGTTTGTGTGTTTTCATTATTTTGGACTTCTTCTTTAGAACCATGACTCAGATTGAGCTTAAACCTGGTGGATAGCTTTCTTGTGAAAGGGTCAAACAAGGTTGTATACTAGGTGGCACTGCTGTGGATTCCTCATTTTTAATGATTTTTTCGATTCGGGTACTTATCGGTAAATGTACCTTCCCTATTGATTACTATGTAAGTCAATGGGCATTCTAATGCTAACACACATTTTCGACTTCTTCTCCAAAACTGTCAGCCAGATTCACTTCAAACTTGGTGGCAATGTACCTTGGGTAGGTCTCTACCAATTGTATTCAAATGGTCATGCTTCAGTGATTTTTGGATTTTTATTGAATTATTTTGTGCTTTTTGGGGGGCAAATCTTAACAAATCTTTTTCTCCGAAACCGCTCACCCAATTGCTTTGATATCACACAGAAACACTCCTAGGGACTCCTAGTTCTGAATTTGTTCACCAGGTGGCACTGCAATCTTTTTCTATTTTCAGGGTGCTTATTGGAAAATACACCATTCTTATTGATAACAATACAAGTCATTGGTCATTCAAATGCATATTCACACTTTTGACTTCATCTCCGAAACTGTTTGCCACATTCACTTCAAACTTGCTGGCAGTGTACAGTAGATGTGTCTGTACCATATCTGTTCAAGCATAGGTCAGCTGAGCATGGACTGTTCACACAGCCCTCTTGTTTATAGAATACTGTGGATATTTATGTAGTCTGTAGCTGGAATTTTACACTGAATAATAACTGAATTTTTCTCTTTTCGTCTTTGTTTTAATCTTCCCCTTTTCTGTTTGAGTTTACGTTGAATTATGTCTCGGAGTTTAATATATATATATATTTGTTCAAGCTGTTTATATATATATATATATATATATATATATATATATATATATATATATATATATATATATATATATATATATACATATATATATATTTGTTCAAGCTGTTTTTCTTCATCAAGCAGATAGACCATTCAAACGAACTATTTGGAATTATTCAAAAGCTGATTTCAATAGTTTTTAATTCACGCTGTGTACTAGGCTCCATTTGACACAGTTTTTGCTGTTTTTGAAAATGTTAATGACATGGTGCATTTCTGGACAGAACTGTTCATGAATTTGTGCAAACAGCATATCCCCTCACGTAGTGTTCTTATTAGACCAAAAGACAAACCACGGGTCACTTGTAAAGTGAAGAAAATACTCAGAAAACGCAATCGAGCATGGTCTCGTTTCCAGCGTTACGGCAATAAACTCCGCCCTCTAACTTTATTACAAAGACTCAAAGTTGAGGAACTTTACAACTATTATAAACGTTTACGAAGTTCTGCTGTTAATCCTATCCTTAGTTGTATGAGATAACACTTTGCCAAACTCCGCAACGAACTTGGCTCCAGCGATATTAATCCCAAAAGGTGGTGGAACATGAGCAAAAGCATCGTTGGCTCGAAAATTAATAATTCTGTTCCCCTCTTTTTGAAAACGGCAGTGTCATCACTATCAATGCTGATAAGTGCGAATTTTTTGAAAAATATCTTAGTGATCAGCGTAAACTTACCAAAGAAGACAACCGTATGCCTCTTCCTGATTTTTCCATAGAACGGAAGCTAGACTTAATTAGTTTACTGTCAATGAATCTTCCGTGAAAAAAAAAGGTTCTTCGATGCCTCTAGACTGCCTCTGCGTCAGGTCCGGACGGTATAGGAAACATCATATAAAAAATACAGCCCCAAGTATCTGTGGGTCACTTACCAAATCATTTTTCTCTTCTATTGCTTTTTCCAGCTATCCTAGCCTGACTCATGGAAAATTTCCAACGTTTTTCCTGTTTTCAAAAAATCTGATAAACAATGTAAAACTAATTATCACCCTATCTCTCTCTCTCTCTCTCTTGTGTAATGTATCAAAAGTATTTGAAAGATTAATTTTCAATGCATTATATGAATATTTTATGCTTCATGGACTTCTGACCACTAAATTTCCGGCTTTAGACCCAACGATTATACCATAAATCAACTTGTCAAAATTGTACATGATATCTATAATGGCCTGGAACTGAAAAAAGATGCCAGGATGGTCTTTTTAGACATAAGCAAGGTCTTTGGCCGTCTGTGGCATGAAGGCCTTATCTTTAAACTGAAACAGCTTGGAAACGACGGTCCTGTCCTTAACCTTATGAGTAGTTATTTATCTAACTGGTTTCAACGTGTAACCATTAACGGGCAGTCTTTTTCTTTGCTTCCTATTGAAGCAGGGGTCCCTCAAGGGTCCTTGGGCCCCTGCTTTTCCTGGTTATTATCGATGACATTACTGAAAATATTAGTTGCGATATCAAACTCTTTGCACATGACAAAAATTTTCTAGATACAATATATGACCCCCTTATTTCTGCACATTGCTTAAATACTGACCTTGAAAGAATTTCCATTTGGGGAAAACAGTGGAAAGTCAGTTTTAACGCTATTAAATCTCTAGCTCTCCTTGTTTCCACTAAACGCGACAAACTAAATCACCATCCTCCATATCTTGGTGATGCACTACTCATACCCATTTAGGCTTAAATCTGTCCCATAACTTAAAATGCACTACTCATAGCCATTTAGGCTTAACTCTGTCCCATAACTTAAAATGCACAACTCATACCCATTTAGGCTTAACTCTGTCCCATAACTTAAAATAGGATGCTCATATTAGAAGAATTATTGAAAAGGCTAGAAAACACCTGTCGTTAATGTACAGGCTTAAATACAAACTCTCACGTAATACAATCTCAAGACTTTATAAATCAATGATGCGCCCTATCCTTGAATATGGCTGTGGCATTTTTGATAACTGTTCTGATGCCCTTGCCAACTAATTCGCTGGAATCAGTACAGTTTGATGCAGCTCGTATATACATTGGTGCTAAGAAACATATTCCCCGCTACCTCCTATTAACCGAAATTGGCTGGCCTACCTTGGCTAAACGGAGACAATACTTTAAAATGATTTTGTTTTTTTTAATTGATCAATACATTAACCCCAGCTTATTTATCTGATCTGATACCTCATGCTGATACAAATGCACAACCTAACCGTAATCTTAGAAATCACCGATGTCTCCGTCATGTCAAACTAACCACTCAACGTTTTGGCAAGTCTTTCTTCCCTTCTATACCATTAAACTCGGGAACAATATACCTCTTGATATAAGACAGCCTACAACAGTTGACCAATTCAAGCTTCATCTCAAAAATACACTTTTGTCTGTGGATTATGTTCCTACTTATTATTCTTATGGTCTGCAATCCCTAAATATTCTATATGCCCAGTTGAGACTTGATGCATCAGGTTTTAACTCGCATCTGTACAAAATTAATGTGACCAAAGTTGTTGGTGACATTCTTTTTACTTATGTAATACATGGAAACGAGAGTATCTCTGAACAGCATAACAATGAAATAGTGGATGCTGTTCAAAAGTACATACCAGGAGACTTGTCTTTTAAGCCTGCAATTATTCCTGTATTACCTCCCCTCCCCCCTTTTTTTCTCTCTCCCTCTGCCTTTTCCCTACTGGTAACGTAATGCTACACTTTATACATATCAATAGTACGGTGCGTATATTGGGCCTATCCATTGATATGATGAAGTCTTTTTCTACTTGTACTTTCTTTTTCGTACAGTGTATGTATTCGGAGTTGGTTTGTCCTGTGTGCCTTGTATACGCTGTTCTTGTCTCTCCGTGTCAGGAGAGCCTCTAGTTTAGTATATTTCGATGTACTATTAGGTGACCCTGAATAAAGAAATATGTTTAAATTTAAATTAAATCACTTAAGGATACTCCTCTTGTCAAAGAAAATGTTGCCGTAATCTTAATTCATGGGGAATGGATAAACAGACAAAAGCGAAAATTGCAAATACCATGTATAGTGTTCAACAAGACAATTTTTCTTCAAAAAAAGTTAAAACAGGGCGTACAGTTTTGATGACCACGGAACCAAGTAATTGCGTAATAAAGCTACTGCGAGAAGTGCACACTCTTTGGCTCTTCAAATCGTTTTTCAGAACAACTTTGAAGATTGAATAACACCGTGTGGAAAACATCAGCATTCACTTCGTTCAACAGCAACAGATGAAAGTGTTCCTTGCAGAGAGCAGAGCAGATCATTATCAATTGACTATTTTCTCAGTCTTTTACTGTGTATTTTATACATGTATTATAAGAACATCTAATATTGCATTGCCCGTCTGGGCTTACCTGTCTAGTAGCAGTACAGGTCACCGGCTCTTGTGATTTTTACATGATTACTTACCAACATTGCACATCTTTATTGATCCACACAGCAAGCGATGGTCGGATAGATATTCTGTCTGGGTTACCTGTCTACACTAATCATGAAAATTATATGTACTTTTTGGGCGCAGCATGGCATTATGTGCCTGACACAAGAAGACTGTATATCGAAGTACGAAGCATAAATGTCAGAGTACATGCTATGTTACTGTAGTCCACAGTATTAGTTCTTTATAGAGTAAAGCTTCTTTTTTTCTGGATTTTTATTGATTGAAATGTCCTGTTGTTTTGTAATCCTGTGCATCTTTCTCTGGAGAACTGAACCACGGGTATTGTTTACTTTGTGTAACTACTGGCTGATCCAGTTTAAATAAATGTTTAAATCAAACTGCAGCATCAATACGTATGTAGGTATGTACATGTATGTATATATTCATCTATGTATGTATACATTTAGCTATGTATATATATATATATATATATATATATATATATATATATATATATATATATATATATATATATATATATATATATGTATGTATGTATGTATGTGTGTGTGTATGTGTGTGTGTCTGTGTGTGTATGTGTGAGTGTGTGTATGTGTGTGTGCGTATGTGTGTGTGTGTCTGTGTGTGTGTGTGTGTGTGTGTGTGTGCACAAACACATATTTGTGCTTCAGTCTCGTTTATTCTGTAATATCACCAATCATGGATTGATAATGACACATTTTAGAACATCTAAAATGTTTCATTGTCTGTTCGTTGGAGTGCATAAAATTACTGGGTCTCATGTTGCCCCTTTCACTGATCTTTTCTTACAAGTGGTATTAGTATAGGATGCAGCTTTTTTTCCAATTGTATTTATTTTGTAATAGATGAATGCTGTGTCATTCTTGTCCCTTGGTGAATAAAACATACAGTGAAAGTAGTTGTGTGTACTTTGTGCACTCTTTCTGTTAACAGTATTGTGCTAAATTTCAATGTAATTTAGGTAATTTCATACATTAAAAGACAAAAAACACAAAAAAAACCCAAACAAAAAACAAAACAAAACAAAACAAAACAAAAACAAAACAAAACAAAACAAAAACAAAAAAACCCTAAATGATGGTACACTGTATTGCAAATGAATGATGTCGAGTTTGGCAGCAGAATAGCTAGTCTCCTTTCTAGATAGATGCTTGTTTTTTCTGATGTTGATGTGCATACATGTGAGAAATTTTGTTTTGTGAGGTTGATAATTTTGTCTAACAGAAAACTTGAGTTACTATGAGCATTCGTACATTTTGAACGTGTTCCGGATTTGAATGAAAAAGTTTAAATCAGTAAATATTAATCATAACCTAAGACACACAACAATCAGAGGTAAAACATTTCCAAAGTTTGCTTTGGTTAATCCATCAAAACGAGTCAAGGGGTCATCAAAGGTCCCGTGCCTTTCATTTGGCACTTTTAAACATATGTACTGTTGGGGACATGCCTTTGCAGGCCTATGCTTCTATGATAAAGGGTGGAAGATGTTTGATCAAGAAGCACGCAAGAGGGATGCAATTTGGATCCAATTCTGGTAAATAAATGAATTTTAACTTATGATCACAAGTATGGTTTTATACTGCTAAGCCTAAAAAGAAAATTAGAAAAAAAATCCAAACAAGTTCCTCATGATGATTTTCAAATTATACATTTTTAAGATGGCTGTCTGAAACTCTGTCAGTGCCACATTTTGGGCTGAGTCAACAGCTTTCCTTACACATTGCACCCAAAGCATACCAAGGAAAGGTGTTGATCTGGACTATTATCTGCTATGTAACTTCAGGCATGCTGGTACCTGAATGAAAGGTCTTTTTACAAAGAACGTGAATCTAGTACGCGTATTGTAATTCAGAGTAGTTTGTGTTTAGTAGTTAGACTTCAGTGGCTGTTGGCACTGAAAGAGTTAAGGTTAAGACTGCACTGAGAGACTTAAGGTTAAGACTGCACTGAACGAGTTAAGGTTAAGACTGCACTGAACGTGCTTTTTGCTGTGCAGCCTAAATATGTAAACACTCAGAGACACTTGTTCCTATGGTCCAAATAAGATGTAAACACTCAGAGGCCCTTGCCATTGCTCTCCACAGCCTAAATAAGATGTAAACACTCAGAGGCACCCGTTGTTACTCTCTACACCCTAAATTAGATATAGACACTCAGAGGCCCTTGCCATTGCTCTCCACAGCCTAAATAACATGTAAAAACTCAGAGGCACTTGCCATTGCTCTCTCCAGCCTAAATAAGATGAAAACACTCAGTGGCACCTGCTGTTGCTCTCCACAGCCTAAATAAAATGGAAACACTCAGGCCAGGGGCACCTGCTGTCTCTCTTTATGTCCTAAATAAGATGTAAACACTCAGAGGCACCTGTTGTTGCTCTGTAAAGCCTAAATAAGATGTACAGACAGAAGGTAATTGTGATAAAACACCACAAACTGTGCATGGCACAGAACACTTTTTTGCTTGTCACATTGAGAAGCAAGAATGTAAATAAAATACAAAGAGGACACAATCAGAAACTAGAAAAAGATTTGCCTCACAGCAAATCTGTCTGGGTGCCTTCAAAATGAGTACAAATTGAAATGTTACACTTTGCCATTGTTCACCATAATGTAAATTTCATGTATTAGCATAATTTTTATAAAGTAAAATGCTACAACTTTGCTTCCTGGTTCACTTATTGTGGCCATGTCACAAACTTATAAAAGGAAGTTTGAATGAAACTAGTATCTATAATAGTTTTGAAGCTCTTCAACATTTTAATTTTGTGTATTTTATGTAAGATATGGAGCTTTTAAAATTTTAATTGCATAATTTTAAATCTCATGATTATTCCAACCCAGGTGCCTTTAATTATTTCACCAGTACGTGAGTCACCATGGCAAGTTTGATGATTGTCGGAATAATAGTGTCAGAGAAAAACACCGGACAAATCTGGTTAGAAAGAAAGAAGGAAAGAAAGAAAGAAAGAAAGAAAGAAAGAAAGAAAGAAAGAAAGAAAGAAAGAAAGAAAGAAAGAAAGAAAGAAAGAAAGAAAGAAAGAAAGAAAGAAAGAAAGAAAGAAAGAAAGAAAGAAAGAAAGAAAGAAAGAAAGAAAGGGTCTGGGTTTGCACCCAGAAATGAAAATTAAAAGTTAATCCTACCAAATTCCTTCAACAAATACCAATCAGCATCAAGTTCCCCTGCTCCCACTTTGATGACTGAGAAATAGCTGAAGTTACTTAACATTTCACAAAATCTTCCAGCATTTGTTACAGTGTAAAGTTGTGTTTACTTTCATTGTTTTAGAAAACTGTCATCAAACTTAAGTTTCGTTTCATTCTGTCTCATACATTCTGGAAAGTATAAAAGTCAGTAATCCACATTGCATTTGATCTTAAACATGAAAAAACTCAATAAATACAACATATCAACTTTATTTCCATACTTATAAACAGTTACATTATGACAATAAATGGGAGATGAGCGTGCATGTGTGTGAACATTCTTTATCATGGCTGTACAACAATTGAAACAAATATCACTGACCAACATGATACACTTGTAATATACATATTACTTGTACAGTGAAACCTGGTTTGAAAGAACATGACCTTAACTCTCTCAGTGCTTATGACAGACAAAAATGATCTCACCTAAATTGCACTCTTGATTCTACGTTCAAATTCCTTGCAAGAACTTTCGTTCAAGTACAAATATGCCTTTATTTCTACAGAAGAAGGAGAAAAAAATATGCTGATTGTCAACTTTCCTCAGTGCCCTTTGGATGCACTGTGTCAGGAAACTTGCTGGTTCACTCCAAACCTTAGCAGCAGACAGAGCAAAAACAAAGTATGCTGGGTCTGAAATTAGCAAAATGATACAGATAATGTGATTGTTGCAATTTCTTAGCCACTGGCAGATTAGGCTCAACAGCATTATGCAACAGATATTGTATGCATAAGCAAAACTAGGCAAGTACCCATGAGGCAGAGACAAAAAGGTCCGACCCGTTTCAAAACTGTTTCTCATCAGGAAACAGAAAAAAAATACTGATACCCCTTAATGTAGTGGCGTACTGTTGTCATTATGATACACGTGGGTTTGTGTTTACGTATCAACAGCACTATGGCAGGGTGCAATGGTTTGTGTTTACGTGTCAACAGCACTATGGCAGGGTACAATGGTTTGTGTTTACGTATCAACAGCACTATGGCAGGGTGCAATGGTTTGTGTTTACGTGTCAACAGCACTATGGCAGGGTACAATGGTTTGTGTTTACGTATCAAGAGCACTATGGCAGGGTACAATGGTTTGTGTTTACCTATCAACAGCACTATGGCAGGGTACAATGGTATGTACGTCATAATTAAAAGCTGCTTCCAATTCAGTGTATTGGGTCCAGAAGAAGGATTCTCCAAGTAGGAAACTTCTTTTTATTTCTACCTGGATCGGTGTGAAAAATCTTGGTTGGGTTTATTAAAAGTGGAACCTATGGTAATCCGAGTCCTTGCCCTGTGGAGGGGCCTAGGCAAGTACAGTGGACTGTTCCTAGAGAAGTAATGTCTATGTGCAGTTTTCTGTTGAAATTCACCTTGGTGTGTGAATTTGTGCCTGCATATCATTTGAAAATAAAGATATAGTATGCACATGCATGGCTAGCAAGAAAGTTTGTATCATGTTTATAACATTTTGCCAGGGCACAGGTTTGCCCAAGCAGCAAGCCAGGGTAGGGCAGTGTGCGTCAATTTTTCTGGCAACTAACACGCATCTGTAGCAATTATTTACTTTATATTTCTGCTACGGTTTTGCTGGCAAGGAATATTCCATCCTACAGTGCTGCCAGAAAGTCCTGCACCATCTCCTCTGGTGACCCCTGCGCTTGGTCCTCCTCAGGTACAACTTGTACAAGGGACTCCTGCAGGGAACACTGTCAGGAAGTTTAATGTTAGTTACTCAGTGTTTCTTGTACCTACCTGTGGCCTCCCATTGGCCCTAAACTGGTTATGGTATCAGAATTATAATGTTTATTGCACTTTGAAAAGTGGTACCTGCAAGTGGCTCCACTGGTGACCCCCCCCCCCCCCCCCGAGTTTTGGAGCAAGACTTTCTGCTGGCATTATAGTATCATTGGTCCACTTTACAAAATCTGTTCTATACTTACAAATGACCAAAATATCTGTTTGCAGAATTTTTGTTAGACTTGTGACCCTAATTAAAAAAATGAAAACAGAATGTTGAGTTGTTTTCAAAGCAGGTTTCAAAGCACGATATAATTATTATGCTCACTAAAAATGAGTATTTTTATCCATCATTCTTGACAATAAAATAATGCAACATACATTCACCTTTTTTAAACTAAATAATAGCACATTTTAAAATGCACTCATCTTTAAAATTCCGCAAATTTTGGTGCTAAAAACAAAAAGGCTGCAGGGATCCAAGCAGCTTACATGTCACATAGTCTGGTGCCCTGCTGGCTACACTTTGGTGCTATCTATGCAGCAATGGACATAAATGAGGGAACAGACTCAGTCCAGGCCAGCTGACTGCTGCAATTGCTGCAATAAATTCCGCTTTCTGCCCATTTATGCTTCTTTGCAGTTTTAATGTATTAAAATCTGTAAATATAGTTCCATTAAAAATCAATAATTCAATTAAACAAGAGTAATTTTTTCATTCACATCTATTTTTATCAAAGTAGTTACCCTTATCAGTAAAACTTGTCGAAGCTGAATAGTACATGTATATTACCCTAGAGGGCAGTACAGTACTTTGGCATGCCCTAGCTATGCATATTATTAGCTCACTTTGATATTGGTTCAGTTGACACCTTTTTATGCAATCAAGCAAAATTATGCAAATCCATTTCCTAGGTACTACATTGTGCTGTTACAGTTGAAGTTCATCTCTCATTTTGTTCTGCCAATGTGTATGAAATCAGTAATTATGGTGATTCTAAAAAAATGCTGCAAATATAAAAAGCAATATGTATGCTGTTCTTTGATCAGGCCATACGGGTGAGGATTCATATATTTCCTGCATAAAAGGTTTCATAAAAGGTCCATGTTAATATTGTAAAATCAGAAACCACAAACACCTTATTCCTAAGCCCATGAAATCACGCAACTCTCTGGAGCCACCGTGAAACAAACATTGTGGTATATTGTAACAAATCATATCATTCTACAGTGATATTCACTTTACATAAAATTTGGACAATTCTGACAATATACGTGGACAACAATTATACATGTACATGTGCATTATTATTATTATGGTAATTAACTTTCATACACTCTATGAAAAGACATGGATAAATACAAATATATACATGTGATAAATTTAGGTTATACTAGTAATTTTTGGTCAATATATTTCACAATTATCTAAAAAGAGTAGTTGATACTACATTACAAACATCATAGTATATTGTGGTCTTTGTCCAAATTTATGCATGTTACTGTGCAAAACTACAGTATCAGTTTTTTGTTGTTGTTGTAATATACCATAATATGTATTTCAGGTGAGAGCTATTCATGCTGTGTTTTTTTCCACAACTAGACATGAATGAATTAACTGCACACAGAACTTATGGTAATCAAGATCAAGCTTGATCTAGCATCAACTATACTTACCAGTCAGTTCCTTACATAAAGTTTCAGAATGTTCAAATTGTGTATCTTTTTTTTCATTCCCTGTGAGCCTTACCTGTGTGGGGCGGGACAAAGCCAGTGACCGTCTGATCATCACCCAACCACACAGAAAGCAGTCTGCACACTACACTGTTTCTTTGTGAAAATTCAATGTTTCTGACCAAACCCTGCACCTGTATTTATACAACATGGAACAGTGACAAGGTACAAGTATATGCCATGTATGTATGATAACACTGGTACTCAATATGTGGTATGCAATGTTTTTACACATATACATGTATATCCATGATAACACTGGTACTCAATATGTGGTATGCAATGTTTTTACACATTTACATGTATATCCTTGATAACACTGGTACTCAATATGTGGTATGCAATGTTTTTACACATTTACATGTATATCCATGATAACACTAGTACCCAATATCTGGTGTGCAATCTTTTACAAGTGTCACCTTGACAACCAAGTCTCTCTGTAAACTTTCTTTGGTAAACAATTTACTGTGTCAGTTACCCTTGGAAACCAGCTCTCCAGGAAAGTTACCCCTGGCAATCAACTTTTTATATGTTACCCATGGCAACTACCCTTGAGGGTCAGCTATCCTCTGCAGTGAACTTTCCACATTTCATCCATGGCAGACAACTTTCTATGTCAGTTACCATGGCAACCAACCTTTCATGCAACTTAAAAAAATAAAATTTGAGCAATTTGGGAAATACATGGTAAAAGCACACAGCTTTATATATGACACAGGTAATAACAATCAAGCATAAAAAGTGGATTTATTTTAAGAGAACACTTTGGTTTAAGCAATTTGTTTAGAACATAGGTACTGATACAAACTACATGTATTGTTAAATTTCACTGTAATATAGCATTCTTTGCAACACACTTAAGCCTAGAAATCTATAAAATTACAAAAAAAAACCCAAAGATATCTTTGTAGCGGCAAAAGACTGACCCTAAAAAGCCGTGACTACATGTTTTACAATTAAAACATTCTCAGGCAGGCCAAAGCCTGCCCATTCCTCTCATATTGATTTTCCATGCACATACTATTTTTCCCTTTTTCACACAACATACAAATCACCATCATGATACTGACACATATATTATTCTGTTCAGCCCGTCACTTACATGGACTAGGTCATGAATTAGCTGTTTTATGAAGAAAAATGCAACATGCATGTCTGAGGCAACACGGCCTCAGCCAATGGCAAGAGATGTTTGCAACCAGTATAATATCATGGATCAGTTTCTCAAAGATTTGTCATGATAAAAAGCCTTGGCATATATGCTAGCACCTGGTATAAAAAGACAAATGCAGTCAGGTACTGACTAAATTGAAAGCCAGGGAAATAGTTATCAAAAATGCAAATATTTTTAATTAGCCTACATCTTCAGTAAATATCTCATCAGTTAGAAATGCTATGCTTTTACAATAACTGGTCTCGCTGGGGTGCATTTAAGGGAAATTCTTAAAAGTACATTCTTAGACTTAAAACATGTGGGACAATCCCAAATATACCTACTCCTACGAAAATGATGAACTATCACTAAAACTAAGTGTGCTCCTGAAGTGGCATGCATTATGTTATATCATAGATGAGAAAAGAGGGGGATAAAGGGGTTTTCCTTACTGGTGTTCCAGGCATTTTTTATTTACTGTGCTTGTGTGCTGGAGGCCCCTTTATTTTCTGTACTTCCTACCAGCCATTTAGTACCTGTGCCAGTGTACTGGGACCCCCTCACCCCCCTTCAGTAAAGACTTGAGCAGTTCAGTGTGCAGGTGGTGTCATTCAGACTCGAGTACATTAGTGTGAGAGTGAAAATGTTTGAATAGAGATCTATAAAGATCAATAAAATATGCAGTCGATACAATGTATATAGATCTATGTAGATTATATATGTAGCTATATACTGCTACAGTGCCATATATAGACAGCTGTTGTTTTGTATGATATCAATGCCATATACATACAGCTGGTAGGCATTTATGCAAAACAGTGGTGCCCGAAGGCATCAATGCCTTAATGCAGCTTTGTGGGCATCTGTGCCAAACATACATACAGGTATCAATGCCAAATATGGGCAGCTGATCATGACATATATGGATACCTTGCAATGATTAATATTGACAGCTCTGGTAGGCATTAATGCCAAATGTGGGCAGCTGGTAGGCATTTATACATGTAAATGTTGTATGTGGGCCGCCGGTAGCTCAAAGCTATTAAACAATGCCATTTATGTATGTGGGCATCTGTTTTAGGCACAAGTGCCTGACCAAATCACCTACAAAATCTTGGGTTCCATATATGGGCAACAGCTTGGCACTCATACCTAATAACATGCATGGAAGCAATGAGTATAAATAATTGTACACAAGAGTAAAGACAGGAGCATGCAGCAATGCCTTCTGGAAAACATGCAGATTGACCAGGCTCAAACAGGCATATTGGATGGTGCTGCCATCTGTGGACCATATTGAGAACTGCAAGCTTGGTTAAGCTGTGGTAATTACCTTTTCAGACTTGGCTATGATATATATATATATTTATATGTCAGCCAGACTTTACATAAGGTCCCTTATCAGTTGAAGACACTTCAGATGGAAACCTGAATAAATTCCATGACACATATGTAGTCTACATGTATAGATGCAGTTTAGAACTTGTAAAGATAAGAGCTTGAATACTAAGAATAATCTATGCTGAACCATCCAGTTTATTATACTGTTTCTCATCCAATAGGGATGTTAGTTTGCAGCAGCAGTAGGTGTGGTTTGAGTGGGTGGTGCATGTGTTATAAAGAAGCCCTTTGATTGGTCAGCAGAGGCAGGCAGTACACATTTTCCAATCACTCTCTTCAGGCGACTCATGTCACGTGGTTTACCATTCCGTCGTACGGTGCTGACATAGCACTGCAACCCTGAAAAATGTAATGCCTCAATCCTGAAACTATTTGCACGTGCATACATTTAAAAATGAAAAAAAAAAAAAAATACTGAGAGGAAAATTTTCTCAGTGAGGTGGTCTCGAGCATTACAGTGGCTTCAGTGTAAGGTTGCACGTTGTACTTACAATTTAGTTTTTGATATTTTTACATCTGACTCCATTTTTGTTAAATTACATAGCAGTACGCCCAAGTCAATATTGTTTTCATTAAAAGGAAAATATATTAGTGCATCATCTTTTAAGACAATTTTTTTGTTGACACATATCTTTAAGCCAACTTTCTTCTTCATTGAGAAGTCACCTTTAAGACAGCTTTCATTATTGTTAAGGGTTATCTTTGGAGACCTTTTTTAGTTGATCGTTACCTTCAAGAGAACTTTCTATTTTTGTTACTTTTAACACAAATTTCTCTTTTGTTGACTTTCACCTTAAAGGCAACCTTTTTTTGTTGACAGTTACATTTCAAGAGTTAAACTTCCTTGTTCATGTGACAAAACTCACCTTGCCTACAAAAACAGGATGACAGACAGCGCTTGCCTGCTGGCCGTCCCCGCACTTGACGACACATTCTCCGTCCATTCTTTCTGTGAATACAGCAACTCCCTAGAATGAAGAGTGTTTCGTTATCATAGATGAATTCTATGCACGGTAATTTTTCCCACGATCAGCTTTGACAGCAACAAGCTTGCTGCAAAAGTACTGGTACATGATACATTGTTCACTGTTGAAATGATCTCACTTTAATTTTCTTTAATACAAAAACATTTTATATGACAGCTGACAAGAATCTCATTCCTTGTCCCCCCCCCCCCTCGAAAAGACCTCCAACAAATTTTGATCTGATTATATATCGTATTGATTCTAATAATGGCCCGCCGTGCCAATGCAAAGATGTTCTTGGTCAGACAGTGTTTTTGTGTGACTAGGGAAGAAGTGACTTTCTTGATTGAGAGTATTCAAGGCTCTATGATAAATCTGGATGTTAAAAATAGCTTTTAATCTTCATAAATGAGCCTAACTTTAACAGTTGGAAGCATTATATTTACTAAATGCTGGAGAATTTTGAATAAAGACAACTTGGATTAAAAGATGGGGTGTGCTTCTATTAGGGCATGTGCTGCCATTAAAATTAAAACGATAATCCATGTGCCACTCAATGCAGTCCAATGCTCCCCGACCACAGTGTATACCTGTCATCTACTTACACATTTTCACTTAACTCTTTCAGTGCCAAATTTTGAACTGAGTCAACAGCTTTTCTCGGGGTTGACGTGGGGTATTCTCTCTGGAACTATAGGCATACTGGCTCTTGAATGAAAGGTCTTTTTACGAGGAATATGAACCTGAGGTCTTTATGATAATTCAAACTAGTTTGACTTAAGTTACTCGACTTAGGATGTGGTTGGCACTGAAAGAGGTATCCCAGCCCAAGTAAACAGCTTTCCTCTAGCATTAATCTTTTATAAGAACTATCAAGATAACCCTGGGTCAACAGTTCGCATACATGCAGGCAAAGGCCATGGGAATTTAGTGTTCAGTTTCTCGGGCCCTTTTGAAATAATTTTGATGAGGGAGGAAAGTACATTGTGTATGGTACATCACCTGAACCAAGGCAAGCTGTTCACTTGTTCTTTTCTAACCAGGCACAAGTTCAGAGCTGTACATGTCCTGGCTGACAAAGTTGGCATATAGATAATAAATCATCATGAATTTCAAGTGATAGAAAAACAAGGCTGTGACAGTCCTGTGCTCAGCTGATCTTGTATGCAGAATCCTGGACCTCACAGAGGAGTATAATACTGGGTGACATGCAGGTGCTAGTTTTAAAACTTCTTAAGTTATCAAGCAAAAATGAAGTACAGAATAATTGCTATGTGGCCTTGGGAATCTGGCCAGGTTCGTCTAGTTTCCTACCAAGCCTAGACCTGATACACCACCATAACCTTGTGTAATATGAAAATACAAGCTACAATTTTTTCCAAGCACAGTGTAATGTAGAAATGAAAGATGGATAACTGCTTTGTTACCTTGGGAATTAGGTCAAGGTCATGCATATTTTAACTTCATATAGACTTTATAGAGGAGTATAATCTTGTACATTATGGAAGTACTACATTTCAAACTTTTTCAATTATCATGGAAAATGAAATAAATGAATATTACTCTGTCACCTTGAAATTCAGGTCAAGGTCATCCCCCTTGAACAGTATTCAAACAGCCCCACAAACCTACATCAACCTCTACCAATTATGAGTTAAATTCAGTTAATAGAAATAACTCTTTCACTGGAGGAAGTGACTATATTCGAACAATGACAGCATGCTGGAAGCCACTGCAGTCAAATTTACAATGTGCCTTGTTAATGCCTCATGCAACCGGCCACAGGCTGTCAAAGGTTTTGTTATGTATAAACCTAACTACCAATGTGTGTACATCAATCTTCACCGTGGATGTAGTGTAAAAAGTGTCCCACAAGAAGTCACATGACAGCCTCATAGTGTCCTGATAAACTTTTACAGACACAAGATGGCAAGCACACACAAGCTGGGGCAGCAGTCTGAAGGCTGTGACAGGGACCTATGAATGTGGACTCCCTGAATTATATTGAAGAAATATGAGAACTGAGAGTACGAAATAGCTGTTTGTACTTGAAAGTATTCTACTGTGTTTATAAAACCATTACTGCATTGTACTGATGTTGTTGAGGGCCTTGGGGAAGATTAGGAATTAACTTGTTAATTCCTAACCAAGTTACCCTCATTAAATAAAGCTTATATATATATATTAATGGACTAAAATGATATAAAATGTTGCCAAAATGTTTGATTGCATATATTTTGCTGTTTTGTTTGGTATCATAAATGGGTTTTTAAGTGATTAAAAATATTAGGCTGTCAATTAGTTGTTAGATTTGACGTAAACAGCAAAAGTCCAAGATAACATGCGCAGCTGGGTAACGTGACCATAAATGACTGTGAAAAACTTTTAGCAACAGAAATGCAAGGCCCCACGGTAGCGCCGCCCTAGTGGGAATAATGGAAGTATGAATGTGCAAGCTTCCCATTCCACACTCCTTGTAGTAACAGATTGAGAACATGCTGTCTTGTGTTTTGTGGGAGATAGTTACTGATCTTTCTAACAGATCTTTTCAAGAATATGCCAAGAAATGGATGAAGAGCAATGGAGGGTCGTTATGTTTTTTGGGTGGCAATTCGGATGTTGATTCCCGGAATTATCAACTATCAGGCTGAAACAGCAGAAATGATTGCCAGAATGTCTCATTTTATATATGTGCTCTTCTCTTTGGTATAAATTGTAAATGGATTTTGAGTTTTTATTAGCATTAACCAGCCAAGTAATGCTGAAAATTGCTGAAAAACAGTAAAAAACCAACATGGCTGTCACGTCACACGATCTTGAGTGACCTGGATTTATTTTTGGCAACAAAAATCCAATGACCTTAACCTAGGCCTATACGGTGAAAGTTTGGTATCATGAGACCCATTTGTTGTGGAATAGTTTTCCCTGTGCAAGTCATGTCATTTTCTGTTAAAATTGCTGATTTTATGTGACCATTACAAGAATGTGGCAGTGGAGGATCGAGGCGAAATATGAAAATATTCGTTTTAGTCATTGATCTCAATTTGACCCTTCAAGGTCACAAGCAACAACACTAGAAGAAACCCCACAGGTACATTACTGCACATGATCAATTGTAAGCACCTTTACTCTGATATATGTTACAGTCCAGAAGTAGTTATGAGGTAGTACCTGCTATTTAAGACCACCCTTTCTGCCAACAAAACTTGTCTTCCACTGCAGGTGGTCCTCAAAGTGAATTTCATAAAAAATGCAGTTTAGGGTCTTTAAGGACTGGTCTTAAAAAGATATGTTCTTATATTGGAGGTGGTCTTTCGAGCAGGTACCCTTGTATTTCACTGACTAACCAGCTTGGCAGTCTTCATCCACATCACACCGTGCATGTAGTGGCTTGTTTTTTTTGCCCTTTTTCTTGTTTCCCTTTCGTCTCCGCCCTCCTTGCTTCCTGCCTGCCTTGCCATGTGCCGTGCTGTTACCTCTGTTTGCAGTCAGTGGTTGGTCTCCTAACATCTGATCGTAGATGGACACATCCTTCTGCTGCAAACATCAATAATGGGGCTTTCACAAACAGTACAGATCATACCAGAAGGATCACACTGGGGTTGCGAGTTTGGAACAATCTTCTTAAGTATCGTCTGATGTGTTCACATACAAACTACCATGCAATTTAGATCAAGCTGAGAATACATTGCTACCACATGTATATTTTCCCCCATTAAGTGATCTACACTGTTAGGCATTCATAGGTATTAGTTTTATAACAACTGAAACATCAAACAAAAGTCACTTTGCATTCCACTAATAAAGTAAGGGTAAGAAAACAGACCCAAAATGCATTTAAATTTGGAGAAGACCACTCCTCTGACATGGTCTCTGTCCATATCCCAGTTTACAGCTCTTTCATTCCAGAAACTAGAAAAATGCACACAAGACACAGGTGCTGCCATCTGTCATAATTATTTTACAGCCATTTGGAAAGCATAAGGGATGTCATAACAAAATATACATGAAATGAACAAAAGTAAAATAAACAAGGCACATGTGACTGCATGATATTAAACAAACCTTGACTTAGTGTCTGTACATTGTGGTAAGGCCAATGTAAACCTTTCTTGATTTCAACTGATGATGCGGTTTCTCACTTCTTTAACTATCTATAATTTACTGTCTCGCTATGATAATGAGAGCTGGACATGGGGCAGACAATGGGCATTTCCACTAATTAAATCAAGGGTGTTGTGCACACACACACAGACAAGAGACACAGAAACAGACAAACAAAACCCCAGGTGCACATGTTCATATACTCATTATTAACTCTGTAAAGTTTAATGACTAGGTCAAATAGTTTTTGAAGTACAATGTATGCATGATACAAGTTTCGTGTTGGGTGTGGGATTCATGGATGGACGGACAGACAGATGGACAAAGGCAAATCTACATATGGCCCTGCATCAAAGTGGTTGCAAAGTGCAAATAAACTTGTACTGCCTAAAAAGACCTGAGCCCCCCCCCCCCCCCATCTCCCCACAAAAATATTTGGAAGGCACAGGTTAAAATCAGCACAAAATTGACCCTTTAAAACTTTTTTTTCTTTTTCTTTTATCCACTCCAAATATCAGTTGGTATCTTCTCTCAGGGTTCATCATGTGCATCTCAAGGATCAACTTGTGCTGATGAAAGAGACATGACTGCTCCATAATTTGTGTCTTCTTCAAATTTCTCCTGGGATTCCGGAAGAAATGACTAGTCTACGGTAAGTCATCAAATTAAATAAGTAATGTCAGTTACACTTTTCCACAAAAGATCATTGTTATTGTTAGGGTTAACTGTTGTGATGCTCATTTTAAAAATTGGGCCAGTTTGCAATGCAGCATAAAATAACCATCTTGGTATGATTCTAACTGGAAGTGTGCTTTGTATTTTACAATGGGACTACCATCCTAGCAGTACAAGGGAGCTACATGTACCATCATGGTAGTACAAGGGAGCTACCATCATGGAAGTAAAACAGAGCTACCATCATGGTAGTACAAGGGACCTACCATCATGGTAGTACGAGGGACCTACCATCATGGTAGTACAAGGGACCTACCATCATGGTAGTACAAGGGACCTACCATCATGGTAGTACAAGGGAGCAACCATCATGGAAGTACAACAGAGCTACCATCATGGTAGTACAAAGGAGCTACCATCATGGCAGTACAAAAGAGCTACCATCATGGTAGTACAAGCGAGCTACCATTAAGACATTCCATGTTTTATGACTCACTTTAGCTGGATCTTCAGCTTCTGGCTTTGGCTTGCTCAATGCCATGGCAATGATGTCCTTGGATGTGAAGTTGTCATCATTTCCAATAGATGGCGCAATGGCTATATCATCTCCAGCATTCCTCCATTGTTTTCTCTCTACAAAAGTGAATTAACCTTTTACCCCTTGACTAATTCAGCAGTTTTCCCTGGAGGGTGCTCTAGTAATAGGGCTAATCTGCAATACTCTTCCATTTTTTCATTAACACTAAAATTAATTTAAGAAAACATTGACGCAGATGACATTTCACATCTGGCACATTTTAAGACCATCCAATGTGTCATTCTGCCATGTGGCAGAAATATTCATGTTGGAGGCTCTTTAATGGGAAAATGTTTTGAACATGATTTATGACTATCCCTTTCATGACCAAAGTGGTCACATATGACAGGTGAGTGTTCTGGCCCCGTAAATCCAAAAAAAGGGTCATCTTTGCTGGAAAATAAATCACAAAAGCCAGGTGATCTCATTTCAAAACGTGATGATCATAGCAGGATCTACGGAAAAGCCACATTAGACAGTGTAATTGAAAAACAAGCTACAGTTCCGCCAGAAAGTTTTGCACCATCTCCTCTGGTGGCCCCTCCATGTGGTCCTCCTCAGGTACAACTTTTACAAGGGACTCCTGCAGAGATCACTGTTAGAAAGTTTGATGTTAGTCACTCAGCGTGTTTCTTGTACCTACCTGTGCCGCCCCCCCCCCCCCCATTGGCCCTGAACTGGTTAAGGTGTCACAATTATCATGTTTATTACACTTTAAAGGGGTACTGCGGTGATAATTTACAATTTTTGTGTCGTTTCATATAATAAATGTGAACCAATATCAGAAAATGCAAACTTTATTCCCTACTGGATAAGCAGATATCAAGTTTTCTTAGATATGTAAATGAGGGGTTGTGATGTCATCTGGACTAACTGCTCCAGCTACTGCAATGACAGCTGACTGAAACTCTGACAAAAACATGGAAACCTGACCAAGTACACATATTCCACTTTCACCATGGATGAAGCAGTGTGTATAGATATAATCAAATTTACTAAACTGAGATATTTACTCATTTAATGAGGATTAATAAGGAAAGAAAAATGCAGAAATCAATATACACAAGCCAACAGCTCCTGAGGTTGTGTAATCAACTACTGAAGCAGGTGTCAACTAATATACCACACTGATAAGATCAAAGGGGGTGATTAACAGAGTACACAAGTCATTATGATATGCCTGCTAATGTTGTGTATCTCAGCTTGGTGCCCCTCAAGGTTTGTGTATTATATATGGAGGGTAGCCCAGGTGACATCACACATCAGAACACCTACTGGAAATATAAAATAGCTCTAACTAAATACCTGTTTGAGAAAAAATGTTAAAAATTTGTCACATGAACACCTAAAATGACCATTAATGACTAAAAAAAGTAAAAACTTTCACTGCTGTTCCCCTTTAAAAAGTGGTACCAGCAACTTTTGGAGCAAGACTTTCTGCCGGCACTGTACAATGCATTTTACACGTAAATGGGTTTGATGAAGGATACTAGCCATGGAAACACAAACACCAAAGTCACAATTTAATCAAATGCTGCAAATTCAATTATTTCCGGACTTTCTTAGAATAGGTTACTGGGACAATATCTTCTACATCATAGACTCTTTTTCTGAGGACAGACAGGGACTAGCTAAGGGCCTTTATTAAACTGAAATAAGACATGCATCAAGTTTCCATCAATATATTATGGCCATGATGGAACAAAATTGAATATAATTATTACTTGTTATTCTCTATAACCTAGACTGCAAATCACTTAAGTCAACAACTTTCCTTAATGAAGGCAGAGTTTGGGTTCCAAACACAAAGCCTCTGCCCACAAAAAAACTCTTGGCCTGAGGCATGTTGTTCCTGTAGGTGGGTGTATGATAAAAAATATCCTGGATTAATAGGAAAATTGATAAATATCAATGAAGTGGCTTCTGATTATTTTTTTTTTTTGGGGGGGGGGGCGCAGAGGAAGAGAAAGCATTCCTTGTGATACCATGAATAAAACTTTAAATGGAAATTTTGTGGAAGGTATTGCTTCAGAGGGACAAGCTAGGCCACTGGTCCCGTTTCCCTCTTATAATAAAAACAAAACCTTAGCAACCAATTGATATGACCCTGACACTTAATCAAACAGTCATGGTAATTGGGAGAAATCTCCAAACCTACACAATTCTTTTATTGACACGCAAACTGTTTCCTCCTGACAAGAGTAATTCCACGAGATTTACACCACATGACACAGTTACAAACTTTACAGCTTTTCTCTTATTATCATGAAGATCTTTTGATTAAATGGCAAACAAGATCAAGTATTGATTGTCTTCACAATTACTAATTTACCCTCATTTCAGAGGGTATTAACCCTTTCAGTGTCTGGCTTGGACTGAGTAAACAGCTTTCCACAGTGTACTTAGGGAGCAGGACAGCTTTTGACACACACCATTGTTTCGGTCCCTGAAACTGCAGGCGAACTAGAACTTAAAAGAAAGGCTGGTTTTACAAAGAATGTGAATCTGGTACTATTATGTCAATTGACTGCACATGGACATTTGCCAAAATGGGAAATGAAAGAGTTAACAGACCTCAGAGTACAATTTGTTCACGTCATAAAATGGAGAGATACAATGTAACAAGAGACACATACATGCAATCCTCTCTTTGGCTGGTCATGTCTTATTGTTATCCGATATTTTGTAGCTCTTATCCTAATAAAGATCCTCGTTACAAGGACAGACATCTGACCCGGACAATGACAATGCTCTTTGGTGTGCTAACCTCATGCAACTTGAATGAAAGAATGCACAGTTTTCATGCAAAAAAATAATCAATTTTTGTTTACCCTACTCTATTTTTGAAATAACCAGGACCCAGCTGGGAATGCTGACTAGATTCTCATGTTTATGTCTTTCTATGAATGAGCATCTGAATCCTTCATCCCTTAACTTTTTCCCCCCTAAACCGTCCAAAACCGGCTGGTGGTCCAATGCCATCTGCTTCAGTGTTTTCAACTAATTTCAACAGTAATGAAAAACTATTTTGACAGAGAATTGTAGATGAGCCTTATCAAGATCACATGCCCCTGGTCAACAACTTTCCTTGGCATTAGACTTGCTCAAGTCTCACTGGACTGTCTTCTGTATTTTATTTAAAATGAAATTCATTGCAAAATAAATTTTTCAGTAAACACACGTCATAGCCTTATTCTGTTACAACACAGGTAGGCCCTTCAAGTTACCGGGTACCTAGCTAATTGGTGTGGAACGTGCCTATAACCAGATAACATTGACTCCAGATGATTAGCGCCGGGCGGTCTGCACTGTGTTTCTTATCACACAGACAAGCAAGCGGTCATAACGCACCCCTCTTCAAAAGCTGTTAATTGGGCTACTGTGTAATGAAGGATTAATTGCAGTTCACCGCGTCAGGTGGAGGGCGTCCAGTGAGACTTGTAAAACTTGCCGGCTTGTCGCTGCTATGAATTATTCACGAGCAGTCAAGCACATGACCGATTCAAGGCCATCTCAAATTCCTTGTGTTGACTGTTGTTTATTTACATGCAAGCACGCACATTTTATTGTAGAGAAAGGTCAGTTCTTGCCGATTGCTATTTCGATTTTGCGTTAAAATGAATATTTTCCTTCTACGATGATTTAAATCAATGATCGGGCCGTTGCTTGTGACAATTTGAATGATGTAACTTTGCAAAACTGTGCAAAAATAGGGTGATTTCATCATCTCGAACCGATCTTTAGAAAAAATTAAAGAGGAACCATCGTTCGTGACGCTAACCAAGAAAAATGCGCGGACCAGTACCCATGCAATTGTATTCACACAGGTTTGACAGCTTTGATCAAATCGTGATTGAGATCGATATATTCCGTTTGTTAGGGTGTAGGGCAAGAGTTTTTGTTTAAATTGACAAAAGAACCACATAGAAATGTAGAGGTCTTACTCAACAAAACTTAAATCATGACGGGGATCATTTTGCCAAAAAAAAAAGTTGTGGCACTGATTTGACTTCTCAGATCCCGCGAAACCCCGGATGTTGTGACGTCACTCCCACCGAATTTATGGTAGTCCAGAGTGGGCTTGTGCAAGTTTAACAAGTCCCTGGTGTCGGCAGCCGGTGGGAGACGGTCAGCTTTGTCTCACTTGAGTGGCCAGTGACTAACCATGCATTCATCGAAGACCACTTTCCGCTCAGTCTTATCGCATTGATAATGGGATTAGAACTGACTAGGACTCAATAGCTGCTACTGTTGAAACTGGCACGCCGGCAGTGTCGACCAGTTAAAAAAAAAAGAAAATAACAGTAGGACTTACTTAATAACACTGTTTACGCATGCTTAGTGTTTGTTTAATCTGTCTGCAGGCTACATGTACAGCAAGGCTCAGCATAATCTAACAGAGGGTTCACAGATGTTGAAAATAATGAAAGCACACAATATTTTTCAAAAACCAGAAAAGTAAAAACACAGTTCTACCTGTCCAGAGGTTCCCAGTGGTGTCCCCATGCAATTTTAAAGTAATACCCCAAATCCTTTCAATGAAGAAGATTTTTAGGATTTGCCAAAAAAAAAAAAAACATAAAAAAATAAAAAATCAATGGGGGTGACAACTTGTTTGACTCTATAGAAATCTACCCTAGGCACATTCCCACCAAGTTTGAAGTAAATCTGGCTGATCTAATGGTTTTTAGAAAGTCAAAAATTACATTTAGCGTAGTAATCCCCCTCGGCTTGCTTTGTAATCAATGGGAATGTATGCATCAGCCAGCAAGGACACAAATTGAAAAACTTGTTAGAAGTCAGGGATCCCCAGCATCACTACCTTGCGAACAGCTTTGTTTGACCATTGCACAAGCAACATTTCCTAAAATTTCAATTGGAGAGACAGCGTTCAAGTCAACACTGGCCAACACAAACACAAATTCATGGGAAAATATGTGGCACTCTGTTTGACAGTTTTGCCACTTTGCAATTTCGCAGCAATTGACCAAGTGCTTTCAGAAACTTGTAAAAACCCAAAAATCAATGGAGCATGACCATTTGAATATACTCCATAGAGACCCATCCAATTAACATTCCCACCAAGTTTAAAGAGAATGTGGCTGATGGTTCAGGAGAAAAAGTCAAAAATGTCAATTGTGGATGACAAACAGTCAATGGACTCTCAGACTCCCTTTCAAATAAAACAATTCAGTACTTTGCTAGCCATGCCCCCTCCAACCCAGCGATTTTAAGTGCCAACTAGTACCAGTGAGTGGGCTGGTGAGCGTACAGTTTGCTATATGACTTGGTGCTCTAAACAGCAATTAGCCTTCCCCAGCCTCAAGTCAAATACAGATCAGGTACAAATCTATTTCAATAAATCCTATAATATAAAATCAGGACTTTGTTCCATTAGCTGCAAAGACCTGTGAAACATTCTTTATTTTAACATTCATATTTTAACCCTTAAAGTGCTAATCACTGCTATAGTCTTTTTCTCATTACTATTAAACATATAATGGTTAAAAGATTCAAATTGCTCATGAAAATACCTTTAATTCAAATACCAGCAAGTCTAGTCTGAAGCAAAACGTAGTCTTGGTCAACAGCTTTCGTGGAGACACTTTGCATGCAAAGTGTCTCCAGGAAAGCTGTTGCCTCAATCTTAAATCAGCGCTTTAAGGGTTAATTTTTCAATGAATATCCCAAACATTTATTGTCCTACATATGACTTTCACTTGATTTGGAACTCCAATTAATACCATGCATGCTTGAAGAGGGCTAGCTAACACATTTCTCTCTCTTTACCTTGATCTTTGGTCATCCCAGCAGAGTCATCACCATGTATGTTGAGGGCCAGTTTCATCTTGTTCCAGGCCTGAGGACTCCTGCTTCAGCAACACAAAACAAACACACATTTTGCAAATATGTAAGTGATGTACATACCCCACTGTTCTGTGGTAGCACATGACACTCTGAGGATGATGTTTGCTACTGTTATTTCCATTCATTTTTGAGTTACATTCCACTACCCTGAGGACACGTGACATTTCATACTGCTATTTACATTCATTTTTGAGGTAAATTCCACTGCGAGAAAAGCACAATTATAATATGTCAATGGTAAAATGTAATAATGTATGTCAGATATGCTATTCTGTATGGTGGCAGCACTTGCTTCACATGTCACATGACATTTTCAACCAATGAATGAAGCAGGTTATGTTTATCCACCAGGTACAGTGACGCCAGAAAGTTTTGCACCGTCCCCTCTGGTGGCCCCTCCGCGTGGTCCTCCTCAGGTACAACTTGTACAAGAGACCATTGGCCCTGAACTGGTTATGGTGTCAGAATTTTAATTTTTATTACACTTTGAAAAGTGGTACCTGCAAGTGGTTCCACTGGTGACCCCCCAGAGTTGGGAGCAAGACTTTCTACCGGCACTGTATTTCCACCTGCGTCAGACATGTTCTGGGTGGCAGTTAGTAACCTGTAGTGCCACTTACCAGTAACATGCCTCATTTTAATCTATCTCAAAGCTGAGTCTGGTTATTTTGACAGGAAAAAGTGTAATGCTGCTGGGCGTCTTGAGTGTATATGCTGGGTGGAGGCAAGGGTATCACAGGCTGTTATCCCATGTCAGCTGTCATATGCAGGGGTCTGGTCACCCTCATTTCTAGATTCCTCAAGTTGGTAATGCCATATTGCCATGCTTTGGGCATTTTCATGTGATGGCTTCATGTGACATTAAAATGCAATGGAACCATTATGGGTGCAATTCTCAATTACACAGAATGTGCACATTTTGTCATGGACTCATTCTGAAATGTATTTTTATTTATTCTCAGATTACTCACAACTTCCCAAAATCCTTAAAACCCTAATAAAAAAGTTACATGTTAATGTACATATTGTTTACCAAATGTATTTAAAGGATACAAAATTTAATAAAGTGTTAAATAAGTTGAGTTGCATTTGTTTGTGTTTTTGGTTTTGTTTTTATCACTCAGTACCTTACTACATACATGTAGATGCCATTACAAGCTGCTCTTGCATATGTTCAATAGGTCAAGCAGTACAACAGTAGAATATATATATATATATATATATATATATATATATATATACATATTATATACTTTCAATATGACGTAACCCAGATTACACACAATTGCCAATCCAAATGACCATGTTAACAAAAACATCTTGTGATCTGCAAACTGACGGGTATAAGGCAGTCAGACTAGACGGTACAAAAAGCTTAGAAGATAACCTGCGGCAACAAATGTCAATAGAAGTAAATATTATTATGCAACTTATGACTTTTACATCATTGCATTTGCAGTCAGATCAATATTTCTGTTGCCCACAGACTTTATTTTGCTGTAGTTTTTGCTCATTTCTTAATGGCATAAAACAGTGTGTCCAAGCATGCAGCAAAAAGTGTCTAATCACGGTAATGTAGTTATAACATGACACAGCACTGTTTTACTTGTTGAAAATAGAAAATCCACATCTTCAGCAAGATGTGTAAAATGCAGAAGTATTTATGAAAATGCATTCACTCATTTTTTACTCAAAGCGAACTTCTGCCTGGATTCAATCTTCCCTTGCACCTTACAACTTACATGCATTTGTGGTTTCCACTTGGTGTCAAGTGATTCATAATTGATCAACTCATTACATTAACATTTCAAGTGTAAGTGGATGTTGTCGTGTTATAATCAACCATAATGAGGACAACACACGCATCACAAAGGGCTGCAATGGGATGGAATACACTTGTACCAAGTCACGTTTATTGACCCAAGGCCCGTCAGCCCTTTGATCTGGATTTTTTTTATTTAAATGAAAATAGAGTCACTTATATATATATATATATATATATATATATATATATATATATATATATATATATATCAGATTTTGTGTATTAAAAATCATAAATTGTGAATATAAAACCTGATACTCTGTTGTCATTGACGGTGTATATATATATATATATATATATATATATATATATATGCATATATACATATATATGTATATATACACATATGTATATATATATATATATATATTTCAGATTTTGTGTATTAAAAATCATAAATTGTGAATATAAAACCTGATACTCTGTGGTCATTGACTGTATATATATATATATATGTGTGTATATATATATATATATATATATATATATATATATATATATATATATATATATATATATATATATATATATATATATATATATATACACACATATGTATATATGTATATATGTATATATATATATATATATATTTCAGATTTTGTGTATTTAAAATCATAAATTGTGAATATAAAACCTGATACTCTGTGGTCATTGACTGTATAAATATATATATATATATATATTTCAGATTTTGTGTATTTAAAATCATAAATTGTGAATATAAAACCTGATACTTTGTGGTCATTGACTATATTCCCCATTCCCCCCGTTGATCGCAGGAAAAACTATTCTATTGAATGTAACTTTGAACAAATTTCTATATGACAAGCAGTAATTACACTCTTTGCTCGATGAACATGTGTATCACAAAAGAATTAATTGACCACATACACTTACACAGACAATGACATAAGCTCCCAGCTGATCAGTGTTGTCACTAGTTGAGTCATGATATGGGTAAAATCTGACAAGAACAATATAATTTTTACTTAAAATAACTGACCTAATTAATGAAAAATTACCCACCTGAGATAATCATTGAAAATAACTGACCTAATTAATGAAAAATTACCCACCTGAGATAATCATGACAAAAGTTTATACTCATTCTTTTAAAATTTTTTGCCAATATGCTAAGAACTATATTATCAACAACTATGAAACTAACTGTTATATTGAAAATTGTTACATCTGTAATATGCACTAATCATTTACATTATTAGTAACAAGTATTATTGTCACTTGGTCTACTAATTTTAGTTTTCCTTTGAAAAACCTTTTGTCACTTAACCAACAGGGTATGATGACTAGAACAATAGTAGTCAATTTTAAGTAACCCAAGGATGGCCTGCATGGTAGTGGTGTACATTGGGCCCATTGCGTCCAATGTACACCGAGGAAAGCTGTTGAATGTCTCATTAATCCTACCAATGTTTAACTCTTAAAAGTGCCAAATTTTGGACTGAGTCAACAGGTTTTCTGAAAAGCTGTTGACCTGGGATATTCTCTCTGGAACTATAGGCATGCTGGTACTTGAATGAAAGGTCTTTTTACGAAGAATACCAATCTGGGATCGTTATTATAATACAGACTAGTTTGACTTAAGTAGATTTATTCAAGTTGTGCTTGGTACTGAAAGAGTTAATATATGTACAGTAAAACCTCCCCATACCGAACACCCATGGGACTGGAAAAAAGTGTTCGGTATAGGGAGGTTTGCTTACATTGCAGGTATGTATTTGGGACTGAGAAACGGTGTTCAGTATAGAGAGGTGTTCGGTTAGAGAGGTTTTATTGTATCAGGTCCTTTTTGCTGACATGCCTGATATCTTACTTTGGGGTTAAGGTACATTTGGGGAAGGTTTTGCAAGTTAACAAAACCTGACTACGATGGCACAGCAAAACAGTGCCTCACCTCCTTACGGTCAGTCAGGGACATTTGTTTTACCCTCACAGTTGGGCTTTGGTATTTTGCACAGCCTCCCCAAACATAGTCAAACCCCATTCTATCCAATGAAACAATAAATATGCATTAACAATGTACATGTAAAATTGGAATATAAAAAACTCGGCTGAATGTGGTCCCTGGGCTTTTTTGAATTTCAATCAGGTGACTGTAGGGCTTTATTACAAATTATTGCACTCTTTTTGATGTATTGGAATGAATAATTGTACCTCCAGCAGTGATTAACCATTACTTTTGCTTTCTTCCTGGTGATATCATGGGAATGCATTCTAAGGCTAATGAGTATTTCATCTCTATGCACCTCAAAAGTAATGCACACAGAATGAAAACTGATCAATCTAGTTAACTAAGACAACTGAATGCAAAAACACCTTAACTGGAATGTTTTCTATGAAATGTACTGGGAATGCAAAATGAAGGCCTATTTCTCCACTAGGGTCCAAGGGCCACAGAAAAGAGAATTTACCTTGTGGCTTCATAGGACAGGGATAGCTCACATTGTTAAACCCTTTCAGCTCAAATCACCCAAAGGTAACCAGATGTAAATTGTCACCTGCTTTCATTCTTTAAGAAATAAGTTGCATGTAAATAGAAAATGTTTTCACCAAGAATTATAAATAAGGTCTTTGATGACGATGTCATCAGCTCTCCTCAGCACAGGACGGCTGCAGTCTGCTCAACCTGTGCCAAGGAAAGCTATTGACTCAATCTTGTTCTGACTGAAAAAAGGGTTAAATGAGCTTATCCAGCCCTAGGCTGAAAACTGGCATTGACCTTACATGTAATGCATTTTTTCCGGTTTGTGTGATAAAAAAAAATGCTGCATTTGTAAAATAATACAGGTTTATAATAAAAATATAAATTCAATGAAATATATATACATGTGTATATATACATATAAAAAAAAACACAGTGACAGCACAGAAGCAGAGAAGGCTGGAGGGAGTAATTAGGTATTAAACACACCCACTCCCTGCCACAAACCCACAAACCCACAAACACACCCACTCCCTCCCACAGACCCACAAACACACCCACTCCCTCCCCCAGACCCACAAACACACCCACTCCCTCCCCCCCAGACCCACAAATACTCCACTCCTCCCACAGACCCACAAACATACACACTCTCCCCCCCAGACCCACAGACACACACACTCCCTCCCACAGACCCACAAACACACCACTCCCTCCTACAGACCCACAAACACGCCACTCCCTCCCACAGACCCACAAACATACCCACTCCCTCCCACTGACCCACAAACACACCACTCCCTCCAACAGACCCACAAACACACCACTCCCTCCCACAGACCCACAAACACACCCACTCCCTCCCACAAACACACCCACTCCCTCCCACAAACACACCACTCCCTCCCACAGACCCACAAACACACCCACTCCCTCTCACTGACCCATTAACACACCACTGCCTCCCACAGACCCACAAATACACCCACTCCCTCCAACAGATCCACAAACACACCAGTCCCTCCCACAGGTTCACAAACACACCACTCCCTCCCATAGACCCACAGACACACCCACTCCATCCCACAGACCCACAAACACACCCACTCCCTCCCACACACCTACAAACACACCCACTGCCTCCCACAGACCCACAAATACACCCACATGCTGCTCATCTGCCCTGTACCTATTGCTCGATGGTTTAACTCATTCCATACCAGTCCCTGATTTTTCCGTATATTTACCTACATGTAGATTTAAGGCGACAATTGTATATTTAAATTCTTCATGAAAGAGCTTTTGTTCAAGTACCAACATGCCTATAGTCTTAAGTCAGTGGTTCTGGCACTGCCTGGCAAGTCATGCTGAACCTGCCACAAGGGCAGCTGCAGCATGACTTGCCAGGCAGTGCCAGAACCACTGACCAAGGCCTGTGACCATGGTATGGAATGAGTTAATACCCAGCCACCAGGCAACTGCTACTTATTTGGGTATCAAATGACCCTATATTATGAGAAGAGATGTTGATTCTGGGTTTTTTTCACTAATTATGCCAATTTCTACTGCAGGTTACATGTTACCAGTCATTCCAAGGAGTATCACTGTGTACTTGTCCGGTTAATTATAATCTCTCTTTTGAGAAATCAAGACCACTCACACACGAGACAGTCTGGCTTGAATGATCACATCTCTTTCATGTTCACTGTTATGTCTGCTTGCTCCAGGGTAGTTTTTCAAGAGAAGTACTTATATGTAAGGCTTACTATCATGTATGGCACTAAAGGATTTATATCAATAAACCTTTTTTTTTTTACCAGAAATCTGAATAAACATGCAACTTCAATTATTAATTGGCAGTAATGTGACTGATGCAATCAATGCTGCTGTAAGTATGGAAATACAATGTAATTAAACGTTCTTTTCCCCTTAAATTTAGACTGAGTCAACAGCTTTCCTTTGCATGGGTTGGGCACTTAGCACCCAACCCTGGCAAAGGAAAGCTGTTGACATGAGTTAAGTTATTTTCATAGGTCTCATGTACAATTCTCATTCAAACTGTTTATTTTGTCTGTGTGCTAACACAGACATTCTGTTTTTCCTAGAGTTCTTTATTTCTTTCTTTCCTTCTTCTTTACCGCCATAATTTGTTTGCCAGTTTTCTTCAACACTATTCACTCATTAACTTCAAACTTTGCATGATTATAGGTCAATACACAAATTTGTGCCTTTTAATAACAAGGAGAAAATAAGTTGAAGATTATGTCAATTAGGGGCATTGAAATTTTAAATCTTGAATATCTCCAAAACTATTATCTGATTATAGGTGCACGTAACCAATCCAACTTCAAATTATACGTATATAACTCTGCACATTTTTATAATCCAGCCAGAACTCTGTCAATTTTCATTAAAATTTTGACCATTGTAGACCCAAATTGTATAACACTTTATATTTTTGTAATTAATATGGAACCTCTAACGGTGAAAGATCGAGGTCATTTGGACCTTTGAAAGTTTCATCTTGCCATAACTTAGTCAATTTTCATCTGATTTGGTTCATGTTGGGCTTAAATTGTAGATATTGTACCACTGTATGTTTTTATAATTTACATGTAACCTCTAAAGGTCAAAGATTAAAAATTTCCAATGGTGCTACTTAGCATAATTTAAATACCCAAGGTCCAAATTAGCTAGTACTGTCAGCAGCCGCTAAAGTGCCAGGGTCATTTCCCAGTGCACATTGTGGCAGGTTAGGTCGTTTCAATATAGCATCCATGTTGCACCATAGTAAAGTACAGGGAAATGACATCGCAAAGTTGATCTTTATTTTCCAACATATGAAGGAAGTATTTACAAGCTACAATGACAGTCTACAATTGCAAAGTTCCTGACTGTAAGCGAGACACAAGAAAACTGGGTAAATTGTATAAATACCCCTGGATGCAAGGGGTAGCTTTCCAAGGTTTTCCTCCAAAGAAACACAGAAACGACGGGAGTGGTTGAATATGGTGAAAAGACCAGAAGATTATGAACCACCAGGCAAATTTGACAGAATTTGTCCCAGACATTTTGTTGGGGGTAAAGGTGCGACACTGGAACACCCAGTGCCCATGTTATTTCCGTATAACAACTGGAAGATTGCAGAAAAACAAGGAACAACAGACCAATGGCAGAACCGTGTGAGACGGCCGAGGATCGTGTGACCTACACAGCAACAGAGAAAGGCCAGTTGCCAAGTAGAGAGCAGGGGTGTGATCACTGCGTTGCAGCGGTAGCTTACACTACTAGCTAATTTGGACCAAAGCTATTGCTACAACTTTTGTTTTTAATTCATTAGGTGCACAATGGTCAATAACCCCCTAGTAGAAGTTGGAATGACAACTCTATATATTCTAGTTTTGAAGATATTCAAGATTGAAAATTTAGAATATTGCTAATTAGCATGATTTAAATTGCTACAGTTTTTGTATTAGATTTATTACATGCGCAAAGGTCAATAACCCTGCAGTAGAAGTTGGAATGACATCTCTATCTATTACACTTTTGAAAATATTCAAGATAAACTTTTTGTTCACCAGGTCACCCTCCCTAAATAAAGTCTCTGTCTGTCTGTCTGTCTGTCTATGTGCCTATATATGTATCCATCTATTGCCAGCTAAAGCATGACTTCACTCTTTCAGTGCCAAATGTGACTAAAGTCAAATGACTTAAAACAAACTGCTGTGAATTGAGGATGCTACTTGTAGATTCATATACCTTGAAAAAAGGCCTTTTATTCAAGTACCAGCATGTCCCTAGTGACACAGAAGATAATAGTCCAGGTCAACAGCTTTCCTCAGCATTCTTTGGGCACAATGCACCCAAAGCATGCTGAGGAAAGCTGTTGACTGTCCAAAATGTAGCACTAAAAGGGTTAATTGCCAGTCAATGACACAATAACCAGATTTTAGAGCATTCTGGTGTTTGTATGTTAGCTCTTGTATGAGGAATCTGAATATGCAACTGTCATTTTTAACCTTTCCTACCCTTGAACTGGTCAAAACCGGCTGTGGGTCAATGTTGTCTGCTTTAACTCTTTTACCGCGGGAAGCAACTGTAGTTGAATTGTCCACAGGCAACAGGATGGGACTGTAGTCAAATTCTGACGGCTGCCAAATTATGTGACATTTGACCTTTAAAATGACCTTCTGACCCTGAGACTTACCTTACTTAAAGTGTATGATGTATGTAAATAGTTTTTATATCCCTTAAAATGAATTTGTTTTTTAATATTTTTAGGTATGAACTGTTCCTTTGTATATGAGGAAAGGGTTTGTGACCTCCAGCTTGCCTGTATAAAGTGACAAGGTTCACATAAAGTCCTATGTAACACAAGTGAAAAACAATATTTACATAATATAGTTCACCCTCCTTTACTGTATTTACTATAAATATATATAATTGATTCAAAAGAACAAAAATGGATCAATTTTGAAATGGAATGAATGGAAGCATCAGATACATCTTTTTTTAGGTCTTTAATTCCAAGATAGCTACCAAATGTTATGACCTTTACCCTGGAAAGTGTCCTTCTGACTTTGAAACTGACCTTGTGACCTTGAAACTGACCTTGCTGAATAAAAACCACAATGTACATTGCAAGTGCTGACAGGTTGAAATAAATAGCACGAGAACTTTTTTCAGACACAAAGTGTAGTATCAAATTAATCAAAACAGTTGAAAAATATGCTTAGAAATTTAGTGCTCAAACGCCAACCTGGGTAGAAATATTGCAGTCCAAGAGTTAAGGTACCCGTAGGCAGTTGACTCAGTCTCAATTCAAGGCAGGATAAGTTTCAAGTGGTGCTAATGCAATAAATGGCACAACAGAGATCGATACAATTCAAGTCAGAACATGAGGCATGTCCTTTGGTGTCCACTAGATCAATGGAGCCATTATTTAAATCATGTTTTTTTGTTTTTTGTTTTTGCAAATAGGATTAGTGGTGCTCCATCTCTCACAGATGTACAAAGCCACCCCAGACTCTGCAACAGAATAGCAGCCACATTATTCAATTCAAGATTCCTTTATTCAATCAAAACATTAGACAGGGGACACGTCTTGTGGGGGTCAGAATAATAGAACAGTCACCCACTTATATGAATATACAGTGTACTGTAAAATCATTTAACCCTTTCCCCCTTGAATTAAGACTGAGTGAACAGCGTTCCTCGGCATGGGTTGGACACTAACCCATGCCAAGGAAAGCTGTTGACCTGGGTCATGTTGTCTTGACAGGTCTCATCTTCAATTCTCCGTCAAATTGTTTTTCATTGCTGTTGAAATCAGTTGAAAACGCTGAAGCAGACGACATTTGACCACCAGCCGGTTTTGGCTGGTGTAAGGGGGAAAGGGTTAATTTCTTGTATTTTTATTTTTCCTTTTTTCACTGCTGGCACAAAGCCGTGAAAATACAGACATGGTATTTCAACATATGTAGGTTTAACTTTGTCCCAAACAGTGAAATTAAAACTTGTGTTAAATGCCTGAAAGGCAAAGCTAAAATAAATTTGCATGAAAATACATGTAAGTTTATTCAGGGTGGTGACCCAGCTTCCATGAAGATGACCTTTGGTGAGTCAGACCTCATGGGCGGGGGTGGACTGTACATGTATATCCAAGAGTCATAATATTGATTGTTAGAACTATTACGTGTGTTTGAGAGAGATGAACAGACATTAAATGTTATCAGCAATGAACCCAAGCACTATATACATGTACTAGTGGCACCACAACTGACAGCGATGTTCAGTGTTTGAGATAAAATCATGACTTAACCGTTCAACATGCTCAGCACGTTATAATTAGGAATATGAAAGAACACAGTGATACCTGCTATTCAAGACCATCTTTAATGCCACACACAAGTGGTCACTTATGACAGGTGGTCTTTAATTGCAGGTAAATCAACAAAGAAGTCAGGGTTTAGTGTCCTACAAGGGAGGCCTTAAAGCCTGATGTGGTCTCTCATGACGTACAAATTTCTTGAATTTTCCTAGTACTCATGAAAATTATGAACATGATGATGCCTGAGTGAATCAAAACTGATAAGCCTCTTATTATTATATATATTAGCAAAAAAAAAAAAAAAAAAAGTCAGCTTCATTCTGTCATAGTGATGGTACCTTCATGTTGTAAACAACATGCTCATGCATTATTGAAGCAAGTCAAATTTCAAAATGCTGATGTGGAATATATATGCCAGTACGCAATTTATATCAACATACATGTATATACAATATGCAATAAGGATAATTGCATTCCTTATTCTACACTAATTTATCACTGCATGAATCATTTAATTTCCTCAACACAGTACAACCTACATCTCACTAAATCCTCTTCCAGATACAAAAAGAAAAAGAAAAGACAGGAAAAAAATGCCTAGAGTGACAAATTCTCATGAATGGTAACAAATATGCACGCTTGCAATGGGTTAACAAAAACGTCATTAAACACTCTGCAGGCATAACATGGCGAATACCAGGTAATCTGGCATGATCCCAGTGAGTCAGTGGCTTGTGCATAAGGCCAGGATATGGATTTGACTCACACGGGGATACAGCTCTCAGCCGCGCACCTGTACCTTACCATGGGTCTGTTACCGACGCGATCCACCTGACTCGTCTCATTTTAAACAGCCAGCATTGCTCATGCTGCATACATGCTATGGAAATTTTGAAGTGCCCTCTGCTAATCATTTTGAGGAATAGATTTAAGGTTTAACTCATTCCACCCTGACAGAAGTCTGAGTCAACAGCTTTCCTTGGTGCGCTCTGGGTACATTGCGCCAAGGAAAGCTGTTGACCATGGACATATAATTTGGAATAATCTTCCATGCAAGTTTCATCCAAAATTTTGAAAAATAATCCCTAAACATTACCAAATACAATTAGCCGATGGCATTAAGATATCAGGGGGAAAAAGCGCCATTAGGTTAACACTAAAACTAATAATAAAAATAAATAACATCCAAAGCAGAAGTATCATTGTATTTCCTGATAAGAGACTGATTTTTACAATTTCTTACCTGGAATTAAATGAAAGCACAGGATACATCTGTTTCTACGAACACACTAAAACTGTTTTATTATGCATGAAACTTGGGCATTTTTCCACTTCAGGGTCTAATTCAACTCGTGACTTCGGCCTTAACAAAATATCTATAACTTCATTAATTTTTTACACGTTTTGAATTAAGAATTGTTACATCGCCTGCTCCACTATAGGAACAAGTTACATATATAACTACATATATCCCTTCACCTGTTACTGAACGGTACAGTAAATGATCACAAATGTGATGGAGTGGACACATTTCCATTCTGTTACAGTTACCCCCGATACTGTTGGTGGCCAAAGTATTCCACCGATGGAATTCACAAAAATTAAATGTCTTTTACAGTGCATTATGTGCTCCTGTAAAATGATCGTTTTGAATGGTACATGTATGTTACCCTGCTAGCCTCGACTAACACTCACCATGGGCACTCTGAGCCACCCAGACTTAACCCTTAAAGTGCTAATCATGGCTATAGTCGTTTTCTCATTACCCTTCAACATATAATGGTTAAAAGATTCAAATTCCTCATGAGGATACCTTTCATTCAAATACCAGCAAGCCTTGTCTGAAGCAAAAAGCAGTCTCAGTCAACAGCTTTCATCAAGGTACTTTGCATGCAATGCGTGCAAAGTGCCCTCAGGAACGCTGTTGACTCAGTCTTAAAATCAGTGCTTTAAGGGTAAAAATCATTCTTTTTACTTTGAAATGTCAATGAGATGATACAAGATGATACTGGACCTGCTAAGATTTAATTTTATCACTAAAAATTATGTTCCATGAAGCTGGGCATTTGTGTGACCTCTCAATATGTTCCTGAAACTGGTAATTCAGAGCCTCATTGTGGGCTGTTAAGGGTTAACAACTCATCAGCAACTTTACACAATTATGAAGATGTACATTTGGCCCTGATGGGTTAACTCTCTCAGTGACAACTGCAACTAAAGACGATGTACTTCACAGGAACTGCTCTTAACTCATCCCATACTATGGCCACAGGCCTTATTCAGTGGTTTTGGCAGTGCCTGGCAAGTCATGCTGCAGCTGCCATTGTGGCAGCTGCAGCATGACTTGCCAGGCAGTGCCAGAACCACTGACTTAAGACTCTAGGCATGTTGGTACTTGAATGAAAGCTCTTTTCATGAAAAATTTAAATATGCAATTGTTGCCTGAAATCTAGGTAAATATACGGAAAAATCAGGAACAGGTATGGAATGAGTTAATTATTATCAGGGTGCTAGAATCATGTTCCTGGTACAAAGACCTTTCATTCAAGTACCAGCATGCCTGGAGTTATATAGAAGATAAGAGGCCATGTAGACATTTTTCCTTGGCCAGCTTTGGGCACAATTGCCCAAAGCTTGCCAAGGAAAGCTGTTGACTCAGTCCAAAATGTGGCACTGAAAGAGTTATGTTATGCTGGCTTGGCATTGATTGTGTATAAATTTAAACACACAAATGTCAAATGTGGATTCCTATTGGCAAATTAGAGGATGCTTAATTCAAGTTGAATATTCATGTTATTCACATCATTTTTTTCAGGCTTGTTATGGTTATATTTATTACCATTTAAACACACTAATCTATGAAATACAAATGATATATACAATATTCACATTTCAATTTTTAGTCTATCCATGCACTGATATTGATTTTTAAGGCCAAGCAGGCAACCATGAGATCTGTTTTTTTTCTCTTCTTTTGATGAGCTGCATTGTGCCATGCAGGCAACCAGTCCTTAATTACTTTTTCAATTCTCTCCCACCATGCAGTGTCACCACTTAGTCCTTATTAAATTTATATTTCCATCATCTCCTTGGTTTGATCCTCACTTACAAAGTAGTATATAATGCAGGTTTCTCAAGGGAAAAAATCAATCATTATCGGAACCTTGCCAAAATAAGCTCCAAATGACAGTCTGCGTGGGTCTGTGTAATTTAGGTGCCCGTGAGCTTTTCCTAATGGACCTAAATTTGTCTTGGGGACTCTTGATGTATTTACTTGGGGTCAAGACTATCTCCCTTGCTGTTTGGTCAGTGGCGAAACACTGCCGTCTTCAACATCCAGCCACTATAAATAGTACAGTGATAACTGTTTGTGATCATTCCATGTCATATGTTGGAGCATCATAATTTGGGACAGAACCTCCAAGAAACAACATGTGGTACATTTGTCTTGCCTGAACGTGCAGGACATGCATATTAATTTCATGCTTAAATCTTGATTCCAGTTGCTAGGAAACAGTGACGGTCAGTCACCATGACAGGGACAGACTTTAACCCTTTCCCCCTCAATTCGGCCAAAACCGGCTGGTGGTCAAATGTCGTCTGCTTCAGTGTTTGCAACTAATTACAACAGTTATGAAAAACAATTTGACTGACAAATGTACATGAGACTTATCAAGATCACATGCCCCAGGTCAACAGCTTTCCTTGGCATGGGTTGGGCAGGTTGGGCACTTAGTGCCCAACCCATGCCAAGGAAAGCTGTTGACTCAGTCTTAATTTCAAGGGGGAAAGGGTTAAGAAAAACAACGGTGTCATTAACAATTGTGAGAAAAAAGAATACTCATTCACAACAATGGGCGACTTCTTATCTCAAGCTCCACGTGTATTTGGAGAACATGGCTCTTCATAAACTGCATATTTTATTGATGTTACCAGCTTGGCAAGAGAAACATATTTTTGCCATGATTGATGCATACAAGGATGTGTACATACATATGGGTATTTTCTTGTTGAATGATGTATGCCAAACCATGCACCTCACCGGATATGAATGCCGTTTACTGATATTGGACTCCGTTGACACAAATTATGATTTTAATTTCCATACAGTTAGACCTCATTTGCATAATAGTGACACATACAACTATCCAACACATTCATGTCGCTAGATGCCGGTCAGAGACCGAAAAACCCTCGTCCAGGGTTGATAACTGGGGAATGGTACTTTTAATAGGTGAATACCATGTACCTGCATGTGAGACCAGGAGGTTACTTCTGTTTCACCTAATGACAAAGCTTTGGTGCAAATGCAATGAGCAGACATACATGTATCATGGCAACTCCATTTTTCTTCAGGTCTTGGACCAGTAACCCCTCAAGGTCGGGTCAACTGATCCACAACTTTTGATCGAGTACTGAATACTGTTGCTGTGTCTATTGGATGTTAATATCACAGGAGCAGAGCATCCCAAATTAGGTCCCATCATAATTTTGGATAGGAAAATATCTATCAACTGTGAGTTCCAGAAAGGCACTGCTACTCTAGAAATATTTTAAATCATGTGATAACTTTGTGTATTTTTGGAGACATATTTGGCGCGGAACAGTCAATCATGGAGGTAAGGTACACAAATGCACCTGTAAAAAAATCTAATCACATGACCCCCCATTTTCTTGATTTTAACTTGCTGCTACTGGTATAAACTTGAAGTAGAATGCATAGGAAGTTGTGGTTTTACGTTTCAAATAGGAGAAATAAGCCAGCGAATGTCGCTATTTTAACATGTAAATGCATTAGGCCTAGGTTACTGGTCCAAGACCTTCAATGTAGCACTGTGGCCTAAACATATGACCTACTGACCTAGTTTTCAATAGGTGTCTGAGGCATCCTTCGTACCAACTGTCATAAATAATTGATGATGCTACGTTCAATACTTTTCAAAGTATTGTGGTAACACCATTTTTTCTTCTTTAATGTTGTACTGTGACCTAAATATTAGACCTAGTGATCTACTTTTAGATAGGCACCTGAAACACCTCAATGGCCCTCCGTGATAAAAATTTTGTGTCTGTAAAGTGAGTATCTTTGTAGATATGGTATTGAGACGGCATGGACAGATGGACAGACGGATGGATGCGTAGGTGACAACAATACCCCTCCGGTCTATATGGGCAAAGGGGTAAAAACACAAGTTTTGCAGGCCTTAAAGTCAAGTTCTCCATTTATCTGACATATTCAAATATTTGGCATTTTAGAGGGAACAGATGGTGTCATTGTAAGCAGGTTTCACTGCACTGTAACAAGTTTACTGGATGGAGTGAAGCAGCGACTGTTTCTAAAGTGCTTGCAAACAGCTTTTATCGTAACGCCAACATCACTGGCCCACTTGACCCTTAAAGTATTAATCACAGCTACTGTCGCTTTCTCATTACCGTTAAACATATAACGGTTGAAAAATTCAAATTCCTCATAAAGATACCTTTCATTCGAATACCAGCAAGCCTAGTCTAAAGCAAAAGTAGTCTTAGTCAACAGCTTTCCTCGAGCACTTGTGAACAATGCGTGCAAAGTGTCCCAAGGACAGCTGTTGACTCAGTCTTAAATCAGCACTTTAAAGGTTAAGTCAACAGTCTTTTAACTCTTTCAGTGCCACATTCTGGACTGGGTCAACAACTTTCCTTGGCGTGCTTTGGGCAGCATGGACTCAAATCATGCTGAGAAAAGCTGTTGACCTGGACTATTACATTCTATGTAACTTCAGGCATGCTAGTACTTGCATGAAAGGTCTTTTTACAAGCAACATGAATGTAGCACCCTTATTTTAATTCAGAGAAGTTCATGTTAAGAAGTTTGACTTAACCCTTTCAGTGCCAAATTTTGGACTGAGTCAACAGCTTTTCTCAACACGCATTGGGCGCAATGTGGTCAATGCATGCCCAGAAAAGCTGTTGACCTGGGATATTCTCTCTGGAACTATAGGCATACTGATACTTGAATGAAAGGTCTTTTTACAAGGAATACGAATCTAGGATCCTAATGATAATTCAGTCTAGTCTGACTTTAAATAGTATATCGACTTAAGACATGATTGGCACTAAAAGAGTTAAGTCACAGTTAGTTAGCACTGAAAGAGTTGAGTCAATAGCATTTTTGTTGCCTGAAAACTCTTGCTGTGACTGCCATAATCACAGCTTACCAGGCCAACAGAGCTTCCTCTGGACATTCTAGTTTTGTAGCTGAATTAAGGAGAAGTGTCAGAAAACTTGGTCTCGTACATGTATGCCAAATTATAATGAGGAACCAATTGCAAATAAATGTAGCCAAAGTTCTATTGCTTTGTCATTTAGTGAAAACAAGAGGACTGCAGCAGTCCTGTGCCCAGCTGACCTTAGATACACAGACTTAAGTTGTCCTATGACTTTCGTAATGATATCGCAGTCACCTCTTTAAGGCAGCATCACTGTCTGCAATATCAGAGTCTTCACTCACACAGTTTTAGAGTCTTCATTATTTTACATGAAAATTGACAAGATTTGTTATTACCAAAGTATAAACCAATATGCCAGTTAAGCCTTTCAAGGTCACTCAAGGTGAAAATTCACAACATCAAAAGATACCACACAGGCACTTTTAAACTAATCTTTATAGTAAAGATGAGCCTATGATCCACAATTATTGAGATATAAGCCAATATATCAGTTTGACCTTTCAAGGTCACTCAAGGTCAACATTAACAGGACCAAAAGAACCCCATAGATATTTTCCTATTAGTGTTTACTAGTAGCAATGGGGCTGGGATCCACCATTTAACCCAGACATAAGTCAATATGACCGATTTGCTGCTATATGTCTATCATATAACCATGCTTACATGTACCTTACCAAAAATTCATGGATCATAATTTGTAAAAAAAAAAAAAAAAAGGGAAATACGAGCAGCACCATGTAATGAACAAATGTAGCTACCATTGAGTCCCGTAATAGTGTATTTTCTATTCCCACATGTGGTTTGGGAGAGGAAGTAGAACGTAGCAAAAACTTCACACAGCTATGCAGGTCTCTTTATTCTACAGGTCAAAAATGTGTTATTGCTACTGCAAATATAACGCATTGGAATAATGATGATTTTTTTTAAACAGAAAAGTGATGGTCATATTCTCTAAATTATCACTGAGCTTGGAATGATGACCATGTTGGAAACAAGTATTCAATTCTTTATCGCCAGAGAAGTTTAAGTGCTTGGGCCCACCAGTCTTTACATTAGTATACCTGCATCAAGGTAGACACTTGTTGACATATTCCCTAGCAACAGGGCCAGGAGATTAAACCTTTCCCCCTTGAACTAAGACTGAGTCAACAGCTTTCCTTGGCATGTGACCTTGACAAGTCTCATGTACATTTCTCATTCAAATTGTTTTTCATAACTGTTGAAATTAGTTGAAAACACTGAAGCAGACGACATTTGACCACCAGCTGGCCGGTTTAAGGGGGAAAGGGTTAATATGCATGTGTTGTGTAAAAGCATGTATTTATAGGCAAATATTCAATTTTTGTTCACATAAGCTATCTAGGATACATTAATCTATGCAGGTTGGAATAAAATAAAAATCTTCAATTTTCAGTGGCTGATCATATAAGATTGCATCAAGCCTGGGAACATGGATATATGAATGATTATTGACAATTCAAACTCACACAAAGTGTGTATCCAGAGGGCGCCGGTGATGCTTCTTGTGTTTTCTGTCATGATGCCAGGTGGTGTCATGGCCATATTCACGGTAATCGTGCAAATGGTGATCTTCTGTGATGGTGATTTCCTGGTGGGTGACGCGATGTGCGTCTGCGATGGTGTAGGTCACATGGAGAACTGCCAGACTGAAGACTGACAGAACAATGACCACCAAGGCACGCATCCTGTAGCGACCCTCAAAGTACTGTAGGGTCTTATTTTTTAACCCACGAATATTTATGGGTGGACGTGGAACACGAGAGAATCTGAAACAGAAAATGAAAACAATTTTTAGATGTAAGATTACTTAACATCGAGGCCCTCACGGCTGAATGCAAATCATGATCATTTGCAGTTCATCAAGATAACATGAAATGAAATAAATTAGGTCCTTTCACTGTGTCTGCAGAGAGTATTTTAATTATCACAATTTTTGCCACATAAAATAAAATGCATTTGAAAAAACCCAAGCAAAGTATCAAAAAACAAAATGGTGAAACTTTTATTTTACCACACTATATGCCCCCAAAACTTTGATCAGAAATGCAACTCTGACACACAGATTTGTGCACACAATGTCAAAATAGGCCAACAAAATTCCAAAATGCTTGCAGACTTTTTGTGGTGAAACTGCATTAGACAGATTTTCTTTACCATATTGTTTGTTTGCCACTTTGGAAAACATGGAGAGTGTTCCATCTTGTACGATGGCCAGAATGCCCCTATATTTACCATGGCTAAATGCCCTAGTTTTAACCGCTGGTGTTAGGCCTCATACCTGTCAATATTCCACACCTCAAAATAGGATATTTTGTAAATATGAAAAATCCATGGAGGAGATTTGTATTTTAACAAAGAATATAATAGAAAATACTAAATTTTCATGGGGGAGATTCTGCCAAATCTGCTAATTTTTTCACGTAAATAAAAAAAATTTGGATGAAAAAGTGGGAGACTCCCACCTTATGGAGGAGGCTTGACAGGTATGAGGCCTACATGCTCAGGTGGCACTATGCCCACATGTCCCCCTATGGGTGGGGTTAGGCCTACATGTACATGCCCTACTTTCAGATTGCACTAGGGCTCAAGGCCCTACCTACAGGTGGTGTTATGCCTACGTGCACTGCCAGGCAGGTTGCAGAGGGTAGCCCTCTGCCTACATGCCCCATATACAGATGTTACTAGCTCGTGTTGGAAAATATTTGCCTCCCCCTCCCCCCCCCCCCCCCCCCAAATATTGGTTACCCTGGGAAAGAATATCCATATATTTGGGACATTTGTTCCCATTATGAATATTTTTCCCCTACCATACACTTTTTATCATCAGTTTTTATTCTATGCATACAGTATTCACACTTAAGAAAAATTTAATGGACATCACCTCGATCAGCCTATGCTCAGCTGAACTATATAAGCTTTTTGGATGATGAGATTGAACTTAAACTAAGCAAAAACTAAGCTGACCTAAGCTGGGCTAAATTTTGTAAGCTAAAAAAAAATCAACTAAACATATATAAAATAAAAAAAATATATTAGCAAACACAATAAGTCCATGTTCACACACAATATTAAAGGGGACAATTATATTTGGTATAATTGTTGTTTAATTCTGCGCCATGCGGTGGCGGGGCATGGGTAGGGTTAACGTTGATTGGTTAAAACATAAGCAGGAAATGAGGACCAATGAAAAAGGGAGAAGCAGTGAGGGTTAAGCAGTTTAATTTAGTTTGATTTCTAGTGCCGGAGGTGTACATGTAAGTTGTATTGAGTGATAGAAAAACGTTGGCAGTGATTGATACACGTTTGATCCAAGTTTTGCTGGGAAAGTCCCATCCTACCCACCCTTATTTGTGATGTAATACTTGTGTGTATTGTTGGTAGAAGTGTATATTGTGTACTGTAGTGGACTCGGCTGAGTTGTGAGTGGAAACAAATATTTGCAGAACATCAGTTCTACACTGGGTGGGAGAACCAATATTCATGGGGGTGGAATGAACAATTGTCCTCCTGGGGAACACATATTTCCCAAATATTTGTTCTTGGGGCAGCAAATTCTACTTCACACTGGCATGGTCTAGCTATATATGCTAACTATATGTAGCTATTTTATTGATCATTCTCGATAGAGCTTAGTTGTAGTTCTGCTTATTTCACTGATGGCAGGTAACTGTGAAAGTATAAATAGAGTAAAATATCATTTTAATATTAGTTTAATATTAACTGAGTCCAAAATTGTGAAATTAAAACATCAAGTAAATGCCTGAAATATGCAAAAATGTGAAAATTTATACATGCGAAAATAAGTACATTTAACTTATACAGCATTAGCAAGTGTACAGGCCTTGGAAATTCTCAGGCTCTAGAATTTCAAACATGCTAGCAATGATTTTGTCTCATTCTGTGGAGGCTGTAGTGTATCTGATATCTGTATCTAGGTTCTCCCGGTATCCCCAGACAGTTGTGGCGTATCAGGTTACTAAATCCTGACATTGAAAATAATTTGTCTGTCACAATGATCCTATTTTGTCTCTGAGACAAGGCGGACATTGATTTGCACTGCACCGCAGCCCACTGGGCTGCTCCAGATACTATCTGTGATATGTCTTTGTTATCCATATCTTGGTAACTGGTGTATAGACGGTGATGTCTGATAAACACAGATACATAGGTCTATTAATAGTCTAATTCACAAATGTATGATTGTCAAGCAGGAATTAAGCTAAAAACATCAGCAGGAGCCTGGGCCTGGCACCCAGGAACACAGACACATTCAAAACATTAATGCATTTGGGGTGGAAAATGAACAAATGGTGTAGATCCACATGGGATTATGCACTCCCCTCCCTCATCTGGAATCATGACCAACAGTAGCTTCAAAATGTAATTTCCTAAGGGAAAGGATAAAAGAAAAGTCTATGGGTCTACTTAAAACATCATGCAAGACACCTTGTTCTCTTCAGTGGTACATGTACAGGGCCAGAATTTCGGCGAGAATCCTAGAATCCATTCTCGTAAAGATTCTCCTAAACTTGTCTTTCTTTAAAAAGAAAACTAATTGACAAAAATCCAAATGGATTCACGCAAAATTTTGCGAAGTTCTGGCCCTGCATGTATATTTATGTTTGGTATTATTTGGTGCATTATTCTAATGAAAACAAGATATGTTTGTAAAACATAGATGCCCCCCGCCCTCATTACCCTTGCCCTCGCTACCCTATTGATAGTAGTAGATGGGGCACTCGTGACCTTACAAAATTAGTGAAGGTTGATCATACATCAATGTCACATATCTTTAAACTTTAACCTAGCCCTTGAAAAATGACTAAAAACCTCGACAATATAAAAGTTATAGCTGAAAAATTAGTCATCATTTAGAAACCATATTCAGCAAAGTGGCTTAATGACCTTGGAAATTAGGGCAAGGTCACTCATTTTCACTTGTCCTTCAGTTATTGTGCAAAAACCACAGGATGTCTACTGTCTGTGTGTGACCCTCAAAACTGGGTCAAGGTCACCCATCTACAAACTCAAACTAGCCCTTATAGGCAACCATAAAGCTGTGCAATATAAAAGTGCTACCTCTAAAATGCAAGTTATCATGCAGAAACAGTATTCAACCAAATGGCTCTGTGACCTTTGAAATTAGGTCAAGGTCACCAATCTTCAAACATGACCTAGCCCCGAATACGGACAATTATCCAGTGCAAAATAAAAGTCCTAGTTTAAAAACCTCTTCAGTTATCATGTGGAAACCAAAGTTAACTCAGGTACCAACGTGACCTTGGAAATTAAATCAAGGTCACCAAACTTTAAACTTCTTCTAGACCTTAGCAAGAACTATAGACCTGTAAAGTATCCCAGTCCCACCTTGAAAACTTCTTGAGTTATTGTGCAGAAACCATAGGAATTCTACAATCTCTCTGTGACCCTGAAAACTGGGTCAAGGTCACCCATCTTCAAACTCAACCTAGCCCTTACAGAGAATCATAAAGCTGTGCAATATAAAAGTTCTAGCTCCAAGGTATAAGTTATCATGCAGAAAGCATGAAACCATATTCAGTAAAGTGGCTCTGTGACCTTTAAAATGAGGTCAAAGTCATCCATCTTCAAACTTCGCCTAGCCCCAAATATGGACTATAATCCAGTGCAATATAAAAGTCCTAGCTTAAAAACCTCTTCAGTTATTGTGCGGAAACCAAAGTTAACTCAGGTACCACTGTGACCTTAGAAATTACATCAAGGTCACCCATCTTCAAACTTTGCCTAGCTTTTGACAAGAATGATACACCTGTACAGTATCAAAGTACTAGCTCAAAAACTTCTTGAGTTATTGTGCGGAAACCACAGTCTACCGACCGACGGATGGACGGACATGTGCAAAGCTATATGCCCCACCTTCTTCGAAGGGGGGCATAAATATAGGAACTTGGCACTCTTTATGGCTAGTGATTCACAAGCCTAATCACAATGCACAGTAATATGACCTAAAACTAGGTGAGGACTACTTGTGATGCCATACTGGAGACCCTACCGTGTCACTCACTTGTACCATGTATACATCCATTCTGCTGTTATGTTTGTTAATTACTTTGTAGATCAAGTTTTATGATATTTTACTCATGTGCTACTGTCCATTTGTAAAGTTTTGTTTGTGAGTGTGATAGAGTCCAGTTTTCAAGATAGCCCCATATAATTTACAGGACTTATCAAACATATGAAAATCTATATCTTGATATCGGTGGTGTGGCCTATAGTATTATGTAATATTTAGGCCAAAATGTGAAAATATTGAGAATGCTGTTTTTCAAAGGGTTTTTTATGAATCATCACATAACTTTGCACGAATGTCCATCAGGCAAAACGACAATAACATCTTGAAATATGCTGGTGCTGCCTGCAGTGTTACAAAAGATAGGGACCAAAAGGTGTATAAAACATATTAAATTCAATATGGACGACCTTGACCTACTTTCCCAACTTTTGACCTTGTTATGGCCATTATGTCTCAACTTGAGCACATGTATCAATATACATGTAACATCACAGATCGAAAAACTAAACAGACAATTCTATCATTTCCTCAATGCACAAAGCTAGGCTTGAGAATCAGTTTAAACAGATTCCTAAGAATAACAAATATGCAAGGCAAAGAAAATGGGGGGAATACCGCACTCAAAGAAATCGAGCAACATCAATTAGAAAACACTCTATAAGGACATATTTTTCTGAAAGGTGTAGGAGCGGTGCCAAGAATACAGATTTCTGGAGAACAATTAAGTCTTTCCTTTCAAAAAGACAGAAACAGCAACAAAATCTTCTCATGATTGAGAAGGACAAACAAATAATAAGTGACCCTTAACAGATTGCAAATCATATGAACAATTTTTATATTAACATAGCAGAATCTATTGCTCCAAATGCCACTGCTCCTCGTTGTTCCAATTACGACAATCCTGAAGATTTTACCAAAGCATCTTGTGTTTTCCATCAACAACATCCCAGCATTATCCAAATAAATTCCGATCAGCAGCATAAAGTTGATTTCAGCTTCAAACATGTAACCAGTGACGATGTAAACAATATCATTACTTCACTTGATGCAAGAAAGGCTGTTGGTAGCGATCTTATACATGTGAAATCCCTGAAAGATGCTGCCCCCATCGTAACATCGACAGTGACTAAAATCTTCAACAAAATGATAGACACCAATAAATTCCCAGACTCAGCAAAATCAGCTAACATTGTTCCAATCCACAAAAAGGGTGACTCACTGGAACCAAAAAATTATCGTCCAGTAAGCATCCTCACAAGCTGCTCCAAAATATATGAAAGAGTGCTTCTAAATCAACTTCATGACGCACTCAACACTATTTATCATGAAATGATCTCTGCTTTTAGGGCAGGCTATGGATGCCATCATGTTTTACTTTGCCTTGTGGAAGACTGGCGAGCTGCTCTAGAACAAGGTAGCTATGTGGGGGCCTTTCTCATCGACCTATCAAAAGCTTTTGACTGCCTACCTCATCATTTACTTGTGGCAAAGCTAAAAGCATATGGGCTCTCTTACAATGCAACTACCTTACTAAGTAGCTACCTGGCAGATAGATATCAACCGGTCAAAATTTAATCCACATACAGCACATGGTCAAAAATTATGAAGGGTGTACCACAAGGCTCTATTTTAGGCCCTGCACTCTTCAATATCTATCTGAATGACATCTATGGGGTAATAACAAACAGCACACTTTTCAATTATGCCGATGATAACACGTTATTGGCAAGCAGTAAAGACAGGAAAACAGTGCAAGAAAATCTTTCCTTGGACGGATCGAACATTACAAACTGGTGCTCCATAAACTACATGGAGGCAAACCCAGCAAAATTTCAAGCTATGGCAGCAAATGACTCACACCTGGACTTTGAAATTCACCTTGACGGCAACATTATAAAAGGAGAGCCCCGAGTAACTTTGCTTGGGGTATCACTAGACGTCAAGCTAAATTTTTCCACACATATTGCCAACCAAATATGGAATAATTTGCCTCGAAGTACAACCTCACTAACCGACCTTCGTGCTTTTAAAAGGGCCATTAAATCGTGGTGTGGCTTCTCATGTAAATGTTCTTATCGTCGGTCATAAGTTTTATCTGCATAAGAGGTCTTCTTTTAGATTGAAATGCCTTAGACCTTTTTTACAAGAGACCTCTTAACATCAGTGCTTATGAACTTTTTTCCTTCCCTTTACATCCCATCTACACTTACTTGTCATTATTGTCTATTGTTTACTTCCATTTGCTCGGTGATATTAGCCTGAGATGCTACTGTTGTATTGTTTTTTTAAAACCGAGAATAAAGAAATATTGTATGTATGTATCAGTTCTGGTGGCATTACTGGTGGAGTGAAGTGGAACCAGCATTACAGGTGTAAACAGTACATTCAATTAATTACTTTGCTTATAAAATAAGATGCAAATTCTAAGTTTACACCAAACATGCACTGAGCCAATGATCAAATTTTGCACATTTTCAATGACATTAACCTATTTTCAAAGTCGCTAACGATGCAGTAAAGGATACTAAATCCCATATGTTGATAGTAAGCAAGGCTAACAACAACAAATGTACCACAAATGTGCATCCCCTATTGTGTAATATAAGTGACCTTGACCCACCTTTTCAAGGTCACAAAGGGAAAATATGTCAGAAAATAATTCTTTTATTCATCCGGACTGAACTTGTGCACGTGTATCAATATACCATTACAGGCATTTTATACAGACAAAACCCTATGTTGTGTGGATCGAGTCGTGGTTGTGCCAATGATTAAGTGGAACTAGCATCATAAAAATACATTGGAGCATTCTGGAGATATTGCAATAACGAGCCCTATCAAGAATGTAATTAGGTTGCCATATGCTCAAAATAGGTCATGGTGACACCAAAATCTGATCAGTTCATCTTGCCAGGTAAGGTATGCATATTGCCAAATGTCAGCAAAATACATGGAGGCACTTTGCAGATATCACTACTCAAAACTTTATCCCTCAATTGTATGCTTCATCAATTATGGATTCTATTTTATACATTATACATACATGTGGGTGATACCATTGCTGTGGTATCTGGTATATTTAGATTATAGGATCATGGGCTGCTTTTTGTATCATACATTTAGAGAATAGAGCCTGGGTGAGGAGGTTTGGTGAGGAGGTTTGGTGCCGAATAATTGTCCAAGGGACACCAGCTGCAGGCAAGTGTCGCTCTGGCAATTATTCAGCACCAAACCTCCTTGCCCTCTGACATGGGCATCGTACCTGTTCTTATAAATATTTTTAAGAGAAGAATGTCAAATAATCTGCCAAGGAGAAGGGAGCTAGGAGCCCAGGCCTAACTGGTGTCAATGGTGCCAATGCCTGCATGGGCCTGGAATATCCTCTGACTGACAATGGATGTGCTTTATCCACGTGCACGCATTTTGCGTAAGAGCATGTGGCAATTAACGATGCATCATTGGCTGTCCTCACCTTACCATGTACATTTGATGGGCAGCTAGCATGAGTCAATTAACCCTTGCTGTTCCTTGAATAATGTCCGAGCTTTGTACTCCATTTAACCATGGGCAGAGTAGCGTTAAGACGATGCTTTTTCCCACTTTTAAGCCCTGCCCGTGTTAGAATTATTATTTACATGGTCTATAGACTAAGATATCTGCTAATCAATTTTATTGCTTCCTATTTTAATTTAGGCCAACCCCAGTCTTTCAATTTGTTTCATGGTGTTTCAATTAAGACTAGATATCCCTTTACTTGTGTCATTGCCTACATGTACATGTACTATCCTCTCAATTATGACAGATGGCCATTTTTTTCCTTTTAAGGCTTCTCAATTAATTATACTCACACCTACTCATTTATTTCAATGCATGATCTCTTAATTAATATGTCCCATTAACAATTAATTTTGTTTCATGGGACATCCATTAAGAGAGGAGTTATTTCATCATAATGTCCTTATGACAGGTTTTACTCAATGAGATAATTATCATCAATTATACATGTAATTGTACATGAGAGAAGACACATCAACAGTTGACTCATCACTATATCTGCCATTCTAACTTTTGTCAAGTTTTCGTATGTAAAACTGCAATTTTACTCTTAAAGTGCTAATAATGGCTATAGTCATTTTCTCATTACCCTTAAATATATAATGGTTAAAAAATTAAAATTTCTCATGAAGATAGCTTTCATTCAAATACCAGAAAGCCTAGTCTAATCAAAAAGCAGTTTCAGTCAACAGCTTTCCTCGGGACACTCTGTCCCGAGGAAAGCTGTTGACTCAGTCTTAAATCAGCTCTTTAAGGGTTAACTGACTCTTAGCTCATAATTCAGACTTGTTCCCACATTTCTTGCTGGATAATTTGGTTTGCAACTAGGAATAGTTGACAGTTGACAGTTGACAGTTGCTTTATTCGGTCTAAATATATATTGTGTACATAGTATAGTCTTCAGATATTTAAATCGGGAGACTCTGCACTAAGACTCCAGTGAGTTGCTATCGTGCAGGCCACCCTGCATACCTAAATTGGTGAGTCTTCTTTGCATTTAATTTTCCTGTGTTGTACAGAAGGGGATCAAATGAGCATTTGATAATGCAGTAAAATTACATCATCAGGGCATGCAAGTGTTACATGTAACACAAAACAAAAATTGCCAATTTTTTTATTTTTCTCTATTTTAATGCATTTTTCAAAATAATGCTATTAACTGCAACATAAAAATCTCAGAACACTCCACACAAAATTTGCTGGATATTATTTTTTTGTTCTGACAAAAATATCCATGCATTGGCACACCACACAAAGCCTGTTTTTCCTCCGAACAAAAAAGCTCTACGCCAAGTACAATTTAAATTATGTGGGCTTTTTTTTCGGGGGGGAGGGTTCATGCTTTTGTTTTGTCAAAATGTACTTTTCAGGACTTCCTAAACTCACTTTTTTTTTAAAAAGTGATTTCCATATACATGTACTTCTGCAGAAAAAGCTATGCAGTTTTCAACAGAAAACGGATATATTTTCCTGCAATATTCCCAATGGAGCGATACATTATCCACACTACAACAACCATCCCTCAATGTCTTTTGAATGTTTCACATGAAAACAAGAACACTGGACCAGAGACACTTATTCTGGTGGTATGGATTGAAAATTACCAAAGTGTATATGGTGTATGACATTTTGGCATTGACTGCGGACAGACTATATGCATCATATAGCTGTTGATGTTCCATTTACAACCCAGGTATACAGAAGGTTGTGACACGTGGTCAAATTTATGCCACCATCTGTATTGGATTGGGGATTTTACATGCGTTCTGGGCCTACATATATGGAAGATTAGCCCATTCCAAATGCAGTCACTCAATTCAGTAAGTGGTAATATCCAGAAAGCGTTCCCCAAATGCTTCCATTATTGTGAATAATGGAATGTTCCTGACAAGGTTTCATGGCCTTTGGTCAGTTTCGCCAAACAATTTATTTAATTTTTGTCTTCTTGTCCTTTCAAAGTTTTTTTTTCTTTATGAGAGACAAGGTTGGATTCTAAATACAGGTAAAATCTCAATCTAAATAAAACACATATTGAATGAATTTGCCACACAAATTTTTTTGACACCCAGGTTAAGATGCACAGTGAATTTGGTACAAAAAGTGGCTTGTAATACAATGTGCTTCCAAAGAAACAATTGACTGGGGACTGCAGGCATATCATATCTTGATACGTCTGAGAAGATATGTCATTGATAATACTGCTGCATAAGATCAAACAGACATGGAGGGCAAAGGGTAGAATCCTGACTTGTCACACAGGGGCATGTAAATTAAGCATGATAAGGCTGGGGCTGTGACATAACACCAGGGGTGTCTGACATAACACCATGCAGATGTTACATAACACCATGGGTTTGCGACATAACACCTGGGGTGTCTGACATAACACCAGAGGTATTTGGCATAAGACCATGGCCATGTGACATAACACCTGAGGTGTGTGACATAACACTAAGCAGATGTTACATCACACCATGAGTGTGCAACATAACACCAGAGGTGTTTGGCATAACACCATGGGCGTGTGACATAACTGGGGTGTGTAACATAACACCGGGAGTGTTTGACATAACACCAAGCAGATGCTACATGACATAACACCAGGGGTGTGTGACATAACACCAGGGCTGTGACATAACACCATGAGTGTGTGAGGTAACAATGAAACATGTCACTTGTAGGTGGCAGGTTGCGGGTAACTTCCCCCTGGTATCCACTTATTGCACGTGGAGACACCTAGGGGAAAAACAAATTTGCCTGCTTCAGTCATTGGTTAAATGCAATCCAGGATGTAGGTGCTGCCACCACGCAGAATAGTTTATCTGACATGCTATGTGATAAAAATCGTGAGCAGGCATGTTTATACAATTGTATGTAAAAGTACTCACAGGAAAGGAAAAAAGAAACATGACCAGCTGATGCAGAATGTTGCCATTTCCTGGCTATAATGTAAACTTTTACAATTATCCATGTAGGTGGTTCCTTTTCAGACCTGCTAATGCCCCGGAATGCTTTTCAATGTTCCCTTTCACTGGCCATAAAAAAACTCTGCATGATCACTACATGAATTGGCTTTCCTGCCTCGCTATGCTCTTTGAAGATAACAGACACAGTGCATTTTAAACTCAATAAAATCAATACATGCACAGGAGGTAGGTATTTGTAATGCCTGTATTCCTGCATATGCATGCTCTCTCAATGTCCTATTTACATAATGAATGGATTGACAAACCTGTGCACTTTTCCAACTGATCAGAATTGACGTTTTAATCTGCACATTATGTGAACAATGAATGTGACCGTCATCCACAAAGTTGTTTTAGACCATGATCCTGCATGTCTTTTCCAATTGTACGTTAAAATGTATACATGTAAGTAAACTTGCTTCACCATATCACATCTAAAAGGAAAAATCTTTCATTTCTTTTAAAAGTATGTATGTGTGAATACCCCAATTTTGGAAGTCATGTGACTGGACCCACAGCTGACTACAATACAGCCACATAGAGACAAATATCCTTGCATGTTAAAAGATATCTTTCTCACTGAGTTTGGGTCCGCAGAAAAATATTTTGCTGAAAAAAACACCTACAATGAGACACCACATGTAGCTTTTCAATACTACTACATGTATGGCAGCTTATGTTTCTAGTTACCATGGTTCCTGTCATGAGAGACCACCTGCCTTAAAAAAACCATCATTTCAAGATCTTTTCAATATTCTTACCTGAACCTTCTATGTTATTGATGAAGAAATGAGAAACAATATTTGACCACCAGCCGGTTTTGGCCGGTTTAACCCTTTCCCCTTTAAACCAGCCAAAGCTGGCTGGTGGTCAAATGTCGTCTGCTTCAATGTTTTCAACTAATTTTAACAGTAATGAAAAACAGTTTGACTAATAATTGGAGATGAGACCAATCAAGATCACGTGCCCCAGGTCAACAGCTTTCCTTGGCATGGGTTGGGCACTAAGTGCCCAACCCATGCCAAGGAAAGCTGTTGACTCAGTCTCAATTCAAAGGGGGAAAGGGTTAAGGCAGAAAGGGATAAAGCCTGGCTGGAGAGACTAATACGATAGATCTGCAAGCCGTCTTTCTGCATAACCAGGCAGAATAACCTCATCATCCCTCCTACCTGCCAAATGTGCATGACCTTATATGGTAATCGGTCTCTCATGAGGTCAGTTAAGCATAGATGTAGGGGATGGTCAAGCATATGATGTGGTCTCTCACTGAGGTGATGTTAAATGACACACCTGCAGCTGTATATGCAAGTATTGTGCAAGACTGATCATGATGTGCACCATGTGTATATGTGTGCACACGTTTACATCATACTGAACAGGCAGTAGATCTATACATATGTTAGCATATGTGCTCCAAAGCCGGCCTGGGTATAGATCATGGAGCATTTTCTCCAAAAGCATATACAGTGGTACCTGTCTTAAGAGAAACTGCATATTTTTTTAAGACCCCGCTCTCAGAATAATGTGCTGTCTTTTCCATGTTATTATACCTCTAAGGAAAGACCACCTGTTTTGAGAGACCACATTTTCACCTGCCGTAGGGACAGTCTCTCAAGACAGGGACCACTGTACAGTCAAAACTCATTATAATGACACCCTCTGTTCCCTAAGAAATGTGTCAGATAAGTGAATATGTCAGATAAATGTATCAAATAACAAAAAAAAAAAAAATTCCCATGAAAATTTACGTCATTATATTGATATGTTGGATATCTGAGTGTCGTTATAATGAGGTTTCACTGTATTTGCATATATCATTACTGGGAAGTCTGACATGATACCCACTGGGGGATCACATGTCTATCCCATAGAAGTCCCTGAGGCAGAGGCAGCTCCCAAAGATTATCCACTCTGTGAGCCACCAGAGGTCACCACTTGTGACTGCGTGAAGGACTTCCTGGTGGTACTGCATATACCTACATGTTCAGTGAGAGATACATAGTCTTAAAAAACCTAACAAGATTTGGGGCTTAATTAAAAAAGGGCTGCCAACATCAAATATATATAACCTACAAGTTTGGCCATTTGTAACCTGGCTTTGACAAACTGGAGAATCACTCTATGTAGTCAATGGATGAACAGACAGGGTGTCCCTGAAATGTTGCAATATGAGACAAACATTATCAGACAAATAAAAACACCTTAAGTTTCACCAACACAGGCTAAGCTTGTATTATGTGGGATTTGCGGTATCACCATGCACTAAAGCTACAGTAGTATCAAGATCTGGGTCATCTTACTTAGAACATTAAACTCATTCCATACTATGATCACAGGCCTTGGTCAGTGGTTCTGGCACTGCCTGGCAAGTCATGCTGCAGCTGCTCTTGCGACAGCTGCAGCATGACTTGCCAGGCAGTACCAGAACCACTAACTTGAGACTATAGGCATGTTAGTACTTGAACAAAAGCTCTTTTCATGAAGAATTTAAATATGCAATTGTTGTCTTAAATCTGGGTAAATATAGAGAAAAATCAGGGACTGGTATGGAATGAGTCATGGTAAAATGGATCTCCCTGGCCCTGAAGCTTATAAACAACAGCATTGGATACAGCCACAAGGTCACATGTCAACAGTTTGGTAAAACTGCTTTTGAACAAATTAAGGTCTACCTCTTTCTGTGCCAAGTGGGACTGAAGCCAAGCAACTTAACATGAACTGCTCAGAAGTATAATAAAGGTGCTAGATTCATGTTCCAAGTGAAAATGAAGACCTTGCATCTAAGTACCAGCATGTCTGAAGTTACATGTACATAGAATATAATAGTCCAGGTCGACAGCTTTCCTCATTGTGCTTTGGATGCATGCACCCAAAGTGCACCTAGGAAAGCTGTTGACTGTCCAAAATGTGGTACTGAAAGAGTGAATTTGTCTCTATGAGTATCTTGGAGAAAGGAAGCCATACCATAGAGCACATGGACACCCAAACTGCATGGCCACACTCAAAGGACAGTTTTGAAACTGCAACTGTCAGAATCACAAACCTCAAGACAAGACCCCCCCCCAGGGTAGCATAAAAATATGATGACCCTGATTACCTTGAAAATAGGTCAAGGTCACTGAACATCAAATTCAGGCAAGCTTCCGACTAGATGCTTCTACAAGTTTCACTACAGCTTAAGTTGTTCAAAAGTAATTGCACCCACAGGGGTACCGTAATTGAGGGAAGGATGGGCAGACAGACAGACAGACAGAGGTCCAATCAGAAGCATATGAACAGACATAATATATGACAACAACAATACCCCATCAGCTGTTAAAGCCGAGGGGGTAAACAGTCCATTTTGTAAATTTATAGACATGCAGCTGCATACATACCATATTCCTCCCAGAAAGTGAGGGCCCACCCTAAATACCCCTCCCCCCAACCCACCTCCCTGGAATCCAAATGATCAAAGTCAGTCCCCAAAAGAATCCGTGTTAAGTGATCTTTTTCACATAATGTTACCTACCACTTTCAATGTAGGGTTCTAGATTGAAGGCTGGTGACTTTGTAATTGTGTGAGTGGCCAGGCATTGACAGGGCAGAACATGCTTCTACTGCTTCAAGTGCTTGCCTTCAGTGACACTTCTGACACACAAACACTCCAGGAGCCATCCAAATGTTCAGCTATAGTAGGAGATTAGCAAATGCAATTGGGTCCCAGAAAGATTTTGGGGTGGGGGGATGGGGGCTTTATTTTTCATTTATTTTATTTTTATTCATTTTATTTATTTATTTTTTTTGTACAAGATTTGACCCTTTCTCCCATAAACCGCCCAAAACTTGCTTATGGTCAAATGTCTGCTTCAATATGTTTTTAACTAATTTTAACAGTTATGATAAACAATTTGAATGAAAAGTGTGTCTGAGTAGATGAGACCTTTCAAGATAACATCAGCCAGGTCAACAGCTTTCTTTGGCTTGGGTTGGGTGCTTAGCATCCAACCCATGCCACTTAGGAAAGCGGTTGATTCTGTCTTATTACAGGGGCATGGGGTTAATTACCCCCCTTCAAATATGTACATAGATGCAGCCCATTAGGATGAGTCTGGCAAGATGACAGATTGAAAACGCCGTTTGTTAATTGATCCTGATATGTTAACCCTTTCCTCCACAACCACCCAAACAATAGTGGAGTAATCAATGTCTGCTTCAGTGATTACTTATTCACAATGGAGTTCTTGAGAAACATTTAAACAAATGTAGTGCAGTCGGGAAATAAGGACTTCTCCCCTCAGGATTACCGGAAGGGTTGTGTCGGCAAGCCAGGCCGGAAGTTTGGTGACGTAGTTCTTGGTTGAACAAAACTCGGAAACCACGTGGAGAGGGGCTCTTACCACAACTTCTAGCTGTCTCTTCAAGACCACACCTCGTCGTTGACTGATTTATTCTCTTATTGATAGTGTTCCATTGCTGCCATTGCTGTGAATTGTATTATCGTCGTTGGACAGAGTTCCGAAGACCTTGCTACTTCAAAGTACGTGTATTTGCCTATGACATGTTGTATGTGTTCATGTAATTGTCACTTTGGAGTGCTGTGAAACATAGTACTTCATTTGGTACCAGAAAAACAGGTCACCCACGTGGAGGGAACAGACAGACTGGGTAGTCATGGTCAATTAACAGGTAACAGGCCTACGTCAAGACCGCAAGCTGTTTTTACCGGAATGGGTGCATCCAGACAACAAAAATCCACCCTGCAGTACCAAAATGTGCAGTTGGCTACTACACAGGCGGGTAAGTATGAGGATTTCACTGCTCCTGCGCAGATGGCTGAGGTACCACAGTACCTTGGCTTGACTATGCCCACAGCTGGACAAGATAAATCACCCATAGCAGCACAACAAATTTCACACCTGAATGCACCACTGGTGGGAACGCAGGTACCTTCCAATGTGCCACAAACAGTGCCACACTTACGGGCACCACAACTTCAATATATGCCACAGGGACAACATCAAGAGGCAGTGGCTCAAAGTCAACGGATGTATCAGGATATAGGCCCACCATTGGCTCAACATCTTCCCAAATGTCAAGGTGTATCATCTTTAGACCAACCGCATCAAGGGTATCAGGATGTAGGGCCCGCATTGGCTTTACATCATTATGGGCATGTAGGGCTGCCATTGGCTCCACATTTGCCCCAGTATCCTGGACCACAACAGGGTCAATACTTGCCCCAATCACGATCTCCACCCATACAGTGGAATGCTCCACCGCCTGAACATCAGTACTTCCAAGATAGGGAAGTTACACCCCAAGCTCGAGCTCCCCAACCTTTTCCCAGGAGAGAGCAGCAGGCCAGAAGGGAGCCACCAGCACCCAAGATGGCCACTTACGATGGGAAACAGGATTGGCGACCCTTTATTTTGCAATTTGAAAGGCGAGCAGATAGGTATGGGTGGAACAACATGGAAAAGCTGGACCGATTGACAGATAGTCTTCGTGGGAAAGCTTTAGATTTCTTTGGCAGTATGGATCAAGAGGTGAGAGACAACTATAGACGCCTATCTGAGAAGATGGATCGCAGATTTGGCAGGAAGGATCCTCCATCTAGTATCAGACGTCAGCTATCCACACTCAAACAAAAAGCGGATGAGTCGTTAGAGGAATTTGCCGAAAGAGCACAAAAATTGGCAAAGGACAGTTATCCTGATGCTAATGAAGCGGCTGCTGGAATTTTAGGCAATATGGCGTTGGAGGCATTCCTAAAGGGATGTTTACACCAACATGCTGCTCTCCAGGTTTTCAACAAGGAACCTGAAGATTTAGAATCTGCCTTGCACCAGATGAAGATTCATGAACAAAATCATGAAATAATGTTTGGAAAGAAGGCTGTGAAAAGTGTGTCATTCAATGAAGACGTTGAAGAATTCCTTGTTAGGGCAACAGCTGCTAATATAAAAGAGAATAAATCAGTCAACGACGAGGTGTGGTCTTGAAGAGACAGCTAGAAGTTGTGGTAAGAGCCCCTCTCCACGTGGTTTCCGAGTTTTGTTCAACCAAGAACTACGTCACCAAACTTCCGGCCTGGCTTGCCGACACAACCCTTCCGGTAATCCTGAGGGGAGAAGTCCTTATTTCCCGACTGCACTACATTCTTCCCTGTTTTATTTAATAGGTGCTGTGGTTATTCTTTTCTTTTTAGAAGAGAAGATCATGCCTTTAAGGGGGTGATTAAAGATGGATCTGAGGCCAACTGATGAGAAACATTCCTGTGCGACCTTAAGTGAAAGAAAAAATCAAAAAGGTTAGCAACCCGTTTGCCTTGACAAATATGGTTTAAAATTATCATGCCATAACAAGGACATCACAGCCTTGGCCAGCTGTTTGGTGCTCTGCACCTGCGAAAAGTTATAAATTCTTGAAATTAGTAACGTACATCACATAATTAGTACATGCACACATAAAATATAAGACATTATTCCCACTCCCCACATTTAGAATATAAAGATTCCCACTCGAACTACGGGTGAATGGGCCTAGAATGTCAATATGAATTCTTTCCATTGGCGCACCAGCATGGTATTTCCCCAGACCAGCTTTTGGCCAAGTCTTAGGTTTCTTGTTTAGATTACATGTGGCACATGTTTCCACATATACCTTGCTATCTAAAGCCATGGTATGCCAAAAGAAACTTCGTCGTAGTAACTGAAGAGTTTTGGTCTGGCCCAGATGTCCGGCCAGCCTTACATCATGGCAGTGTTGTAAAACCTCTTCTTTTAGCGACTTAGGTACCACAAGACATTTCCGAGGTATTGCATCTTCCCACTTATAATACAGGACTCCTCTGTCCAAGACTAACTGCGACTTGCAGGACCAAAGATGTTTAACAGGGGGACCTTGAAGATACAATACATCCAAGGCTGGAGTTTCCCCATTCTCTAACCAGGTGATGACTGGAGAAATATCTATATCCTTCAGTTGTCGATCACGCAATTCCTGGTAAGAGTACCTATCCAACCAATCGGATGCATCCTTACTATTCCCCACCTGAGGCTGATCAGGTGGAGCCACTGTCAATGTCCTGATTGTCAAAGGTACCACGTCATCAATTTCTTGCTCAAACCGGTTCCACTGATTATGGGCTCTCGTGCAGTATTTGCACCCGCCACATGGCAGTTGTTCTAATGAAACTCCTGCCTGATAACAATTACAGAAAGCTTCACGATCAGGGATTCGGCTCAATGCATCGGCATTTAGGTGTCTTTTCCCAGCCCTATGGATTATATCCATATCATACTGACTCAACTCCTCAAGCCATCTGGCTAATTGTCCCTCTATGTACTTAAAGCGCATAAGCCAGGCTAGACTATTGTGATCACTACGAATCACAAATTTCCTGCCCAGCAAATAATGCCTGTACTGTCGGGTGAATCTTATAATAGCCAGAAGTTCTTTTCTGGTGGTACAGTATTTTCTTTGAGCCGGGGTCAACGAAAAACTACCATACGATATTACTCGTAGTTTTCCATCCTGCACCTGTGATAATTCTGCAGCTACCGCGTTGTCTGAAGCATCGGTGTCCAAAACAAACATTCCCTCCTTGTCTGGAAACTGTAGAAGAGGAGCAGAGATTAATGCTGACTTTAGGTTTTCAAATGCCAGTTGATGGTCATCCAGCCACACAAATTTATTTTTAGGACCTGTAAGAGCATAGAGACAGTTTGCTATCTGAGCGAACTCTGGGATATGCTCACGATGGTAGTTTACAAATCCTAAGAAAGACTCTACTTCCTTTGTATTGCCTGGCGTGGGCCAATTTTGGACAGCACGAATTTTTTCTGGGTCGACTCCAATGCCTTTCTCCGAGACGATCTTCCCCAGGAACTTGACTTCCCGCTGGAAGAGCGAGCATTTCTTTGGTTTGAGCTTTATTTCATTTGAACGAAACCTGTGGAAAGGGGCTCTTACCACAACTTCTAGCTGTCTCTGCTAGAACATGTACAATGCTAAGGCTCGCCAAACCTCCATCCTATTTCTCCTCCATTCCGCTAGTCAAAGTTCCAATAAAAACTTACCCATACAGAACATCACAGCTGTTTTATTATTCATGACGGTATTTAAATGGCAAAAACACAATGATTTGGTATTTTCCTGAAAAAATTCAGGCCGTTCAAATTACATATGTAAAGCCACCTTGCCTGCATCACAGAGGGTACATATGCATTGTTTCCATGGGGAAGTAAAGGACATGGAGGCCATCTTGAAAGCTTTCCCTAGAGCTGTTTTTGGCATCACTGCCAGATTAGTGGAAGGGAGGGAGAGGATCATCAGACAGATGCCTTTACACAAGATGGTATTGGAAACCGACGCCCCCTATGGAGTCGGAATTCCCAGTCTCTTCGCCTCCTGGCGATATTCTCACCCTGGGATGGTATTTCAGGTGGCCAAGCTGGTGGCCGGCGCCAAGAACGTCCCCTTATCAGTCGTATGTGACGTAACACGCTCGGTCACCAAGGAGTTCTATGGCATCTGAGCTTACTGAACATAACCTGCTGAAACAAATAGTTGGGTCGGATCTGTATCTGTCCCATTACCGTGGTAAAATATAAAATCAGGGTTGGATATGGTCTAACCCTATAAATATGCATCAAATGAAAATATTTGTCAGTCAGACATTCAATCTAGCTGACCAGCCATAAATTTTTCCATTTGATGCATATTTATAGGGTTAGACCATATCCAACCCTGATTTTATATTTTACCACGGTAATGGGACAGATACAGATCCGACCCAACTATTTGTTTCAGCAGGTTATGTTCAGTAAGCTCAGATGCCATAGAACTCCTTGGTGACCGAGCGTGTTACGTCACATACGACTGATAAGGGGACGTTCTTGGCGCCGGCCACCAGCTTGGCCACCTGAAATACCATCCCAGGGTGAGAATATCGCCAGGAGGCGAAGAGACTGGGAATTCCGACTCCATAGGGGGCGTCGGTTTCCAATACCATCTTGTGTAAAGGCATCTGTCTGATGATCCTCTCCCTCCCTTCCACTAATCTGGCAGTGATGCCAAAAACAGCTCTAGGGAAAGCTTTCAAGATGGCCTCCATGTCCTTTACTTCCCCATGGAAACAATGCATATGTACCCTCTGTGATGCAGGCAAGGTGGCTTTCATGACATCCAGGCATCGTTGCAAACTCTGGCCCTGCTCTTGACCGTCTCGGCAGTGTAGAACTGCGGGCAGATTATATTTCGCAGCCAAAGGGAGAACCTTCTCCAGGGCGAACTGCTGTCGTCTTGTGGACTGATTGATGTCACCCTGAACTGTCTGGTCGATGCCCACCTCTCCAATACCGACAACCCTTGGTTCTTTGAGCAATTCTTGCAACTTGTTACACATTCGAAGAATCTGGTGTTCAGATTTCTCCCCGACGAACCTGGGGTGGATTCCTAAGGTCAAGAACACTCTGGGATCTTGTACCAAGTTAGCCATCCCACCAGGTGTTTTAAACTTATTTTCAAACACCTGGTTGGACACCACGAATTTTTCCTGGGGAAGATCGTCTCGGAGAAAGGCATTGGAGTCGACCCAGAAAAAATTCGTGCTGTCCAAAATTGGCCCACGCCAGGCAATACAAAGGAAGTAGAGTCTTTCTTAGGATTTGTAAACTACCATCGTGAGCATATCCCAGAGTTCGCTCAGATAGCAAACTGTCTCTATGCTCTTACAGGTCCTAAAAATAAATTTGTGTGGCTGGATGACCATCAACTGGCATTTGAAAACCTAAAGTCAGCATTAATCTCTGCTCCTCTTCTACAGTTTCCAGACAAGGAGGGAATGTTTGTTTTGGACACCGATGCTTCAGACAACGCGGTAGCTGCAGAATTATCACAGGTGCAGGATGGAAAACTACGAGTAATATCGTATGGTAGTTTTTCGTTGACCCCGGCTCAAAGAAAATACTGTACCACCAGAAAAGAACTTCTGGCTATTATAAGATTCACCCGACAGTACAGGCATTATTTGCTGGGCAGGAAATTTGTGATTCGTAGTGATCACAATAGTCTAGCCTGGCTTATGCGCTTTAAGTACATAGAGGGACAATTAGCCAGATGGCTTGAGGAGTTGAGTCAGTATGATATGGATATAATCCATAGGGCTGGGAAAAGACACCTAAATGCCGATGCATTGAGCCGAATCCCTGATCGTGAAGCTTTCTGTAATTGTTATCAGGCAGGAGTTTCATTAGAACAACTGCCATGTGGCGGGTGCAAATACTGCACGAGAGCCCATAATCAGTGGAACCGGTTTGAGCAAGAAATTGATGACGTGGTACCTTTGACAATCAGGACATTGACAGTGGCTCCACCTGATCAGCCTCAGGTGGGGAATAGTAAGGATGCATCCGATTGGTTGGATAGGTACTCTTACCAGGAATTGCGTGATCGACAACTGAAGGATATAGATATTTCTCCAGTCATCACCTGGTTAGAGAATGGGGAAACTCCAGCCTTGGATGTATTGTATCTTCAAGGTCCCCCTGTTAAACATCTTTGGTCCTGCAAGTCGCAGTTAGTCTTGGACAGAGGAGTCCTGTATTATAAGTGGGAAGATGCAATACCTCGGAAATGTCTTGTGGTACCTAAGTCGCTAAAAGAAGAGGTTTTACAACACTGCCATGATGTAAGGCTGGCCGGACATCTGGGCCAGACCAAAACTCTTCAGTTACTACGACGAAGTTTCTTTTGGCATACCATGGCTTTAGATAGCAAGGTATATGTGGAAACATGTGCCACATGTAATCTAAACAAGAAACCTAAGACTTGGCCAAAAGCTGGTCTGGGGAAATACCATGCTGGTGCGCCAATGGAAAGAATTCATATTGACATTCTAGGCCCATTCACCCGTAGTTCGAGTGGGAATCTTTATATTCTAATGCTCGTAGACCAATTTACAAAGTGGCTCGAGTGTTACCCACTGCCGGACCAAACTGCAGAGTCAATTGTGAAGAAGATCGTGGATGAATTTATCTCCAGATTTGGTTGCCCTATTCAGATCCATTCCGACCAGGGGAAGAACGTGGACGGAAATTTAATTCGCACTATTTGTGATTTACTGGAAGTGACCAAAACCAGGACAACTCCATATCGTCCCAGGGCGAATGGACAAGTTGAGAGATATAATCGACTTCTTCTGCAAATGATTAGGTGCTGTGTGAAAGGTGCCAACAAAGACTGGGACAAGTACTTACCACAGTTAGCAGCCGCAATACGGGCTATGCCTAACAGGAGTACAGGTTTCTCTGCTAATCTTATGATGTTGGGCAGGGAAGTATTTTTCCCCAAGGACCTCCTATTCAGATTGGTAGAAGAGGATGAAGGGCAAGAACCTTCAGAATACCTGAAACAACTCCTGACTTCACTCTGCAAAACTCATGAAATCGCACGGGACCATCTGAAGGTCACGCAGAATCGACAAAAGAGAAACTATGACCTGAAGCTATGTGAAAAAACTTATGAGGTAGGTGATCTGGTGTACAAGTTGGAAACCGCGAGCAAACCCGGGCAATCCAGAAAGCTTAATAAGGTGTGGAGTGGTCCTTATCTAGTAACCCAGGTCTTATCTGCTGTTCTTTATAGGATTAAGGGGCGCAGAAAGGAGCAAGTAACTCATCACGATCGGTTAAAACCGTGTAAAGATCGCTTCATTCCAATGTGGATGAGGAGAATGAGACACAATTTTTTAGAACTAGAAGATACCATACCTTATGATGAGGGGGAACAAGAAGAATCCTTGCTAGCTGATGTTTTCCGTGAGTTGTTTGCAGAAACGCAACCAATAGAAGTTAGCAAGGATCAAGAGGTGACCCACATTCAGTCTGAACTGTCTGTGGGTTCTGAAGAGCCATTAGTGGACCTCTCATTTAATTCTGATGATTTTGTAACCAGTACACCTGCACAGAGAGAACCCGAAGTGATGGCTACACCAGTGCCAAGAGAACCAGAAATAACACAAGCACCGGTCGCTGGTCCAATACCTTCTGTGCCTAGAAGGACCAGGGGAGGGAGAGCAATCTGCCTTCCCTCTCGCCTGCAGCAGTATGATCTTAGTTAAAAGGCATGATCGTATTAGGTACTTAGAACAGCTTATGTGGATGTCCAGAACTAAAAGGGCTGGATATTCACCGGTTTGTCATTGTAAATTTGTGCATTTTCATGTGAATGCCTGGAATAATTGGATAAGGTACTAATTATTCCAGTTATGAAATTGTCAATACTTGGCTTGATTGCCAATATACTGAAATGGGTGGCATGGTTGCTAACTATTTCATTGGTCAGATAAAAATTTATAGTTTGCTCTTCTGTTCCTTATGTTGCAGAATAATCTGGGCTATGGTGCACAACAACAAGCTATTCCCTAGACTTGCCTGGAGGACAAGTAAGGATGCTTAATATCTGCAAAATTCTTACATAAAATGTCTTCTACGGTTTCTTTTTATTAGGATGGCTGACAATAATTCAGATTGTGCGCAAGATTGGCCAGAAGAGTGGACCGTGCTAGATGTATGGGAGCCAGAGGAAGGGGAGATTACTGATTCAGACACAGGGGAGAATGAGGATAGAAGGGAAGTTACGGAAACAGCTACAGGAGGTTTAAGGGTGACGTGTCCTGCTTCCGCTACAACAACTGAAACCCAAGGTACAGAAGCTGCTTTACCAACATATCTGTTGGAGCCGTCTTCCACCTTAACCAAGAGGTCGGTGAGGGAAGACAATGGGAATATAGAGATGCTGGTGCAACCACCTAGAAAGAAGAAGTGTCACCCCTGCCCCATCTGTCATCTAAAAATTCCCCATGTAAAGAGGCATGTTCTTGGAAACCACCTTCCGTGGTACATATCACCCACTACATCCTGCTGGGAGTGTGGTTTTCAGTGCAATCAAGTAACTGGTCTCATGGAACATTTGATGCGCCATCAGGTCGGTGTGGGAGAGTTCAAGGACGATTACATGCAGGCCTGGGCATCTCTAATGACGGGTTTGCTGATCACTCTGGCTGAGGATCTGTCCTGCAATAACGTTCAAGCATTACTGGAGAAAGTTCAAAAGGACCATCTGTTCCACGAGGGAGCTGTCATCTCTGACATGGAGTTACAGCTATTGAAAGATTACAGTCGTCGTGTGACGGAGAAGCTGTGTCCCCTGCCTGAAAAGATCACAGTAGCACCACCCAACTGTATCCCTGCCATGCTTCACTGGCGTGTTTCAGCCGCTATCATTGGAACCCTCCCAAGTCATCGCATCCAAGTGATTCGGCACCAACTCAGGATGGTCCATACCATCAGTATGGAAGGAGAACAGTGCCACATGATACTGGGGGGAAGTCCCCAGTATAAGTTGATTGATGCCCACTGTCATGTGGGGGAATTACTATACCGGACCCATCAACAGAATTTGGATGCAGTAATTCCACGCCAGCAGTATAAGGAGGAGTTCCAACTGGAAGCCGTGGTGTCCAACCAGGTGTTTGAAAATAAGTTTAAAACACCTGGTGGGATGGCTAACTTGGTACAAGATCCCAGAGTGTTCTTGACCTTAGGAATCCACCCCAGGTTCGTCGGGGAGAAATCTGAACACCAGATTCTTCGAATGTGTAACAAGTTGCAAGAATTGCTCAAAGAACCAAGGGTTGTCGGTATTGGAGAGGTGGGCATCGACCAGACAGTTCAGGGTGACATCAATCAGTCCACAAGACGACAGCAGTTCGCCCTGGAGAAGGTTCTCCCTTTGGCTGCGAAATATAATCTGCCCGCAGTTCTACACTGCCGAGACGGTCAAGAGCAGGGCCAGAGTTTGCAACGATGCCTGGATGTCATGAAAGCCACCTTGCCTGCATCACAGAGGGTACATATGCATTGTTTCCATGGGGAAGTAAAGGACATGGAGGCCATCTTGAAAGCTTTCCCTAGAGCTGTTTTTGGCATCACTGCCAGATTAGTGGAAGGGAGGGAGAGGATCATCAGACAGATGCCTTTACACAAGATGGTATTGGAAACCGACGCCCCCTATGGAGTCGGAATTCCCAGTCTCTTCGCCTCCTGGCGATATTCTCACCCTGGGATGGTATTTCAGGTGGCCAAGCTGGTGGCCGGCGCCAAGAACGTCCCCTTATCAGTCGTATGTGACGTAACACGCTCGGTCACCAAGGAGTTCTATGGCATCTGAGCTTACTGAACATAACCTGCTGAAACAAATAGTTGGGTCGGATCTGTATCTGTCCCATTACCGTGGTAAAATATAAAATCAGGGTTGGATATGGTCTAACCCTATAAATATGCATCAAATGGAAAAATTTATGGCTGGTCAGCTAGATTGAATGTCTGACTGACAAATATTTTCATTATTAATAGGTGGTGGTCTCTTTTTTAGGTCGGATCTGTTCCGACTGGCCAGGAATGCAGAGGTCACGTATGAATGATATTGCATGTGGGGGAGTGGGAATAATGTCTTATATTTTATGTGTGCATGTACTAATTATGTGATGTACGTTACTAATTTCAAGAATTTATAACTTTTCGCAGGTGCAGAGCACCAAACAGCTGGCCAAGGCTGTGATGTCCTTGTTATGGCATGATAATTTTAAACCATATTTGTCAAGGCAAACGGGTTGCTAACCTTTTTGATTTTTTCTTTCACTTAAGGTCGCACAGGAATGTTTCTCATCAGTTGGCCTCAGATCCATCTTTAATCACCCCCTTAAAGGCATGATCTTCTCTTCTAAAAAGAAAAGAATAACCACAGCACCTATTAAATAAAACAGGGAAGAATGTAGTGCAGTCGGGAAATAAGGACTTCTCCCCTCAGGATTACCGGAAGGGTTGTGTCGGCAAGCCAGGCCGGAAGTTTGGTGACGTAGTTCTTGGTCGAACAAAACTCGGAAACCACGTGGAGAGGGGCTCTTACCACAACTTCTAGCTGTCTCTTCAAGACCACACCTCGTCGTTGACTGATTTATTCTCTTATTGATAGTGTTCCATTGCTGCCATTGCTGTGAATTGTATTATCGTCGTTGGACAGAGTTCCGAAGACCTTGCTACTTCAAAGTACGTGTATTTGCCTATGACATGTTGTATGTGTTCATGTAATTGTCACTTTGGAGTGCTGTGAAACATAGTACTTCACAATTACTAAGAATTATAGATGAGCCCTACTTGACTACATGTAGCATGCCCCAGGACAGCAACCTTCCTTATGGTGGATTGTCTGTTCAGTGCTCAAGGAAAGATGTTGACTCCAGCTTTATTCATGCGGAAAGAGTCAACTATAGTCTTTTGGGTTAAGTACATAGTTGTGATAGGTAGCCCAGGGCACGTTATCAGCATATAAGGGCATTCAATATACACTCAGTTCATATACACATAGACAGAGCAGCATGTAATAAACTAATGAGGGCCTTCAATTAACCCTTTCAGGTCCAATATCAGCTGAAGTTGATGTGCTCCCAGTTGACATAATGATACCAGATTTATATAATTTTCTAAAAACTGATCTTTAATTCAAGTACCAGCACGACTACATTTGCTGTAAGAATGCAGACACCATGAGAATACTGAGGTCACCAGCCTTCCTTGGACACTTTGGGCACAATGCCCCCCAAAGTGTGCCAAGGAAAGCTGTTGACTTAGTCAAAACATGGGAATGTAAGAGTTAAATAAATTGATTCAGACACAAAGCATCAAACGTGAAGTGATTACAAATAGCTGTCAATCTTGAACCACACAATAAATTAAACCTTTGGATTGTTGCAAAACAGGCAATGAAAACCACTTTCTTGATGAAAACACTGGCTTCAAATGGCTTCATTTATTGTTTTCGCAACACACACCGTGCAAAAATCATACCAAGATCCAGAGTACATCATTACATGCACCACATTAGTTAACCCTTCTCCATTCAAATTGCACAAAAGTACCCAGATATAAATTGTCATCTGGCTTTACATTTTTCCTTCAATTTCTCATGACTAGAAATCATTTCTGCTGAGATTTGTATGCAAAACCTTTCATAAAAATCAAAATTCAAAGGGTCCCAACTTCCTATATCTTCTTTCTTGATTTTGTAAAATATAACTTATAATTTGACTTTCTTTCAGGCTGGGACACTCTCAAAAATTCCTAACAGAAACGCTGATGATGGCATGCCCTATCAAGTCAACAGCTTTCTTTGGTGCGGGATGAGTGCAATGTGCTCAACCCACACCAAGGACAGCTGTTGACTCAGTTGAACTCTGACCAGGAACGGGTCAATTCACGGTGTGCCCTTTTCTATTGAAAATTTTTAAAATGTCCTTTTTTCCCTCTTTTTTCATATTGTCAAATAGTAAATTTTATTTCCATTCTATTTCAAAAAATTATTATGGTCTATGAACCAACAATATGAGCACAGGAACAATTTTATTCAGCTAAACAAGTATTTGGCACATTTTCTTCTGATGCACAGAAGTTGTTTGATTATATAGTTCTGCACACAGTAAAAATGGAAATGTATGCATCTGCAAGCAAAGACATTGATGCATTAATGGTAATAACAAAAGAGAGTAGAGATGTATGCGATGCAAATGACAGAAACCAAAAGTAAAACTAAAAACAAAAAAACACCCCCCCCCCAAGTGATCCTTATTCTTTGAAATGTTCCATTATATTCACATGAATAATTTTGGTTAATTCTGTTCATGGTCCATAATACATCATCAAACCATGATACACTTAATAAGCTTTATATCAAAATACCATGATTTCCCACATATATAGTGATCCCTCAATAGGGTTCTTACAAAACTCTTAGACTTACAAATTCTGTCATATCTGCACTTACGAACTGACACAGACATATATGATACTGAGGCAACTAACTAACACGAATTATACCAAGTACAGTGTCATGCATCATCTGGTGAGACTTTTGAGACAGTCCCTTACAGGAGTGGTCTATTGAGCCAAAGATCAATGCAGCTTGCAGTGAAAAATGTCTTGACAATTTAATTGATAAATTCTACGACTATACCTGACTGCCAAACAAAAAGCTGAGTCTGGTTCATTTACTTTTCACTAAAGAAAAAAACATTGATGGCGGTATAATCTTTATATATGTTTAATCCTTGATGCTAAAATATCATTCCTACATCCAGAGAGGGAACAATGTCCCTTCATTCTTTCCAGCAGATACATATAGATCTGGCTTTTATGAGGAAATAATGAAAGCTATGGTTAGCTAATGACCAAATGGCAGTTTTACCAGTCACACACTGATTTACTTCCATAGCATCCTGTGAGACTCATTCAAAATTCTGATGACAGTGCTTGTGGTCAAGTGTCCTCTGTCAGAAACTTCAGTGACCTCAGAGGGATGCAATTGCGGCAACCCTGGAATGCAACTATTTAACATTTTGGGTGTCTCTTTGGCCTTTTTGTGTCTGACTGAAAGATGCAATACATTGCATCTGGCAAACACCTGCGCAGCACCAACTTGTGACCAATTTCTGTACTGACCTGATCAAGGTACATTTCTGTCAAGTTTGAAGAGAATCTGGACAGCGGATTTTGAGAAGAAAAGAAAGCACACAATCAAACATACACAGAAATCAAAGAAGCCTCACGGTGGACCTGACCCCATCTATCATTGAAGTTTGATGAGGATTTGTTGCATGGGTTTTTCAGAAATCCATGCACAAAGGCATTTACAATGGCAACTGCTTTATTTCTGTCCCATAATATGTCCCCTCTTTATCACTTCATAAACAACTGGCTATAAAGGCAATGAATTATCAAAGTGGAGACAAGGAATACTCAGTCTTGACCCATCCAAGCTGAGACAAGGAATACTCAGCACTGACCCATCTGAGCTGAGACAAGGAATACTCGACATTGACGCATCCGAGCTGACACAAGGAGTAACTCAGTCTTGACCCATCTGAGCTGAGACAAGAAATACTTAGTATTGACCCATTTGAGCTGAGATAAGAAATACTCAGTATTGACCCATCTGAGCTGAGACAATGAATACTCAGTATTGATCCATCCGAGCTGAGACAAGGAATACTCAGTTTTGACCCATCTGAGCTGAGACAAGGTGTACTCAGTATTGACCCATCCAAGCCCAGACAAGGTATACTCTGAATACTGAGTATTGACCCATCCAAACTGAGACAAGGAATACTCTGTATTCCTTGCCTCAGTTTCATGGGTCAATGCCTTCATATCCTGGTGTCTGTGAAGTGGTCAATAAGAGATATATTATGGCATAGTAACAGCAATTGCCATTGCAAATGCCCACACATGAGGAATACTCAATATTCCTTGTTCAATGCCCAAGGTATCATCACCAGCCTCTGTGTCTGAATATCTCAACAACAGATTTGGAGAAAATCATATGTACAGCTACAATACACATGCACCTATATAATTGTACTTAACAATGCATGCACTTTAATTAATACTGAGTCTAAGTATAATTTTAAAATACATTTAAAATCAGAAAATTATAGTAGTGCCACCTGGTGAATAGCTTTGGTATAGACCAAGGCAAGCTGCATTCTCCCCATGTCTGGGGATCGAGAATCCAGTAAGCAGTTTGGGAGAAGTCGGAAATTGCAAAAAACACATAATAATTCATGAAAAAAATATAAAAATTATAGAGCTACCTGTTCTTCTAATTTTTCTATATCTAGAAATATTCCTAGTCAATTTTGAAGCCCCTGTCTAAGTCATTTTGGAGATTTTTAAAGAATTTTGGGGAAACAAAGTAGAAAATGAACAACAAATTCATACAGAAATCCAAGTATTATTGGGAGTACATATATATTAACACTCAAAGAAACTTGGTAAAGGCCCACCTGAAGTATATCCCCACAAAGACTGAAATGCATAAAGCCAAGAATTTCTGTGAAAGAGTGAAAATGTTATTGTGAATTGACAGAAGACAACTCATACAACAAGCAAGTAAGCAGAATTATGAAATTAAGTAATAATCATAGCAGCAACTCTTGAAGAACTCTGGGAGGTGTTTTTGGTAATTTTTTCTAGCAATTATCCAAACAGTTTTAGACAATTCAGAAACCTTTTAAGACCCTCCATATGTACATATATATATATATAGTGGAATGCTGTTTCTTGTTTTATTCAGTATTTGAGCAGATGATTAAATATTTGATCAGAACAACAAATTGATTTCATGAGGTGAACAAATGCATTTGTTCATGTGATTTAATACAGCCTATTTGTTCATCTGAATATACTGATTTGAACTTCTGATTAAATCAATTTATTCTTCTGATCAATTGGACATAATCAAATATACTCTTATTTGATCACATGAATAAATATATTTGTTCACATGATTAAATCGATTTGGCCGGATGAATAAATAGATGTTATTTGATCATGTGAACAAATCGAATTGTTTGTCTGATCAAATAGATTTGATCATATCATCAAATATCCCCAAACTTAATTAAATTGACGCTCCCTGTCTGATTTGTTCCACTGATCAAATATTTATACTTTGGAACAAATCACTTCTGCCAGTATTTGATCCACACAACAAATAGTAAACAGGCAAAAGGGGCAATCTTGAAATGTACGTGATGTCTGCAATATCTTCAACCTGGACATTGTGGACATTTACAATGCGGACATTTTCTGGCTTTGTTTAGAGATTAAAGTGGGTGAAGCTGGTTGTGCACATCATTATTATTTAGCCTATCATTTACATATGATTGTGTTTTAACAGGATTAAATGTAAATTTGGACGGTGGTTCCATGATCTTTCACTCTTGCATGCTTTCGGGATGGATGTGAGGATTTTTTTTCTCTCTTACTCTTTCTCTCTTTGATGGTTAGGCACTGCTTTTTGTCATGCCTATCATGGTCATGGATATGAGCATTTTGCTTTCACTTTTTTTTTTCTTTCTAAAGTTTGGTGGGTAGGCACTGCTTTTGCAAAGGATCTGAGCATTTTTCTTTTCTTTCTTTCTTTCTTTCTTTCTTTCTTTCTTTCTTTCTTTCTTTCTTTCTTTCTTTCTTTCTTTCTTTCTTTCTTTCTTTCTTTCTTTCTTTCTTTCTTTCTTTCTTTCTTTCTTTCTTTCTTTCTTTCTTTCTTTCTTTCTTTCTTTCTTTCTTTCTTTCTTTCTTTCTTTCTTTCTTTCTTTCTTTCTTTCTTTCTTTCTTTCTTTCTTTCTTTCTTTCTTTCTTTCTTTCTTTCTTTCTTTCTTTCTTTCTTTCTTTCTTTCTTTCTTTCTTTCTTTCTTTCTTTCTTTCTTTCTTTCTTTCTTTCTTTCTTTCTTTCTTTCTTTCTTTCTTCTTTCTTTCTTTCTTTCTTTCTTTCTTTCTTTCTTTCTTTCTTTCTTTCTTTCTTTCTTTCTTTCTTTCTTTCTTTACAAAACAATTGTAACATGCCTGCAGCTGAAATCTGATTTTTTTCTTCAAATATTTTCAACTATTAATTGGAGCCTAGAAAAACCAAGCATTGTCAAATGGGATTCTGAAACAGTGGATGATGACAACTTAACCCTGTGACAACTAGCTACGTCTCCTGGCCCCTACTTTTGTTGCTATATAAAGAAAATGTCAAAGTTCGAGATTGCACCTCTTGTGTGTTATGCCAACGCAGACTAACAGATGTGACGAGGGGCATACAAGAGGGAGTAATTATTATCTGCTAGTGGAGAAACTTGTATTTATTCAGCACATCAAATAGATTTGGTCATTGGAAACAAATATATTTGTTCATGTGAATAAATCGGGATACAGTGGTACCTGCTGTATGTGGCCACCCCTTCTGCCAAGAAAAAGTGGCCACATACAGCAGGTGACCTGTCACTGCAGGTAGCTTTAGAAAGAACCTGATTCTTGTGTCCCAGCAAGGTGACCACAAAAAGCAGTGTGGCTGCTCACAGCAGTGGTTGCATACAGCAGGTACCACTGTATACCTTATTCTATTTGATAAAAGAACAAATCGATTTAGTCATGTGAACAAATGCATTTGTTTTTGTGATCAAATTCATTTAAATTATTTGTTCCTCAGAACAAATCTATTTGATCTTCTGATTAAATCAGTTTATTCTTCTCATCAAATCAATATGATCACAACAAATATACTATATTTAATCATGTGATTAAATATTTAGTCTTTTGATTAAATATTTATTTACCTGATCAAACATAGAGAGAGAGAGAGAGAGAGAGAGAGAGAGGAGAGAGAGAGAGAGAGAGAGAGAGAGAGAGAGAGAGAGAGAGAGAGAGAGAGAGAGAGAGAGAGAGAGAGAGAGAGAGAGAATAAATTAAAGATAAACAATTAATAGAAAAATAGTCATCTAGTAATGGCATCAGTGTCCCAAGGACACTGTGTCCCCTGTATGCTTGGTGAAGATCCAGTCACTAGTTCTGTGGGAAAACTACATAATTATACATAATTCTGGTGGGTACCAGATCAAGCTTGGTTTCAACTTGGTTAAAAATTTGAGATGAATCCAGCCAGTGGTTTGGGGCTAGTGGCAAATTACAATACAAAAAATCAGTATATGTAAAAAAAAAAAACACTCCAGTTCCACCTGTTCAATCAGTTAGTCTAAGGGTACACATATCTCTTCCTGGGTACATTTGATACAATTTTCTGCAGAGTATTTAAAAGCTTAGAAAACATTCATTCAAAGCCACTTAAAGTCACCACAGCAATTCAAAGATTGAGATTGAAAACATGGTAGAGACCCACTGAAAGTGCAGTCATCATGTTTGAAGAGGATCTGGCAAATATTTTGTAAGAACTGCTTCAAATTAAATTATTGACAGATTGATGATAGCTGGGCAAACTGATGATGGACTGATCTACTTTTTACATAAGAGCTCTACTCAATTGATAACTGAACACTGATAAGACCTAAATAACCATCCAGACAAATCGATAACAATGATTTCAACAGCCATTAGTATGGCAAAAAGCAACAAAAAACACACTATCAGACCACTACCTGTCTTAAAAAACCACCTGTCCAGGTGTTTTCATTGGTAATTTTCAAGCTATAAAACCAAAGATCCCCTGGTGTGAAAGATGGCAACTCCTTGATCCCCATGAGAAGGAACCAATGCTTAAAGGCTGGCATTACTGTACAATTTCAATTTCTCACCTGCACTGCTGTGAAGAAATCTGTGTCCTTTGCTGTGGCTGTGTCCCTGGTAAATGAAGCCTGCAGTGAACTAATCAGAATATCATCCCAGAACAGGCTTCACCGACACCTCAAAATAAGATGCATTGTCATGTCACAAGGGCATTAAGAATTTGCACCTGACTCTCAGCATAGCTCTTTGCTCACTTATTTAACCATACAAAGGAATTCCTAGCTTCCGTCAACATGAGAAATACCTACTCATGCCCATCAACCTAGAGCCTGGACCAATCACAGCACAGCATGGCAAGAATTAAGATAGATAGGGCTTTGATGCTTGTACATGTTACCACCGGGTATAATGGGTGATCCTCGCTTGTTTATTTGACATTCTGTCTGATGAAAGAAAGCCAGTGGGTTTGTGTTGAATCGTCCTGTTATTTATGTTCATATATGGACCCTAAAGAACAACCTTAATATGCTGGAAAATTAAATTGATGCTTGCATCACCCTTTATGGGGTCCAAGTTAGATCATTTTTCAACAGTGTTCGTGCATTATGTGGTAAGATAAATTCTCCTGAAGTATTGATATAGGAGTCGGTAGATTCATTTGACCTGTCTTTGAATGCCGATGATGTTTAGAACTGCTGCAGTGCAGTCAATTCGGGACTCACAGCATGGATTTGTACGTGAATTGTTATCCACTTTTCGGTACATTGCAGTGTTCTCCCAGATGTATACTAAAGGAACATGTGTTCAATTCTTGCATAAATCCTCTTTGGGATATATTTGGTGGCAGAGTTTTAGCCAAGAGCTGAAACGGGAGCTCCAAATAATGAAATTACAGCTCCTCAGCTGCCAGAGAAGCTGGCAGCTCTCCTAAAGGATTAGCCTGGCAACTTGCCAAATGAGCTGCAGATAGCTCTTCTAGAGTCACCCTGGTTAGGAATGGCAAATTTAATTCTTTTTTTTTAAACTTAGGGGTCCCTAATTCATTTTTGTTTTTGAAAAGTGCTAAATCCTGCTTTTTTTCGGTTTGATAATCTTAGAGCACCTTTAATGTGTAGACCCTATAAGCTAAACTAAGCAAAATTCTAAATAATAATGTCATTGTTGAAATTTCAAAATCAACATAATATAGATTCAGGTAAGCCTAGAAAGATATTTTCATGAAGTTCATGACAATTTCTTCCTTGTCTCTGTGGTCAGCAAGCATGCCTGGACCTCTTTTTCCCCCCTTTCCCTGGTATACAGAGCAGATACTGAGTGCAAAATGATATGGTTTTGTAAAGAAATAGATATATGACAAGTCCAGTATGATTTCAGTTCAAAATTGTCCAAAATATGAAGGATATATGGTGGTACCTGCTGTTTGCAACCCCTGCCATGAGCAGCCGCATTGCTTTTTGTGGTCACTATGCTCAGACATAGAAGTCAATTTCTTTGTAAATTTACCTGTGGTAACAGGTCACCTGCTATATGTGGCCACAGAATGTAAGTTCTGGTCTGCAAATTGCTATTCTCACAAAAACTTGTAAGGGCCTACCCTTCCTGGTGACCAGCAAGATGGGGTCCAGATAGCTCTCTCAAGCTCAGCCCACACTCATGGTAACCTGCAATGTGAGCTGTTGATAGCGGCAGCTGCAGCATGACTTGCCAGGCAGTGCCAGAACCACTGACTTAAGACTATAGGAATGTTGGTACTTGAGCAAAAGCTCTTTTCATGAAGAATTTAAATATGCAATTGTCTTAAATCTAGGTAAATTTTCAGAAAAATTCAGGGACTGGTATGGAAGGAGTTAACAGTCTAAATACAAACATGCAAGATGAGCTGTAGGCCTACATAGCTCTGGCAGAATAAGCCTGCTGCCTAATGAGCTCTTCTGGGATCTGTCTGGTGTACTTTGTTGGTTCAACCGTAGCTGCTTACCTGGAAGTGTTCAGTAGTGCACACAGTGTTGATCACATACAACTTCAGCAAAGGCTCATCTGTTGAAAAAAAACTAGCGTACCTGTAAAACGGCACTGTTCAAGGTACGTGTGCGCATTGAGTATGTGTAAGTTCTTGTTACTGCTGCAGACATATATGCATTAACTACATCAGATTCATGATGACGCTAGCACGTGTGAACATTCGTTGAAAGCAGGGAAGCACTGCCTGGCCCATCAACATGTCACTCTTGAAGCGGACATGCATGGGGGGTGGGGGGTGGCGTGTGGAGCAACGGGGGTTAAGGGGCATGCAGCTATGTGTAATTGGTATTTAGCTGAATCCATGCCCACGTATACAAAGTTTAATTTGAAAAGTGAATGGTGGGCATGTGGGGACGCAGACGAATTCAGAGGCACACCCAGCATCATGTGCATTTGTCCCCAATTAGAATTTTCAGGTTTTGCTTTTGAAACCCTTTGTAGGGTTTTGTCTTCTCGAAATGTCAGGGTTTGCATGGAGGTAGGAAGGAGGGGGTTATTTGCCAGACTCTACATTTGTTCACAACGCTTTCATCACACTGCAATGAGCTGATGAGTCAGCGATCCTTGAACATTTTTAACATCTTAATTGAGATGTCCCTGCTGGTAAGGTTTTCTTCCTTGAGAAACCAATCTTGGTCAATGAGATCACAGTGCGGAATACAAAATATAATTCTTACCATGTTCAAAATCTTATCTATTTGGAACAAACTAATCTTTGTAGAAAGAAGAATGCATATTGCTATAACTCATCCCCCAAGACAGACATTACTGGATTTAATTTCATGTCCTGATGAAAGCTCTTTTGATTCATCTTGACATTTGCCTGTGTCTCTCACTCATCTATTTGCCTAGCAGGAAACTATTTGAATCACACAAGAAGAGGCCATTGAGCCTGTGGAGCGCAGTTTTGCTGTGCAGACACATTGTAATTAAGCTCCTTTCATTTCCTCCTGTTCGGGATTTTTTTCCCCCAGTAAGGGCTCTTCAATCAGTCTGTGCTTGCAGAAAACTTCCTGCAACACTTTTTCAACAATGCATTTCATGAATATGCTTTGCATATCTGCCGTCTGCGTCACGTTTGTGCATCAAGATAGCCAGGCTTCCTGGCACCTGCAGCTTCGGACAATGACAAGCACATTTGCTATTTAAACCTTTCCCACTTAAATCACACAAAAAAGGTTAAATGTAAAACATTTTTGTTGAACTTTGATATGAATGTGGCGGAAACATTACACTGTGAAAATAGAATATCCTTGGTAATGCTCAAATAAAATATTTCCTGGCTTCCTTTGATCCTGTCACTTTGGCCAAATTAAAAAAAAAAAGACTATTTTTCATATATTAAAAGATTTTCCCACAAATACCAACAGATAGAAGCTGAGCACCAGGTATACATTGACTAATAGTTGCAAAGTTCAAAGTTGACTGTAAAATGCCATTACGGTTACTTCATCCTCATCTATCAACCCTGGATCTTTATGAAAGAAAATTTACAAACAGAACATTTCCCCAGCTACTGACCCAGTTTATTTTTACCTGTGACAGAAAGACAATTATTTTTGCAAGGCCTGAACTGTACCCAACCTGAACCGCAAGAAATCTGTTGATCTGGTGTCATACTAGCCAGGAAAGGGCTCATCATGTTTTTATCATGTTTATTGACATATTTCCATAATTTATGTGTTCACACCTGGGAATTGTGTACACCAATTGACCCCAAATGTGACGTACTGATGACAGATTGTGGATTGATATACATTACCATTGAAAGGTAATACATCTACAGTGGAATCTTGCTGGTAAGACCACCTAAGGGACTGAAAATGTGGTCTCAATAGGGAGTGGCCTTAACAGGGGATATAATATAAGTATAAGTAAGACGTAAATTGGTGGTCTTAATATAGAAATGGTCTCTTTACTATGCAGTGCTTCGTCATTTTCACAAGCATGCAGACAGTACAATGCTTGCAGTGAGACTGAGAGGGCCATTGGTAGTGCATTTACTCTAACTCATTCCACCCTAATGATGCTTTTTCCCGCTAATTTCTAAATGTCGTCTGCTAATTGTATTTTACTAATTTAAGGATTATTTTTCAAAATTTTTGCATGAAACTTGCATGGAAGATCATTCCAAATTATATGCCCATGGTCAACAGCTTTCCTTGGTGCACTCTGGGCGCATTGCGCCCAGAGTGTGCCAAGGTAAGCTGTTGACTCAGTCTTCTATTATGGTGGAATGAGTTAATATTACAATACAGGGCTTCCCCTGGAAATTTTAATTTCTTAGCCAAATTTGTGTGCGTAATACAATGTTTGGGACACTCCTGTTTGTTAACCATTGGCCAACTGTAAAAAAATTATAGCCAAAGTGGTATTTTCATAGCATTTTGCTACATTGGCGAGTGACATGCAAGGGGAAGGCCTGCAATAAATTAAGCGATACCAAACATCATAATTGCCACTAGATACTCACAAGAAGACTGGAAATACTCCCATTGTCAGTCCAATAAAATTTGTCAGAAAGACTCTTTCTAAAGGAGGGTGAGGCTCAATGAAAAGGGCGCACTCTGTGTCCTCTCTAGACAATGATGATGTTGAACAATCCCCAGGATGGTATTTAATTGTACAGTCTACCGTATATAAATATTAATCAAAACTACTGTGATTTTGTTTAGTTTTGCTGTATTCTTATTTTCGCTTATTTCACTGATGCTCCAAAACCGTGAAAATTAAGAACACAATGAAAAAAGTTTTTAACATGACATTGATTGGAAGCAAAACTAAAATAGTGAATTTAAAGTCTCAGTGAAAGGTCAAAAATGTAAAACCCACGAAAATAAATGTATTCACAGTATTGACTTTTACACCACACTACAAATTACTTTCTCTGCATATAAGGAATAGCTGTTCACTGGCCAAGGGTCTTCAAAATGTGTCCAAAGAAGAATACATGTACATCATAAAGAGGCTAGATTAACCACTTGCATATACCATGGTCACAGGTCTTGGTCAGTGCCAGAACCACTGACTTCAGACTATAAGCATGTTGGTACTTGAACGAATGCTCTTTTCATGAAGAATCTAAATATGCAATTGTTGTCTTAAATCTTTGTAAACATACGGAAATATCAGGGACTGGTATTGAATGAGTTAACCACTTCAAGAGCTTCTCATGCATTTGTCTTCCTGACTTTTCATGCAAACATAATAACCATTTTTGTGCTATTTTGATACAGTTGTGTCATTGTTTCAGAAATCACAAATAGTCGAATAATATTCCAACATTGTATCATTTCCCTGCTGTTTGTGGTTAATCTTGTGATCTCTTTCACTGAAGTGCTAAAAATTCTCGACATATATCCCCTCTGTTAACCCTTTCACTGCCAGTTAAAACCAAGTCATCAGTTTTCTTCATATCTATGGATTAGATGCTAAGCATTGTCATGATGATCCCAACCAGGATTCTCCTTCAAACTGTTTTTTTATTGCTGACTTGAAAGTTTTCAAGAACACCGAAGCATGTAATACTTGACCACCAGCCAGTTTATGGTGGGGAAAGGGGTTTATCTGGCTTAACACAATGGTGTGTGCTATTAGCCAGCTTGTATCATGTAAGCTGCTCAGTCTCTCTGGAAAGTTGTTGACGCAGCTTTTATGAAATGTTGACTCAGTCTTTATAGAAAGGTGTTGAATGCCTTTATGAAAAACAGTTGACTATCTTAAAGTTTGTGGAGAATTGTCTATGTCACCTTTACAGAAACATGTGGACTCTGTCTTTATAAAAGGCTGTGTTCACAGTCTTTCTGAAAAGTTGTTGACAGTCCTTATGGAAAGTGTTGACTCAGTCTTTATGGAAAGCTGTGACTCAGTCTATGAAAGGTGCTGACTCAGTCTTCATGGAAAGCTGTTGACTCAGTTTATCTAAAGTGTTGACTCAGTCTTTTTGGAAAGCTAATTGATTCAGTCTATGAAAAAAGCTGACTCAGTCTTTTTAGAAAGCTGTTTAACTCAGTCTATGAAAAGTGTTGACTCAGTCTTTATGGAAAGCTGTTGACTCAGTCCCCATCAAATTCAGGGGAAAAGGCTTAAGTTGCACACTAACATTTTCCTAAGCAAATTAACAATTAGCAATTAACAATTTCAAGTGTTTTTCTGCTTCATTTTTGCTCCGAAATTTTGTCAGTTTATAAAATTACATTTCGAAGAAAAGTTTCAACTGAAAGCAAATCGAAAAATATGCTTATGCAGTCAATGTTCAGCTTTTCCTCACAGTCTCTTTGCTTCCCAGGGCAGACAAGAAGGCTGACTCAGATGGATATATAATTACTCTGAATGGGTTTATGTCAGGAATATGCATGATTAACCCTTTAATTCCTAGTTAGTGTAAGGCAGTGTTGACAGTTTGCTTCAGGACAGGTTCCTATAAGTCCCTGATCTGCACCAAAAGAATTAAACTTGTTGACCTGGGTCATGACCCTCACAGATCTAATCCCCAATTTGCCTTTGAATTCAAAAGTTTTATTTTTATTAAGTCACATCAAGTTATTAAAGAAAGGTACAGTTAATTCCCAGGCACTTTTGGGTAGTTTGAATGGTAATAAGTCAACTCAAGACAATGTGACAGCTGCTTAATGAACCTCTTTACAATAATAACAGAAGCTTTCAGGGCCATTGATTTTATCTCTGTTGGTACTCTCTGGTAAGTACCACAGATACAATCTCACCCTCTTGGCACATTTACCACCCTTAGAAGAAGGTGTACGTGTTTATGCAACACAATCTATATAGACATTGTCAGCTATAATCATTTATTCAAGAGCTATACATCTCTGTGTTTTACTCTGAAGATGATTTTATCCCCTCGTTGCTTTGCTGATTCTGTTCATGTGTATGGCTGGGCCTTTTTACCTTACACTAAAGTGTTGTATACAGCAGTGCCTCCCCTCAGATACTACTTCTGAAGTTCATTGATCTACTTTATGTGACCACTTTAACCCTGTATTGATGTCATCTTTTCAACTTCAAACAGCTGTATATAAGGAACAAGACAAAAATTTTCAAATTTTGAGACATGCTGTTTTGATTTATGTGTTCTTTAGTTTACCGCTATAAATTTGATCAAAATCTATTAAAATGTAGGAGTTGATACCAAATTAGCGTCAAATACTGATAATCACTTTGTCCACTTTTATTGCTGTGTAAACATTCTAGCTACCACTTGAAACACTACTGCAGTGCTACAGAATTGTTCATAAAGTTGTATTTTATTTGTTCATAAGGTTGTATGCTTTCCAAAAAATCATACCTTATTAGGATTCTTGAGTGTATTTAGACGTGTCCCTCATCACTAAACCCACTGCTAACTTGCCGTACACATGTATAGCCTTAAAGGTAAGCATAAGGCCTGTACTCAGTGATCTACTGAGGACATAATTTACATGGAAGTCAAGCAGTGTACATTTTGTTGGGAACCAGAATGATTTGGCCTTCATATGCATAAGGTTTGTGGACTGGTGCTTGAAGCAAGCATTACATATTCATGCGCAATGTATTATGGATCCTGGTTGGTGACATCAGTCTAAGTTACTTTTCTGCTATCAGACATAACATTTAGAGGGCAATAAAAGAAGTTTTGAACCCAAAATTGAGCTGACACCAAATGCGTTTGAATAAAAAAAAGGATTCTTCAGGTCCATATTTTATAAAACAATTCATGTATTTAATACAATTAAGCCAGAAAATTTATAACCACCCCCTGAATGGGGGTAGGTTAATCAAGAAATGGATAGGCTTTTTAATTCTTAGGTGAGTCTGCAGAAACACAAAGCTGTGGTTTAGCCAAGTACCCCACAGGAAACCAATAAATATAACTTTGGTTTCAGATATTAATAATCATCCCTGTAACTGTCTGTAACAATGTGGATTTTGGACATATTTCAGTACTGTTGTCAGTATTTATTTATATTACCAGTAATTTGCAACTAATTTAACAGGTGCACCACTGGTCTGAGTGCCATTTTTCATGGTCATAAGGGGACCCATCTACATTGATGAATAGCCTACTTCTGGCCATAAGGTGCATGTAACTAGCACAGCTGAAATGTTACATTGCAGAGCCACTGCTCAAAAGATACAATAACAATAACAAAACGTAACAATAAATTGATTGCGCAGAAAATGATGTATGGGTCAGCAGCTGAACTCACAAAAGACAACAGAAACACATTTTGCTATTGCTGAATTGAGTTATTGAAAACCACCTGATCTGTTTTTCTTCAGTTTTGTCCCTATTTTTATGATTCTTTGGACAGCGCTACACAACATCTGAACAATGAAACTAAGTAAACTTAGTTTACACATATACATAAACTTTCAATTTTACTATTAATGAACCAAATTAGTTTTTATGTTCATAGAGTCAATCATGGGGGCTAGAAACACAGTTGGCCTAAATGGATGCCACTAGATGCTCCTGCCCATATGCATGCTATAATGTAATAGATACATATTCACTACTGAAGCATGTCTTTCACTTGCCATATTTCACAATTGGATCAAATAATTTTTATTCCTAATTGGTCTAAACACTGTGACCTAGCTGTCTACCTTGTCTGCCATGGTTGACTTGACTTTAAGTCAGAAAATTTTGGCTGACTTTGGACACCCAAAAATGTTGACAATATAGCTGTGCTACATTGCTGAGTTCCCTACTCTTCCCTCCCACCCACCCATTCACCCCGAAAAAAAGAAAAAAAAAAAGAAAAAAAAAAACACACAGCAGACATCTAAACTTGGAGAAGTCCTTCCCTGAGGCTTTGTTTCACATTGTCTGCAAAAATTCAGTGCAATGATTATTCTGCATGAGCCGTAGATGCAGTTAATTGTGTGAACTGATGAAGTGTGGGAGGGAGGGACTTGGTTCAGACTTACATGTAATGCCTTCTGTTAACGAAAAAATTTGCCCTGTGCTATTATTGGGCCTGTACAGGTGTTTCTCTTGATCGTGACATAGCACACGTAATTGTCGCTGCCATAGAGAAACAAAGGTAGACGGGATTCCCTTTTCTGGTGAGACGCATGCACTTGCGTCGGGGGAAGCAAGGAGTAGAGCCTCCCAAAAAAACTCAATCTTAGCATTTTCAAACCCCTTGTATACACTTTCCTCGACCTGGCAGCCTCGGAAACTGCACCTGAAAGACAATACATTACACACAGAGTACGCCTTCCACAAACATGGCATGCTGGCACTTGAATTAAAGGTCTATTTACAAGAAACAGGAGTCTAGTACCCTTATTATAATTTAGAGCTGGCCATTTTAAGTAGTTCTCCTTATGCTAAGCTGCAGCTGGCGCTGACGAGTTTAATAATGCATGTGTACTGACTTGGTTGGTCTCACATAATCAGTGGTATATGCATTGCCCGCGTTCTAAGTTGGTTACAGTGCAATTCCATCAGTGGTATCTGCATAGCCTGTGCACTAAGTTGCAGTGTTGCCAACCTGCCAAACTTAAAATCCAGGAGATGGAAAGTAAAATTCTGGGGGTCTGATAAATTAATATGAAATATAGAAGGGAAATATTGATGAAATTCAGGGAGTTGGCTAAAAATTGTCAAAAATCTAATTTTTCAAGAATTTTCAGCATCAAGTTCCTGGGGCCTCCTGGGAAATCCAGTTGAGTTGGCAACACAGAAGTTGGCTACAGCGTCATTTCCAGAGGTGCCAAGTCTCCCAGTTTGGCGGGAGATCTCCCGTTTTTTTAATGATATAATTCACCCAAATTTGTCTATCTCCCGCTTTTTCACCGGTTTCCTCCATTATAATATAATAGCACTCCCGCTTTTTGCAACATTTTTCAGCTTGAGCATCGGTTTTATATGATGGGAAACCTGGCACCTCTGCATTTCATCACTGGTTTCTCCATTGCCTGTGCACTAAGCTGCCCCAGTCTTCTCTAGTAGTTGTATCTGCAGTGCCATTGGCCCTCCACTAAGTTGGCAGGCCTGTCCAACTGGAGCACTGTGGCAAAATTTTGCTACAAAGCTCTTTAAAATTGCTACAGATTTTCTAAAAAATAAGCGTGTCTTTTGTAAAAAAAGTGGCAAAAATGCTACAAGGAAAGAAAATTTTGCTACAGATATTTTCAGCTGGACAACACTGGTTGGGTGCAGTCTCATTTGATCAATGATTTAAATGCATTGTCTGTAAACTATAGGCAACGTTGATTAGTTACATTTGACCAGTGGTTCCTGCATTGCCTGTGCTTATACAGTCTTATTTGATCACGCAGTGATTGTTGCATTGCCTGCTTAGTTGGTTAGGGGCACAGTGGTTTCTGCATTTTATGGACAGTTTCAACCTTCTGTCTGCTGGTACTTGGGTAGTAAACTAAGCATGATTTTTATGCAATGAAAAAAAAACAACACACATCTGATAGGCAGCACGCATGTTGTAAGCAAATATTTTTGTTGATCGGGTGGCATGAAAGATTTTTGGGGCATTCCGACCATATTTGCATATCATTAAAAAAAAATCTGGTTATTAAAGATGTTTTTACGGTAGGCTGTAGGATAAACATGTGACAGTAAGAATCATTGCAAAATTTACATTCAAATGCACCTACCAGAAAAATGCCAACCAGACTATGGGTTTGAAGCCATAGAATTACGTAAGAGTATAATGGAGAACTCAAAGAGCTGATGTCTGTTTATTATGCGTGTGCTTGTTCACATCCACAATAACAAAAGATCCGACCAATTGACTTGGAACCGCCTCCACTTAAGAATCGTTGATCATGCATTATGAAACACGACACATCTTCCTCTGTGTCGAGTGTTCCCACAGCCGACAGGCGGCAGCCATCTTTCGTCAATGGCAAGCTGGATTTTCGCAAAAATCAATGGCAAACAGAAATGTTGAACGATCATGATAGAAACAAACCTGCTCACGTTAAAAGCAGCAGCGTTGCCATGGTGATGCGTGGTTAAACCCAATATGCAACTTACCTGGTTTACGAGAAGATAAGGTAACAAAAACACAAGATTCCGGCAGACCTCCAAGTATGGTCCTACTACATATCTGGTTTTGTCATCAACTGAATCATGTTATAGAGAACCAGGGTAGTCTGCCCACACGCTCGCTATAGTCTGCGGCGTTCAATATGTTATCCCCAAGGGAGACACTTTTTTTATTGAATAAAATATTAACTAGTATGTACGTGGTCTAAGCCGACATGTCTTAATGCCAAGTCATCTTTTCATCGTTTTATGATATGGCGACATCATTTATCATAGCCTGTCCACACCATACCCGAAATAAATTTACACTTTTCTCTTGGCCCTTGGGACTATGCAAATGCGCCGTCTGGGATATTAAACGTGACCATGCGTGCATGCGGGAAAATGGGACTACACATATAAGCAGTTCTTAGGAATGTTTTATTTGAGGTTGTGTTTTCTGATAGATAAACATTGTCAACTTGCTTTCCTCCAATGGCTGCATGCATGTGTTCAATAGAATACACAGCCCAATACACAATGATTATTTTCTGGGACTCTGAGAGGCCTACATTGCGTTTCCCATTGAACTGGCTGTAGCCTGTGTAGGCCTAACTTTATATACACAAAACTGTTCATTTTTATTGTTTGGACATCATAATTTACAAGGGAAACCATTCAGTCATAATTTGCAAGGGGAACAATTCAGTTATATAGGCCTACATGTACATCAGAGAGATTTTGCGTTTCATCATATTAGTTTCCTCGTTGCCAGGTTGCACAATAGGCGAATAGGAGAGTAAATAAAACATAGTCAGGTCTAGCCTCGAACAATTTTACAGAAGTGTGGAAAAAATAATAATAAATGGTTCCTTACATTTGCTTACAAGTTTCAAACACATTTCTTGCAAATTCAAAGATTTTCTTAGATTGTGTCACAATTTTTTACAGATTCACTGTATTCCCTCATACAATCCTACAAGCAAGTATGTGTAAGGAATAGGCTTATTTCCTTACATTACAATTTCTTACAGATTTCTTACTCTTTTACTTTTTTTGACCTGGGTGTGGAGTTAATGCATTCGCAACGTAAATAGGATGTATTCATATCTAAATGCGGTCCTACTGTAACACCTATTGAGCAAAAGAGGGAGCCACCTGCATCAGGGCAGACCATGTATTTAGCATGATCAAAAATACTTTCTCAACATGATGAACAAGACAAACACACATTAATCTTAAGAAAATGTATTAACATATATTTGAGACATAAAGGATGCCTAAATTGATTAGAAATGGGCTCTCTTAAGCTTTTGGTATAAAAGGTGTTATTTATGGATGTTTATGTAGTATATAATACAAATCTGCCCTGATCATGGTGGAAGCATCAGTCTGGGGGGGGGGGGGGTGCGGGGGAATGCAAGATCATCCTTCCACCTTTTTTTTTCTTTTAGTTTGAAATATACTATTTTATATAACTCGGAGAGAAAGGTCATATGGGCGGGGGGGGGGGGCGGGAGCAGGAAGAGTCTTGAAATAAGAGCAAGGCCAGGTCAGAAAGCTGGAGTCTTTGGGAGTAAAGTAAAGGAAAACAGCCCTGGGGCTTTGGAAGCTACCGGGGGTGGGGGACATACTCAACATCAGGGTGGGTGTGTGCCTTGGATATTTTTATACAATACCCTATCTTAATCCTACACCAGATGTTAAAAGGTACCGTTTCTTAATCCTGTAGTGTGTTAAAAGCAGTACTGCATTGGTGCATCCGAAATGTTACCCTTATCCTAATCCAGCTGTGTACATTTGGGGGGGGGGGGGGCTTTTATAATCCTGGGAGTAATGAAAACAGGGCCTTTCCCGCGGCACATACCCATTACAATCCTACATGGAAGTACCCTGCCCCCCCCCCCCCCCGAAAGCTACCGACGAGAAAATGTGGGGGTCTTTTCCGCCTAACTGTATGGTCTGCGGGGTGAAAAGTAAGTTCCTCCCCCCGAGGGGCAGGGTAAGTAAGTGCTATGGGGCGCTGGCGATATATTTACGAACATTCATTCGGGCTGGCTGCACGTGTCGAGCCACACGTGCAGACAGCCCCAATGAATGAACGTCTATGTCAAGCCACGCTCCACAGGCCCTAATCCTTTTAATTTCCCTTTACGACCAAATCCTATTGATGTCTAATTGACTTCGAAGATGACCAATCAGAGAGAGAGAGAGAGAGAGAGAGAGAGAGAGAGAGAGAGAGAGAGAGAGAGAGCGAGCGCGAGCGCCAATTCACGTGACTGAAACTATTAACCAATCACAGCTAGTCCTTTCCACGTGGTTTTCCACTACGGTTTTTCACAGCAGGAATCGCGCATTTGTGTACAGGTAATGGATTGGCGAGGCTCAAAAGTAGATTTATTGGGGCATTTGTTCGCGTGCGATGGGCGAGGCTTTGGCCGTGGACAGGCTGCATGTGTGGGGTTTTGCCGTGACGGCGAGGGTTCTGTGAACGATGAAAACGCAAATAATGAACGCGCAGCTCAGGCTTCGGCAATAGCAGCTGTGTGGGAACAAAAACTCAAGTTCAGGAAACAGAGCTCGCAAAAATATAGACTTTAATACACTCTATAGATTTGAATGATGTGAACGCAAAAAATAGTGTGTGATGAACCAACTTGAACGAAATAAAGTTCTGCAGTCATTATGTTGTCGCAGTCATATTAAATATGCCCACCGGAATGATTCGGAGGCAGATCTTGGGCCAGTACAAATTTTGAAGCACTGGCCGTGCCATCCTGTAAAAAGTTTTGGACTTGTCTACCATACCCTGAAAGGAAATATGAAAGCTAACGGGAAAGTCCAGTTAAGTTTTTTTGTTGTTTTTTTTTTTTTTTTTTTTTTTTGTTTTTTTTTTTTTGTTTTTGTTTTTTTGTTTGTTTGTTTGTTTTTTTTTTTTTGGTTGGTTTGTATCTCAGATATCAAATTGTCCATGTGAAAATAGATTTTCAAATGCCAGGAAAACGCGTCTTAGAGCATAGATTTTTTTGCAAAAAAATTGCCTGGGCCTCCCCTCCATGCTGTGAGCTTCGGCACTCCCAATTTGCCCCCCCCCCCCCCCCCCGCCACCCTCCCTCTTAGAAAGGTTGGATCCGCAACTCTCGATAGTCGCCCCTTTAGAAAGCTGTAACATGGAAATTATGTGTTCAAAATCTGCAGAAATATTGCCTGCGTAATTTTCATTATTTTAAAATTTTTAAAAAAGGAAAGAAATCATTCTGAAACAACAACAAAAAAATGGTTAAAATTGGTTTCTGATGAAAATGACAGCGACAAATGAAATGCCAAAAAACGCTATTGAGTGACATTACTATATATACAATCTCGTAGTGACATTTTAAAATAAATACTGTCAGAATATACAGAGAACCTGTCAATGGGGACACCTGGAAAAGAGTGACATTTGCTTATAAGGAAGTTTTTCTAAGAACGGCATATCTTAAAGTCATTGGCAAATTACAAGTCGACATGAGTTTAGTAAAGTGTCAGGCCACAGTGACCACAATGTACAAAATGTGACACAGATGATCATGTTTGGTCAGCTCTACGGTGTGACATTGAGTTGGCATCACTGTGTGCATGCAGAGTTCGCTGTAAGCCCACCTGTGCAGGTGTCCATATTTAGAGATTTCACTATACATATATATATATATATATATATATATATATATATACATATATATATATTATGTTTATGTATGTGTGTGTGTGTGTGTGTGTGTGTGTATGTGTGTGTGTGCGCGCATAGGTTATCACATGGTTGTAGCTATATTACCCCCTGAATGAGCCCCCGAGCACCATATCGTCACTCGACCTTGGGTCTCGTGAAGATACAGGTGCGAGGGGCGCTCATACAGGGGTGATACAGCTACAACCATGTGGTAACCTTTAGATTTTCATTAGGTGTAAATATATTTTTTTAATGTATGACACATTTAGATGTATCATTTTTTCTTGCCCTGCAGCCATCTGTGAAGAAGTTCGACAGCCATCTGTAAAGAAGTTCGACATGTGCCCCACAGTCTTTCTTCTTGTGTGTTCCATTCTTCTGCTCCACCACCAATATCAACCCTTTAACCATGAATGATAACCAGGGCTGTATTTACACTGGATGGTAATATATATATATATATATATATATATATATATATATATATATATGTGTGTGTGTGTGTGTATATATATGTCTATCTATGTATATATATGTATATATATGTGTGTGTGTGTGTGTGTCTGTGTGTATGTATGTATGTATATATATATATATATATATATATATATATATATATATATATATATGCAGAAAATGAGACCGAGTTTTATTTTTTTATTATTAATTTTTTTCTTTTGTGCAGTGCTGCCTGAACTAAGCTCGATAAAATGTTCCAAATTCAAAATTCTGTTGCTAATAGAATTGAACACTATGTCCCGTTTGCGGGTAGCCATTTTCAGGGCGATATTTATTATAGTTAGATCTTACAGCTTACATCTCTGATTCGTCATTGGAGAGAAAAGTTGCAGGCAGCTTTTTAAAAGGGGAACTCCTATCTGTGATTGAGTATTCAGGAAAAAAAGCACATGTGCATGATATCAAGCCTCATTTAATTTTGACCCCAAAATCCTAAAATATATATATATATATGTATTTATATATATTTATATATATGTATATATATACATACATACGTACGTACATACATGTGTGTGTGTATGTGTGTGTGTGTGTGTGTGTGTGTATGTGTGTGTGTGTGTGTAACAATACTATTTAGCTCTGCATGCAATGGACAAGGTAGCTATTTTGGCCATAACACAAAATATTCCAATAGATTTCTCTGTTAATTATTCTCTAATCAGAACGTGAAATCTTTGCTATGGACACAGACATTGCCATGGTTGTATGGGATGTTGAATGATGAAATTACTGCTTTGGAAATAAAGGATATATTGATATTTGCCAATATGGTGTTTGTCCCATTCTCTTTTCAAAAAATTCAAATGGAGAGATATGTTAAACCTTGGTGTAGTTGCATTTTACTTTACATTTTAATATGTTTTTTTTTAATGGTATTTTCCTTTGCTACGGTAACAGGAGCCTCAAATTTTGAATGCAAACACTTATCAAGTTTGTGCATAATATAAAATCACAAAGATCGTAGCAAAGCCTAACCCAAACCCAATTTAATATTACTGATTCATGTGACCTGTAGCACCAATGGATCAAGCATTTGTGGTGAAGATTATTCAGCAAGTTCGTGCACAAAATAAAGTCGCAAAGATCGTGAAAGCAAAACCAAATTTAATATTGCTGATTCATGTGACCTATAGGACAAATGGGTCAAGCATTGTGATGAAGATTATGTTGCAAAAGTAGGTCACACGCGTGGGATGTCTCAAGTATCTTTCAAGTTGGTGACATTCCCCCCCACCCACCCCACCCAAAAAATATCTCATAAAAAACTTTCGAATATCCCTCCACTGTTATATACACAGACCAGAAAGCAAACTGAGTGTGTAATTTTAAGAAAAGTCTAGAATTGACTGCCACTGGACTTTCAAATAATGCTTCAGAAAATAAAGTGAAATTTGACACAAACATACAGAATCTTGATTCTTGTCAAACCATAACCACCTATTGGATCCAAATTTTAATTTCTGCACAAGGTGGTAGCACCATCAGGGACAGCCCCGTAGCTGCGCTTTTGAGTGACCACGGTGAACCTGACAGAAAGTCAAGTAGCAGACAATGAGTACATGCAATGTGTAACTGATATTGTGACCAAGGGGAAGTTGTCTGCTTCCCTTTTGTGATTTTATGCATTTTAACTGGAATTTATTGACTGTTTCACATGTTAGGAATCTAAAACAAAAGTTGTAGCAATTTAAATTATGCTAATTAGCAACATTTGAAATTTTCAATCTTGAATATCTTCAACACTATAATAGATATGTCATTCCAACTTCTACTATAGGGTGTTATTGACCATGGCGCACCTGATGAATTAAAAACAAAAGTTTTAGCAATTTAAATTATGCGAAGTTTCACCATTGGAAATTATAAATCTTGAATAACTTCAAAGCTATAATCGATGGATTTGCCATTCCAACTTCTACTCCTATGGTATCGACTAGTACGCAGCAATAAGCTTTGAAGACACACACGCTGACTTGCTAAGCAGCAAATCATCTTTTCTAGTTATTGGGATGTATTATGAAACCCTGTATTATAGTTGTTATCATTCTGATACTCTGTGCACTTCTGATCTACTATTTGGATTTAAAGCCAACATTTCCCCAACACACTGCACTTATACATTGTTGAACGTGTCAATTATTACACCTCTCACAATACCAATATTAATTTGTTTTTTCTCGACACCACTAAGGCGTTTGACCGAGTGCATCATGTTAAATTGTTTACGTTACTGCTGCAACAAAAATTACCTCCCATATATGTTCGACTATTGCTTAATATGTATACTGCTCAAAATGTACGTGCTGTATGGCGTAATGTAGTATCAGATGCTTTTTCCTGTAAAAATGGGGTCAAACAAGGAGGTGTGTTATCTCCTATATTGTTTGGTGTACACATCAATGAGTTATTAGTACGACGAGGAAAATCAGGACTCGGTTGCCGCATTGGTAATACCTTTCTTGGTACCTTAGCTTTTGTTGATGACCTGGTGTTATTATCCCCTACTATGTGTGCCCTTCATAAGTTATTGGATATCTATGCTAATTTTGCTAAAGAGTTTAATGTGGTATTTAACTCCAACAAAAGCAAGTGGATGTCATATTCCTCAACTGAACCATGCGACTCATTATCTTTGGGCGGTGAACCCATTCACCCAATTCAGGAATTCATTCATCTTGGTTGATTGGTCCAAATTCCGCTAGAAGTAATGTTGATCGATGCATCAGCAAATTTTATTCTGAGGTAAACTTACTCATGACTAAGTTCGTTAATATATTTGCTTCCACCAGATATGATCTTTTCAAATCGTATTGTATGTCATTTTATGGGTCTCAGTTATGCGATTTTTCTAAAAAGGGAAATAGACAAAATTTTTGTAGCATGGAGGAAAGCTATATGTCTCATTTTGTGACTGCCTGCCCAGACACACTGCAATTTACCGCCGTTAATTTCATGTCTATTGAAATCCAATTGCACAAGCGATTCTTTAAATTCGTGCATAGTATACTTAATAGCCAAAATACAGCGGTAAATTTATGTGCCCGACTGCCTTTGGCTGAAATCCGTTCAGCTACTGGCAAATCACTTAATGCTTTACGATCCAAATACGACATAGACAGGAATATGTTTATAAGTTGCAGCTCCTTCAAGAGAATTAATGCAATGATCATCAGTCATATACCCAGTCAGTGAACCCCTGTGACCAGACTAAAGCGTCCCTCATTCGTGAGCTCTGTGACAGTCGTGACGGGCGACTTATTGTAATGTTGTGTCATACTGAAATTGATGACCTCACTTCGCTAATACATAATATTTATGTATTAGCGAAGTTTATTTATTTACTTTTTCTAATGCTTAAGTTAAAACCTGTTTGAACTGTGTACCACGAGCACGAAAATGAATATATATATATATATATATATATATATATATATATATATATATATATATATATATATATATATATATATATATATATATATATATATATATATATATATATATAAATATATATATAGTGCTTCAAGCTTCAAGTACCCTACCTGGATAATGGGACACCTCCCAAGTAGAGACACTTTTTTTTCGAGAAGCACTGGGGTCCCTATTAGACAGCTCTCCTTGTAAATATACTTTGTTGGTTAATTTCTTAAGTGTAAGATGTATCAGAAGCCTATATATGACAACAATTGAAGCCTCGCACCAGTTGTGAGATCGTTGATAAATCAGTATAATACTCGCTGCACAATGCGGTCGCGTTATTTCCGTCATCCGGTCTTTATAAGACATGAGAAATTTACACAGTAAAGTTGTCATTTTTTTTGTTTGAAACAATGGACTGTTTTGTCTACTATATCATAAATGATGATATTGTTGATTCTGCTAAGTTATTATTTCAAACATCTATAAGTACACATGTGATCGACAGAATATAAATCTTGTCTGTGGAAGAAACACAACTCTCTTTTGACTTCTACAGACGGAGGGGGTGGACGGGGAGGGGGGGGAGGAGGGGATTCCAAACAACCAGGAACCCACCACTCCCAGAGGAAAGAAACAGAAAGGAAAGTTACGTCTGTAGGCCTGTTGCTTTTACTTGTATCATAGGAATTGATGGATAGTATCAGGGTTAAGAAACGTTGATGACACTTAATTATGTTGCTGTTCCACGTGCATTATTTGTGCGTGTATTTGTTTCTTGTGATCAGTTCACTTTAACTTAAAAAAAGATGAAGCAACAATTTAAATTTGGCACTCAAGCATCTTTTGGTGTCTGTTGATGTAATAAATTTGTCACAGTTTTTCTTGTCAAAGACAGTGAATTTAACCCTTTCCCCCTTGAATTAAGACTGAGTCAACAGCTTTCCTTGGCATGGGTTGGGCACTAAGTGAATTTAAGTGAAGCATGTGGATCACTAAATTTGAATTTGTAAATGGGACATCCTTTGAGTCAATTTTAAAATTCCTTGAAATTTACTTGAAGCATAATAATATATGAATGCTGACAATTTCGTCTGCAACTTTTGTAAGTAATCGTCAAAAAGATCAGGAAAGTATTTTCATTTCAATGATTTTCGCTTCCACGGTCCAGGTTACATCTAACTTAGATGTAAACTTTGATAAAGTTTCTAACGGAAATAGTTGTCTGTGCACATATTCTCCCGGCATATTCTTAAAGTGATAACACTTTTTCCACGATTCGTCTCACATTCCCAAGTCCCCAAGTTATCGCGCTGAATTCACCTGCAAACCCTAACTTCATGCAGGGACGTTTCACCCCCGCTTCATCACATTGTGTCAAATGGCTCGAAACAAGCTGATATCAAAGCATAGGGACACGTTGGTCATCTCTGCATACTGACCCCCTCTAGTGGCAAAGTACCAAACCAACAAGAAAACGATTAAACTTATGCTGCCATCTAGTGGTGAACGACCTGCTCCTTCTCCACCCAACGTCGCTAACTTCCGTTATCCACAATCACAGGTGAATGGAGCTGTTGTTGATTACTCGTGTATATTGATAGGTGTTGTTGGGGAAAATATATTTTATGTGTGATAAAACTTTGCAAAAAGACCAAGTTTACCTTAAATATTTTATGCTGCTGTGTGTATCTCTATAAAGCGTTATGATTGCGCCATTTCAGATGAGCGTGGCTCGTTGGTCTAGGGGTATGATTCTCGCTTTGGGTGCGAGAGGCCCCGGGTTCGAATCCCGGACGAGCCCAGCCGTTATTTTTTACACACTTTTTCTCTACTTTTCCACCCAATTCAGGAGGAAGATCTGCAGTGCACTTGCACCTTGTATATATATATATATATATATATAGATCTGCAGTGCACTTGCACCTTATATATATATATATATATATATATATATATATACACAAGGTGCAAGTGCACTGCAGATCTTCCACCTGAATTGGGTGGAAAAGTAGAGAAAGTGCACTTGCACCTTATATATATATATATATATATATATATATATATACACACACAAGAACGATAAACCTGTATTTTTTCTGATGACTACATATCCATAGATTTGTAACTATAGTGTATTTTTTGCGGGATTGGAAGTTTTTTGAGACTTTATAGCATTCTTTCTGACTTGGTAGGATTTTCACGTTTTTCGTGCTGAAGTCGCACAAAATTACTTCTTTTTTTATCAAACTGCAATCAGAGAAATTTTCTTTCTATAAATTGCTCCAAAAGACATGGAAGGGGTTGTCAGAAATAATGGCTCTAATATGAGACATACTTCTTCTGTTCAGTATATTGTGTGAAATAAACTTGTAGCTTTACCTCTGTGATGTTGTCATTCAAAATAAGTATATCTTGTGGCTTAAAAAGTTGCTTTTTAACCTGGGAACATCAAACATAATCACAATTGACTTTTTTTGGGCCTGGGCAGCTTTCCATATTTTGGGGCCCAGTAAGTGGATTGTGCTAATTTGTTTTTACATCACCAGAGAATTTCAAAGTAGTCAGAACAAGGGTAGTGATTAGTCTGAACTGGTTCATTCTTCTCTCCATGGTTAATGGTTTCCTGTTCCCTAGGAGTGGCCCTTGTCAGTAGCCCTGCTGAGGTTCCCAGGGGTCATTAAAATTAAATGGATGGAATTCTGAAATGGAATAGTGGACAAAAAAAAAAAAAAAAAACACAAACAAACCATTCTGTTGCCTGTGTGAAACGATTACGTTTCCGTTTTTTTCCCCCCATGTGCAAACACAACGCGCTCCCCTTTAAATTTCAAATTAATGTACATAGTTAACAGGGGTGTGCCCAGGAACTGCCTTTGATGCGGTACCCAAATTAAAGACTTGACTGCTTCCTGTATACCAAGTGAAGGATCCAGACATTTGAGCCACTGGGCCAACACCAAAGTGGAAAGAATCCTTCTGTTTGCTTTAGAGGGGGTTCAAGATTATGCCCTAGCAGATTTTAAAAACTGAAGTATCAAATTGCAGTAGAGAAAGTATGCACATCAACAAGCAATAAAATAGAATAAATAACAGTTTTTCGTTGGCTTGCGGGGAGGACACAGAAAGCACAGAGGATCTTGGTAATAAGGGTCTCAACCCCACTCTCACCCCCACGTATGCCATCAGGAATGATCTGATTAACATGGTGGATGATAATGATCATAATTTTTCATAAATTTTCAGCAAAACATAAATTCAAACTCTGTTATATCCATTGTTTTTTATTGGCACCAATATGATTCTCACAAAAACATCTGGCAACAGATTCAAACATACACTGGTCATTTCACCTGAACTTCTGTAAATGTATGTGGCATTACCACTTCACGACTTGGTATATCTATATTCAGTACATGGAAACACAGGATGTGGCATGTAGGATGAAAGATTATCATAGAACGAATGTATTACGCTACATTTGTTTCAGATAAGGGTTTAATACAGTGAAACTTCAAAAAAAGGGATCACTTCCCTACAACAATCATAGTATTTTTCATTTTAATCTCTCCCCCCAAATGTGGTCAAATGTCATCTGCTTCAAGGTTTTCAATGAATTTCAACAGTAATAAAAACAATTTGAATGAACGTTGTAGATGATATAGAGAATCTGGCATTACTGAGCCATTGATGGTAACATTGAGATAACATGCCCCAGGCCAGCAGCTTCCCTTGGTGTACCCCCAGCACTCAAAAGGGATAATTCTGTAAATTGCTTTAACTTCACCATTTCGCTGATGGAACAAAACTGTGAAAATGAATACACAGGGAAATAGTATTTCAACATTGTTTGAATAGGATATTATGTCCAAAATAGTGAAACCAAAACTACAGTGAAAAGTCAAAAATACAAAAACTGTGAAAATTGAAACATGTGAAAATAAAGCAATTTACAGTATATAATCTGTACATATAGGATCCATGTGTTGACTCGAGGTCAAACGCTTCTTTTGAATGTTCCCAGGTGGCGCATGGTGAATAAGTATAGTGCATCATGCTACCTGCCATTCAAGTACATCATATGGCTTCTTACATGAGAAACATACCACTGTGACTAGGAACGCTTTAATTTGTGAGAGGCCACCATCTTTGTATTGACTTTCTTTCTTGGTAATGTAAACAAATTTTACCCATGTTAATCTGACTATGATGAGACACTGCCCATGTAGAAACATGTTCTTCAATGGCAAAGGATTTCTCTAACAAGCAACAAACAATCACAATATAAATGCTGAGTGGCATTGCAATATCATATATGGGAGTTAAATGACCGACTGTTTTTTTAAATCTAGTCAAGTGCTGACATAACATGACTGAATGCTCATGTGTTAGCAGTATGTGTGACATAACATGACTAAATGCCATGTATTAGCAGTATCTGATTGAGAGTCAAATAACATGATGCTAAGTAACAAAGCATAAATAACATGACTGTATGCCAAGTTGCACAGCATAAGTAACATGATAAATGTCATGCTTAGTTGCACAGCATAAGTAACATGATAAATGTCATGCTTAGTTGCACAGCATTAACATGATTTGAATCATGCTGAGTTGCACAGCATAAAGTGACATAATTATATGCAGAGTGGTACTGTGTGAGTACCATGGTTACGTGCTGAGTAGCACAGTATATGTAACATGATTATAATCAACCTGAGTATCACAGCAAGTAACATGATCACACACTGGGCAGCACATGAATAACATAACTACATTTAAAGTAGTATAGCATAAATAACATGATTACATGCTGAGTAGGACAGCATAAGTAACATGATTACTTGCTCAGTACCACAGCATAAATAACATGCATGTTTGCTGAGCAGCACAGCATATTTGCATGATTACATTCGGAGTAACACAGCATGAAAAGACCCTGATTGAATGCAAAGTAACACAACACCAAATACTGAAAAACATGGAGCTTAACATGATAACATGAATGCTGATCAGTGCAACAATATCAACATGGAGGACTATAGCATGAGGAACATGATTGCCAACTAGCACCATTTAAATTTCATGAATGTTGAATGTCAGGTTTTTGAAGCTCACACCATAACACGGAGTACAACATGAATGTTGAGTGGCAAATGTCATGCTGTATGACCACCACTGCAGTGACACGAGGGATAAATTGCACAGTGTAAAAGTACACTTCAGAAAACTGGGAGGGGCAGATGACTGACGCATAGAATAAATGGTGTACCTCTACCGTGTGACAGTAAGGTACTCGCATGAAGGCACTCTCAACACAATACCCGGACAACCAGAACTTTTTTTTCCCTAGCAATTCATTTGCTGTGAGATAATAGCAAGATGGATGTAAGCAAACCAATGTAGTGTTGTTACCTATGTATTAACACAGATGTAAACTGCTAATAGTGTAATTCATCTGTTCAGTATTTGACTGCCATAAACGTAAATGTTCACATCATGTCAAAACAGCACAACACTGGTTGAACTAAGTGGTACCTGCAGAGTGGTGCTCTATTCAGTCTTCTGTATATGGGGCAGCTGCAACAAGGCAATACACAAACCACTGACTTCACATTAGGCAATGCTGATACCTTAACTCTTCCAGTACCAAGCACCACTAAAGTTGATCTACTTAAGTCAAACTAGTCTGAATTACCATAAGGATCCCAGATTCTTATTCCTCGAAAAAGACCATTCATTGAAGTACCAGCACAACTATAGTTCCAGAGAGAATATCCCAAGTCAACAGCTTTTTTCAGCGCACATTGGGCGCAATCCCCAGCTGTTGACTCAGTCCAAAATTTGGCACTGAAAGAGTTAATGGAAGCTCCTTTCAGGTGAATTTTAGCAATAGAAAGACAAAGCAATTGTTGATGAAAGTCGATACACGATGTGCCAAAATGCCTGACCAGTTTCATCCATAACTTTACTCATAGCAGCGAGTGACTTCTGTTCATGAGGAGTTGGAATGATTCCAGTCATCATCAACTTCATGAACATACAGAGAAATACAGCTAAATTCCTATTTGTCATACAGGCGCATGACATAACACCAGGCATATGCGAGCACAATGGAGACGTATTACACATTGTCCATTTTTCCTTTGCAAAAGCAAAATTCATGACTTGTACATAGCATCATTGGTGAAAGGGTCCTCACAAAATTTCAAAAGAGCATAATCTTGCAAGATCAGAATGCCAAAAAAATGAATAATAATAATAAGAAAATGCCAATCAACATTCAGGCCTGCCTGCGAAGGTTTTACATACTATGGGTTAACAGAATCTCAAGTAAAAAATTGAGGGTCTAAAAAGCTTTAAAACTCTAAACTTCAAGCTATTAGGGGCCAATTGTCCCATAGATGGGCATGAGGATGGTATTTATAGCCACTAATTGACACCAAAAATTTGTTACCAAGGCAACAGATGAAAGCAACTATGAGAAGACTGGGTCAGGGAGGCACATAGCCTCTATCCTGAAAAAGTATTTAGACATTCAAACTTTCAATGTTGTACCCTGGAGGTAGCTGGTAAACACACTACTTCACTAAATTATCGTATTTTTCTAGCAAAATATAGGTCTTTGTAGGTCACATGTTTCATTGTTACACAGACCAAACTGTGTTTTCTCTTCTCTACTCAAAGTAAAGTAGAAAGATCTTGGTCTGCTTAGAAGGCAAAATTAATATTGTCTATTGTAAGTTTTCAAAATGTATTTTTTTTTTCAATATTGGATTGTAATAGTCATATTGGTTTTCTAAGCTTCACTAGGAGGCCTGCCCATTGCTTCGAAAACAAAGTGTGTGCCCCAATTAGAGCCTGTGTCACAAGCAGAGATTGTACCATATGTCAAAAATTAAGATTGAGTTCACACATTCCAGCACAAAAAAATGAGGATGATGCAGCTTCACAGCATAACTGTAACTTGGCACATGAACATGGACAGGTCAGTGAAGCGGCAGATCATATCGATGCTAAAGTCAGACCATAACTTCCTACTGTCTTCCTATTTACATATTCACAATAATATACAATGTTCTATACATAGAGACACATTTACAAACAGGGCAGACTCAAGCCCACATGTAAGCAACAGAGCCTGCTGTTAATAGATCCAATTATTGTCCGTATGTAGCCACAGTTTTGAATGAGGTCTTTTTTTTTTTTTTTCTTTTTTGGGTGCCACATTTGAGGTGCCTCACAAGTAAGTCAACTCGTTGTAAAACACCAGTTCTACTTGCTTGCAGATGTAGCTGAAATGCAGTGGGTACATTGCCACCACATTTCATCAGGGTGATGATGTGACTTGTTGTCCATCCTGCTCAGCTGAGCTAGCCATAGTTTTGTGTTTCCTAGTGATTGGACTCCCTCTACTGTCACCTGTACATGACATGAACATTTCATGGTCCCTTGTATGAATTTCCTACAGTACATGTATTTTCACATTTTTTTTGCCCCCAACCAGTACTCTTCCCCTGTAGACAAAAATGGAATGCTCCCTCCCCAAGACATGGCAGAAGGAAACCAACTGAAGGTGGGCAATCCAGGAAAATAAACTGTAAGAAATTTAGATTTTCAATCTGTTTGCCAAGTTTAGGCTCACATGGTCCAGTGCAAAGTAACCTGTAACTCATTCCATACTATGGTCACAGGCCTTGGTCAGTGGTTCTGGCACTGCCTGGCAAGTCATGCTGCAGCTGCCGCATGGGCAGCTGCAGCATGACTTGCCAGGCAGTGCTAGAACCACTGACTTAAGACTATAGGCATGTACGTTGGTACTTGAATGAAAGCTCTTTTCCTGAAGAATTTAAATATGCAATTGTCACCTTAAATGTAGGTAAATATACGGAAATATCAGGGACTGGTATGGAATAAGTTAATTTAAATCACATAACTTGGAAGTTATAAAAAGGCTACACTCAACATGGATATAGTCACTGGAAAACTTGTTGATGTCAGCATTTGTATGCACTTCGAGCAGGAAAAAGGTGAATTTTAATTCTGGATCAGTCTGAATTGAAAGAAACTGTAGCAACAAATGTCAAAAACTGCAAAAATAAATTACCCTCAAGACTATTGTATCAATTTTTTTTCTTTTTTACAAAAAAAAAATCCCATTTTTGCAAGACAAATAAACTGCACAAATAAATAGCTGTTAAAAACTTCTGTGCCAAAGTTGGAAAAAAAAATCTTCAGGATACACAATAACTGAATCTGCCACAACTTCACCATGGCAGAGATATACAATGTATATCCAACTGAAACAACTGTCACAGGACATGTAGTCTAACTTGCATGTATGTACACTTCCACATGCCAAACATTTAATTATTTTCATAGTCTGTTTTTATCACAATTAATTGGGTTATACTTGGACATATAACACTTCCACATTCCAAACATTTAATCATTTTCATATTGTCTGTTTTTATCACAACTAATTGTGTTATATTTGGACATATAACACTTAAGCAATGTAAAATACATGATGATTGATGCACAATGCTGTTTCCGTCACATTGTCATCTTACATCGTCGATATGTACACAACATTTGGAACATACAGAGTACAATCCTTCTTGATGTCATAAATGCATTCATTATGCCTTTTTTAAGGAAATGTTGAGATTTCATCAATTTGCAAGCAAAGTTATGGCTTGAATTTTACCAGAAAAATGTACAATTCAAGTGTTGGGTCTCAAAATTGCTAAACACTGCATTGCAGCTTTAAGTTTTGTCTTTGAAATTTCAATGTGATGAATAAATGATGCAGTATCTGATACATGCCATGACATGAATTTTGGATGTAAATCCTCCCTCTAGCTCAAAAAACAAAAAAACCAAAAAAAAAAACAAAAAAACCCCCCCAAAAAACCTACTAAAAAAAATTCTATTATGATGCTACTTTTACTTTTGACGTACAATCCATTGCCTGCAAAGCAGACCAAGTTCTGTGTTACTACACCAGGAGTAGACAAAATATGCAACTTGGGTCACCTTTAGAGGCAATACAATCCACTTCATTCCCAAATAATTCTTACCTGCGAAAATGATCAAGCTGTCTTCTTCCTGAACAGAGACTTATACAGGTTCTAATCTGGGAAGAAAAGTATCGGCAAAAGAAAAGGAAGGATTCAGATTCCTTTCAATCCATCACAAAAGTAGAACAGACTCTTAGGTTGCGGAGAAATAAATGTACCTGAGACAGAGGGTAAAGACTTTGGCCAACCCCCCCCCCCGAAAAAAATACACGGTCAACCTCTTCTCAGCCTGTGCAGCCATATATATATATATATATATATACATATATATATATATATATATATATGTATATACAGTGCTCCCTTTATAACACCTCTCATTACAAGGTGTTTTCTGATATAACATACAACATGGTGGGTACCATGGCTCCCACTGAAATAGTTTTTCCATTACTTCTATGTTCAAAGTCGCTCTGTTATACGGCAGTTTTTCTATAACATGGTATACCCTGTGGATCCTAACACTAGCTTTATAAGAGGGAGCACTGTATATGTACAGTGATACCTACTGTATGCAACCACTACTGTAAGCAGCTGCATTGCTTTTTGTGGTCGCTAGGCTTGACATTAGGAGTCAATTTCTTTGTAACATTTACCTGTGGTGACAGGCCACCAGCTGTATGTGGCCACTTTTTCTTGGCAGAAGGGGTGGCCACATACACTATGTATGTATATATATATATATATATATATATATATATATATATATATATATATATATATATATAAATATATATATATATATATATATATATATATATATATATATATATATATATATATATATATATATATATATATATATATATATATATATATATATATATATATATATATATATATACAGTGCTCCCTCTTTATAACACTCCTCGCTACAAGGTGTTTTCTGATGTAACACAGTGGGTACCATGGCTCCCACTGAAATAGTTTTTCCATTACTTCTATGTTAAAAGTTTCTGTTAAAAGGCGCTTTGGCTATAACATGGTATACCCCATGGATGGACCCAACATTAGGGTTATAAAGAGGGAGCACTGTATATATATATCAGCTGGTAACCCATAAGAGGGTTGGGTCAAGACAGTTAACTTTCGGTCTGCATTGCAAGTTGTGCCTATACCATTGTAATCAGTAGTCCATAGAATACTGCTGTGCCTATTCAATTCTAATCAGTAGTCCATATAATACTGTTGCTCCTCTTTCTTTGGTTGACCATTCTACTTCACTGTTGCTGATTTTGGGGTCAATCTGTTCATTAGCACCAATACTCTGTGGGCCAATCTTGTAGGATCCAGGCTTAACACACACTTGCAATACTGCCCTGGCACAGTGAGTCTTCTTGGTCTTTGGATCTCTGTATCTGAAATCAAAACACCACAATTACATATGCTGTATGTGACATACCCATTACCAATAATGATTACTTAGGTAATAGGGTTACGGGTATGGGCTCCAAAACATGATTACTTAGGTAATAGGATCACAGGTATAGGCTCCAAAACATGTTCTGAGTAGTTACCCGCTAAGGACCTTTTAATTCAGTTGGGCTAATACAGCCTATGTCAAAATTTTAAAGAGGAACATGTGCAATATGGACAAGAGTACTTCCATGTGTATATACGTTAGATAGGGACAGGTTCGCTTATGGAAAGTAAAGAGTTCGGACTGCGGAATAGGGTAATGACTACTAGGAAGTGGTTCTGGACAAAAAGACACAAATACAATTAGTATGAAGGATGGAAACAACCACTGAAAGATGAACACCAGCCAGTGGTCACCTATTGACAAACATACAAAATAAAGCATCACAGAGTTATTTCAAAAACAACTTTGAATAATACAAGATGTCTCTGACAACATCAATCCATGGATAGCTATAAATATACAATGTAGCCTCATTATAACAACTCTCAGACATGGGACATATTCCCTCAAAAACACAAGTTTTGAGGAACCTCAAAGTCAAATTTCTTTGTTCATTGAGTCATTTATCTGACATATCCAGATATATTTTTATTTCCCGATACGTTGCAGTGAAGAGATGATGTCATTATAACAAGTGGACTTAACTACAGACATAGCTCTTTGGATTGGCATCAAATTTTGGTGGCTATTTGAGCCTCACATACTCATGAACTTCAACCTAAGCTTCCACTTTATGAACAAGTCTTGTCAAATGTGATCCATTTTCGCATCTCTGATAACCCCATTTGGTCAACAGTGAAGATTAGAGAGTAATAAGTGCCAAATTTTGGACTGAGTCACCAGCTTTCTCGGCACACATTGCACCCAATGCGTGCCAGGAAAAGCCGTTGACCTGAGCTATTTTCTCTTGGATAAGAGGCATACTGGTACTTGGATGAAAAGTCTTTTTACAAGGAATATCAATCTGAGAGCCTAATGATAATTCAGACTAGTCTGACTTAAGTAGATCGACTTTAGACGTGATTGGCACTGAAAGAGTTAAAATCATACATATTTCCCTGTGAAAAGGCTCAAAACTGTAGCTGGACTTAATATTTTATTACTTAGTTTTTATATAAGTACCTGCAGACAATAACATGTATAAACACTTACTGTAGAATCTCCATATTAGGACTTTTACACACAGAGAACAATCTCTTGAATAGCAATCCCTTTCTATACAGCATCCTATTGCCAATTATACTTAATATTTTGTTTTCTAAATGAAAATCACTCCCACATTAAGATGTACATTTTCAGGTCCTCAAGAATCTTAATAGAGAGGCTCTACATAATAACAAGGGCAGTAATATTCAGGAATAAAATATGACCAGGACCACCATTTTTGGACACAAGAACGGAAGGGCAAAGAAATGGGGTACAAACCTATAGTTCTCCCTTCCCCATGTTCCAGTGAGGGACTCATAATTTATAGAACAATTCTTCTCGTCCACAGAGAATGAGCTGAAAGTCACATTTATGAGACCAGTACTTACTCATACTTGGGGGCGAAGTGTTGTCTTCCGGAGTATCGTATAGTTGGTGACAGCATGATCTGACAGCCATCCGCCTGTTGCTCTGGTTTGTTTTTTTCATCGAAACCTGTCATCTGACACCCGCCCAAGGTCAGGTCACCTGATATAACACAGAATATCAGTTCAATTGTATATCATCCCCGCTTATAGAGACCACATATTGTGAGACATTACCTCTCTGTTGGGGACCACCTTCTACACTTAACTGTGCTTCTTTGCTTCATTTACCTACCCTGAGAGAGACCTTGTTAGAGTACATGACAGCTTCCATCACAAGGAGGCACTGCCAAACTGCAGTAATTCTATACAAAAGTAAATTGGTGTGTTTGCCTATGGACCGTAAATTCATATTTATATTTATTGTTCTTTTACCTCTAGAGCCCATATACTGTTATTTTTCATGCATTCTTGAACAAAAATATACAAAAATGAACTTCATATACATGCAACTGTTTGCTCTTGGTCAAAAGTTTCTGGCAACAGGAATACTAAGATACAGTAATTTCAAAAGCCAGACAAGTCCCCCCCCCCCCCCTAATTATGTGAATATGCAAGGGAGTCCCAGTGAAGGTTAACACATGCAAATAAATGTGCAGCCATTTTTTCTCCAAAATTAAACCTTTCAGTGCTAAGTCGAAGACTGAGTTAACTGATTCCACCCTGTCAGAAGACTGAGTCAACAGCTTTCCTTGGTGTGCTCTGGGCTCAATACGACCATAGCATGCCAAGGTAGCTGTTGACCATGGGTTTATAATTTAGAATGATCTTCCATGCAAGTTTCATCCAAAATTTTAAAAAATAAATTAGTTAAAAATACAATTAGCAGGCGACATTTACATATTAGCGGGAAAAAATGTGATTAGGGTGGAATGAGTCAACTGCTTTCCTGGTCACCCCTAGGGCCAAGTACACCCACAGTGTGCTGAGGAAAGCTGTTGACCTGGATCTTGGGATAGCTGTTGACCTGGACTTTTTATCTCTTGTCTGGAGATGCAGCCATCCTGATACTTGAATGGAAGATTTTTGATGACAAATCTGAATCTGGGATTACTATACAAATTCAGATCAGACCCATTTTTGTTGTTACTGGCACTGAAAAATGTTCGGCAATCACACTAAGCATATTTCTGAAGCTTACCTGGCAGAAGTAGATCTCCTGTGTCGAGGACCTTCCTTATGATGGGAACCTTTGTGCCGTGGAAAGCTACATGCCACTTCTGGAAAATGTTTAACACCTCTGCCTTAGGTGAAACCCTGCCATAAAAAAAAAAAAGAAGAGAGATTCCATGAAAAATTTGAGATCAAATTGCAAGGTACAGTGTACATTTTTGACATTTTATTTTTGCTGAAGCTACAAATTTTGGAAAACAAATTTGAAAGTGAACAAGTAGAGAGAGAAACATTTCTCTGTAGCTAACATATTTTCAATGAAAATATCACTTAACGTGCACAATGAATTTAGGAAGATAATTAGAATGCAATTTTTGATTTGCGTAAAAATTTGTGTCCAAGTAGTATATTTTAAAGGGGGAGGGGAGAGGGAGAGAGAGCAGGCCTTAGCCTTCGCATCTGCTGATGATAAATGCAATGATCTGAAATTAAGACTGACACCTGCTCAAAATACCACCCATTTTTTTCAAGACTGTAATCTTTGGCACTGTGTTGGTAGAATGAGTGGTTTCTACAGTTTGGGAAACAATTACTTTCCTGTCTGTGATCTAAGACATACATTGAAGCACAAATGCTTCAAGTCAGCATTTCAACAAAAGGGACTTGTCTTATGGGCCCAAATGACTGTACATGTATCTCACTTTGCACTGTGAAAAATCATAATGTATTGAATTTTTGACAACAGATCTCAGAGGTCAATTAAAGAGTCATAAATAAAGCAAAAACTAGCAAGACCTCAGGCATAAAGTTCCAATGTAATCTTTGTAAGCATGTCGATAGAACCAGCATTACAATCTTATGGAGGTGAAGTCATTTCAAAAGAACATTTTACACACAGTAAACACAGCTGGCTTGTCGTCAATTCTCAGCAAAATGCACAACAAAATATTCTTTTTTTTCCTCTATATGGCAACCTTCTTTGTTTTTTTTTTAGCATTATGGATACACAAGATACTCAGCCATATAAAGATCAACCCCCCAAAAACACCTCACCTGAGCGCAAATCGACACCAGCCAAAAGGCACAGCATAATCTCGGGGTGGATCCCCTCTCTTGTAATACGGCTCATCGCCACGAATCTTGTGACATGTCTCACAGTAACATCTACTGTGTTCCATGTTAAAATAGCCATCTGAGCAAGCAAAAGTCAAAGTGATGACTTAAAATGAGGACAAGAATGCATGGTTTGTCTTATTACTGTGGCTCATTTAAGAATAACAAGTCATGCATAAGTTTAACAGGAAAATGACACAATTAAAAAAGACTACCTTGATAACCATTTTATTATTGTTGTATCTCTTGTAGCATGTGCACCAAAAAGGTTATATTTGTCTTATTTGTCTCATTCTTCTTGTGGCTTTCCTGGTAGTTTATACGTGACGCTGTCACATACAGTATACAACCCAGCAAGAGCACATTTCTGTGCAACACTTTTCAAAGACCATTTGTCGCATGACTGAAAAAGCTTACATTAACCTGTTTGCACATACATTGGTATCTACTGTTTTCAATCTAAAAATTTTCAGGTGCCGATAAACAGACCAACCTCTGTGTTTTGTCCATTCCACTGTCTGGCCTCTGGCAACATGATCACTGTTTTAGCACTGAAAAAGTACTTCCACTTTGGTTACCATGGTAACAGACTACAGGGTACACATGATGTCAATGGCTAAGGGATTCATCAGTTCCTGTCCTGTCCTAACTAGAAATAAACTCTTGTAGTCCTGGGGCAGACTGAGCACAGACAGTATGGAGCTTAGTCCGCTCTGTAGACAATTACACTCACCTGGCAGTCCCAACATAGCCTTGAACCTTGCACACATATTCTGGTATTCACAGTTTTTGACCAGGTTGAGTTCTGTTGGTGGTGTCCTGCAGATCTTTTCTTTCATTCCTACAAAAATAAAGGTGGTAAACAAGTACAGTGTGCATGTCAATACAGGGTTGATCTCACCTTTCTGTTTCTCATTTAACCCTTTAAATGCTGATTTAAGACTGAGTCAACAGCTTCCCTTGGCAAAATTTGCATGCAATGTGCACAAATTGTCCAGAGGAAAACTGTTGACTAAAACTACTTTTTGCTTTAGACTAGGTTTGCTGGTATTTGAATGAAAGGTATCTTCATGAGGAGTTTTAATCTTTTAACCATTATAAGCTTGACGGCAATGAGAAAACGATTATAGCCATGTTTAGTTTGTCAGAACATAATATACGTACTGATAATACATCTAATTTGTTGGCACTCGACAGCACTGAACTGTTTTTGTGGGTATTTGTTTTCTGTTTGCACTTGCCATCACACAAGATTGAGCTGACAATTAGATACATTTAAATTCTATGTTTCTTGTACACCTGCAAAGATGTGCAAAATGCCAAATTAAGGATTACTGGTAATTACTCAGCCAAATAAAAACTAAACTTCTAGTGTAAAAATTAAGAAAATTAACAGCGTGGTACACTTTTACAGCATTTACACAGAAATAAGACTTTGCTTCAAACATGTCCTGATATACTCTAGACTTCTTATTTAAGATCACATAAACTATACATTTTCTAAAAGCATTTATTTGGATTAAGCTATTAAAAATATGAAACCTCTGTACATGTCAAGAAATTGAATTTTAATTGCTTAACTGAAAAACTTAATCTTTACCTATATTTGCAGAAAAACAAAAAATAGGGCAAACACTAAAAAATTGGGAAACGTTATTTTCTTACAAGAAATGAAACTTTACACTTTTGCAGCAAAACCCGTTTCAAATTTTGGATAAGGGTCTTAGTTCAAAACTTACGGGATGTTTAAATTAAAGATATAATTTTTACAGAATTTAAACCGCAATACAATTAAAATAAAGCCCTTTTTCAAAAATTTAAAATACACTTTTGGAGAGTGTTATGTGTTCTTTCATTTGACACTACAAAATAAATGATTTTTATTTTTTAAAATGCTAAAATTTAAATTTATGCAAAATTTAGGAATTTGAACTAAACTTTAAGTACATCAATATCAGTACTAAAATTTTACATTCAGTACCAGTATCAAATTTGATATGCTTTCTTTCAGAAAATATATACTTTTCGGGTATTAGATTATAACGACAGACAATAATTACACATTTATACATGTCATAAAGTATACCCTACCCTTCAATTGTGAGGCTCATCTGTTGTGACTCTTTCAGTGCTAAGTTTTGGACTGAGTCCACTGCTTTCCTTGGCACATTTTTGGAGCCAAGGAAAGCTGTTGACCTGGACTTTTACATTCTATGGCACTATAGGCATGTTGGTACTTATATGAATGGTCTTTTTACAAAGAATACTGAAATAGTATCCATTTTGACACTTCAAAGAAGTTGATCTCAAGTACTTCGTCTTTAATCACAGTTAACAGTGAGAGAGTTAAAGCCGAAGTCTTGTGATGCTTACCATCTTCCACGTCCGCCTTTTCCCTGTGATCAGACACCTGTGCTGTGGAGACCAGGTCCTCATCCCTAACCAAACTTATCTGGGGAAAAAAATATGAAAGATTGCCTATGATGATATTGCTTCAATTTCTACAGATCTCTCATTTCTCCATGTAAGTACATGTAAATTTCTCATATGCATTTTCTAACTGCCATTTTTTTCTTGCCAAAATAGAACATGCTAAAATCTAACAGACAAATATACAATACACTGTTATTTGTGTTTGCTGCACCATCATTGCTTAAAAGTTGCATTCATGCACACACATTCTACTTTTTATAGCTAATCATCATTTAATTTGCAAGACACTGATACCACAGAATCACATACATTTATGTTGAATAGTACAGGTTGTCATTTTGTCTCCTGGGAGTGTTTAAATTCTGAGCTCACATCACGGAGGTGAAAATACGTTAATGAATACAACACATTCATATTAGCTGTGGGACTCCTCTAGCCCATGAGCTCAAAAAGGATGTACCTCTATGTGAGAGGAGATGTCTGGATCAAACAGGACAAAATTTGTTGCTCTTGCAAATATAATCACTGTTTTTTGTTTTTGTCTTTTTTTAGGGAAAAATTACTAGTGCTCTTCTCTAAATACCCACTGAGCTTAAAATCATCAAGTATAAAATATGTATTTTGTATTTCCAGTGATGTTAGTGCCACTGCTGATTTATCACTCAGTATATGTGCAACATGGCGGATGCTTGCTACCATGGCCTGGCAGCAGAACAAGCCACTTTGCAACAAAATTAATACACATGTATTGTAGTGAGTCTGAAAGGAGGTACATTACCTCTTCACACTGCCCATACAAATCAACGACAGCGTAACAGAGTTGTGGGATGTCCTTGGCAGCTACACCTTGATCCATTCCATTGATGTAAAGATGCAACGTGTTGTCATCATCCACAAGTACTCCAACCACATGGCCAGTCTGTAGACTATCAACGTTTGGGCCGTACCTCTCGGCTACCTACGATCATCAAGAATGATCCAAACATAAAGGCCTTCCTCCAGACAAACAGATCTTACCTTTAAAAGGGTGGCTAAGTGAACCCATTAGAGAGTACCTTTTGACCATGAAGACAACCTCCAAAAGCTAACAGTTCAAATCCAAGAATGCTTATCACATAATTTTGTCACAAAATACAATTTTGATACAATGCTGATTATTTAACAAAATATTGGACCAAAATATAAAAAACAACAAATTTTACATTGCACAGTTACATTTGACATCTCCCTTGGAATAATCACAAACTCCTGTCTCCCCAGATTTATATATAAGCCTGACATTTGGATATGGCATTTTGGGACATAGCTGTATTTCAATCTCACTGCAAAACCAAAAGAGAAGCAAGAAACCACTGTAAATGTATACTGTAGTTCTATAAATTTTTGCACGTGTTTAATTTCGCGCGAACTCATTTTTTCTGAAATTACAGAATTTTCGCGCATTTTAGTTTCGCGCAATCCAATGCCATCAATGTAGTGAAATGCAATGCAACTTATTTTTGCGCATTTTAATTTCGCGCTTTAGGTGGTAGCGCGAAAAGCGCGAAATGAAATCGAGCGCGAAAATTTCTAGAACTACAATACCTTGATACCACACTGAAAGACGGAATCTCCCTGGATCATCCAGGAGGCCTTCTTGATGCTGACAGCAGTGATGGGAAAGTTAAACTTATCTGGTGAGAAGCCGATCACTCCAATCACCAGGGATGATGTCCACCGAGGTATTAGTCTTTCCACGCGAACCTGAAAAATAATTAAATGAACAACTTACCGCAAGGTAGTGAGACACATGTGGCTACACAAACTCTTCATCCCATAAGCAGACCAGTTGGTCAAGATTCCCAAAATATAACGCTGTTAAAGTGCAAATGTTACCCAGAAGACCCAAGTTCATGTAGCATTACACAGTAAACAAGACAGTCTGATGACAAACTGTTTAAAAGCAAAAGTCACATTTATTTGTTATTGGAAGACTTGGAACCTCGGTTAATCTTTCTTAGTGACGAGCGCTTTTCCTTGGCACCAGCCATATTTGTAGTGGCCACATTTAAGTATGCTTGATCCAAATATTAATGGAGTTCTGACAGAAGCTTTGATGAAAATTACAATATGCCCCACCAGCAGGACAGAGTACATGGAGATACCAGTCACCAATACAAGACTAAGAATTTTTTGTTTTTGTTTTAGTGACGGTACATGTACTTAGTTGTAATTTAATACAAAATATAATTCAATACTTGGAATTCTTTATACATGTATGAGCTTTGAGGCCATTCGATGTCTTTTGGGAGCAAATATTCCATCTCTTAACTCTTTCAGTGCCAAATTTTGGAATAAGTCACCACCTTTTCGCAGTGCACATTGGGCGAAATGTGCCCAATGTGTGCCAAGAAAAGCTGTTGACCTGGGATATTTTCCCTGGAAGTATAGACATACTAGTACTTGAATGAAAGGTCTTTTTACGAGGAATACAAATCTGGGATCCTAATGACAATTCAGACTAGTTTGACTTAAGTAGATCAACTTAAGACATGATTGGCACTGAGTGAGTTAAACTGTTCATGCTATTCATAATCATACAGTTGAGCTGTCTCAGACTGCTCTCCATACAATGTATAAAGAAAAATAAACCACCCACAACTTTGACTTCTCTGGGAAAGGCAGAAGATAAAACTGGTGTTTGTAGCAGGCATATGATGACTTATATCCACAGCAAAATGTTTTGTAACAAACATTTTGAGTTAGACATAGAATGACATTTGTACCCAATTAATTAGTACCAACCTGGAATAAATGATTTCGAGGTAATGGTTTGTGTGAGACGACGACTCCTTGGTTGTAACTGGCTACTCGAGTTGCCGTGAGATTACGACAGGACAGCTGGATATTTTTCCCATGGTTGCCATGGAATTCTAGGTACCTTGCCTCTGCTGTGTCTAAATCTATTTCATCCTGGAAAAGAAAAGAGAAGTTACTTTTGTGTACTATGGATGAATTTCAAGATCATTCCTAAATTTTTTGGCACTATTGAATACTTGGGATAAGGGTTAGGGATCATGTACAAATAGGAACATTCCAAAATTCTGAGAAACCATCGAACAGGGGGGAGGGGGTCCAAGCTTCAAATTGGAGTGTCACCAAAGTTTTGGAAACACGCTATTGAGTGCCGTCTCGAGCGTGCAGAGCAGTAAAAGTCACATCAAGCGAGTGTGAAAATTACGTGGATAGTGCTGAAATTTTGCTTGTCGTATGTACATCGGTTTTTAAGATTATAAAGAGTACAATAATTGTGTTGTGGAGTGTCCTTAGTGCTGAACTATTTCCCTGTTTGCATCATTTTACCATCATGATGTTTTGCAGTCCACATGAAACCTGGTACCTAGAGGGAACAGGTGTGATTTGGGCATAAATGGGTGACAAAATGCTGCATTTTTCAGTCCATACCATGATAATGCCTTATAAAGATATCAACTTTACTTGTTGAGATGTAGAATGTAACTTTTGTGGCATGTTTTGAATACTTTGCTGGCAGAAAATGGACAAAAGAATGCCAAAAATGTGGCAAGATTGCACTCATTTGACTCCGCCGTAGCCAGTTGAACACATGCCATGCGTGTTATCATTTTGAAGCCCTGGATTTCCGCTAATCAGTTAGATGATTTCCTATTGGCTACAATTTACTTCAATGCGGTTAATTTATTCTAGAAAGGTCATATTTCAAGGTTGTCAGTTGCTGTTTTAGACAACTAATTCTATTGGCTTACGATGATGCAATGCAGATCATCATATGACTTTTTGAATAATTAGCTCTGACGTTTGATCACATGGGCCAACAGAAAAAGTGGTTTTCAACTTCCGGTTTACATTAAAATATTATAATTACCACTTTCGCCCAGCTCCGTAATGGGAGCCATGGCGACTGTCTGTGCAAAAGGACAGCAAAACTGGTCATTTCTGTGCAACTACAATGTGAAATTGTGACATTTTTTTATCAGATCAAGATGTGGAAAGGTCCTATGAAAGGATTTAAAACGGTGACGAAAGATCTAGAAAGAAACTACCTGCAGATTGGGTGCTGGTGACAGTAAAACCATGTTTATGCAGTTGACGTGTACAAACACAATGGAAGACTTGTCTTTCCCACATATTCTAGTTTTGACACAACAAATCTTACCGCTAATTGCAAATAACTGGCTAAATATGCATGATAATGAAATTTCAAGCACAGGAGCTCCCATCATATATAGCAACACTCACTCCCAAAAGCACTAGAACAAAATGAGGTGTCATCATTCTGGGGATGTATATGGAGCGTGTGTGTAGCGGTGATCAGCGATAGGGGCCTTAATGATCACTGCGTTAGTTTGATGGCCGCCATTATAGCACTTTCAAGTTTAAGGGTTTTAACCTGTTTGTGAATGTCCACATAGGCATTGTCTGCTCCCCAATCTTTTTTCTTTCAAGAAATGAAATAAGTTTAAACCAATGTCCACAATGATATAAGTACAGATAGTGCTGCTCGTCAGGACAAGAAAAGCGACGAGCAGTAACACTCAGATTTGGTATCTAAATTCCAGGAAATAGGTGATTTTGGACTAAGGGAGGGGGGTGTAAATTTTATTCCAATGGATAATTGGAGTTTTGGAATGGTTTTAATTGTACATGATCCCTAACGGTACAGATACTTTTCATTTTATCTTTTTTAAGACCTTTGTTTTTCTTTTACCCCTTCCCCAGCAAACTGGCTGACAGTCGAATGAGAATTCATTAATGGCTTTTGACTGATCTCAACAGCAATAAAACCAATTTGAATGAGAACTGTAGATGAACCCTTTCAAGATAACATGACCCACGTCATCAGTTTTCCCTGACATGGGTTAGGCACTAAGAAATCATCCCACATTGTGATGCACAACATGATAGCCTGATAACATGTACTGCAATACTGTCGTTTTTATGGCAAAGACGTACCTCTATGGAGTCTGTGCTGTCAGACAAGACTATTGAGGGCGCCGAGGAACATCGGTGTACTCCCGTATACATGCTGCTAGTGACTGTGACACGATCCACCACTCCATATAGATCTATCAGTGCAAACACATTCTGGAACACAGTGAGAGATGAACTACAGCCTCCATGTGACAATGGCCTACAGCACTATCTCTTTATGAGGAAGTCTCATGACTATCATGGATTGCTCCTGGAACCTACATACATCTACATTTGTCACATGATTCCACATATTTAACATGTCTGATAAAACACATATTTAAACACATTTTATATTTAAATTACATTTTGTCATTTTGAAATATTTCTCTATATTTAACATATGACCCTGTCACTTCCCCGCAAGACTTATGCCAAGTAAATGTGGCTATGTTGCACGTTTATTTCAAAGTTGCAAGTCCTCAAGTGACCTGTGAACAGATAAAGCTTATGTAAATTTAGTGTATAAAATGTCCATCAGATGGCACTTCACTCCACATGTAATCATAGCTTCTTTGTGCAATTCCTGTGATGGATATTGTTGTGAGTGCCAAGACAACAATGAGCGAGTCCTTAACATTATGTTCTCAGTGACTTTGGGACAGAAGATCAAGGTCACCCGGAGTATGTAATATAAGAGGCCCATAACCATGATAAGCCAGTTGCTGTGCGGACATTGCCACTGATGTCCAAGCTACATCCTGCCATTACAAAATCACCTCTTTCAACTTTACAGGCATGATGACTTCACAAAAATTGGTCATGGTCACCTATATTATGTAAAATTTTAGCTTTGGACATTGTCTATAATTATATCCTGTAAATTTTGCAAGTCTAATCCAATTACTTTTCAAATATGGAATTTTACACCTTAAAACACGTTTTGGCTCATAATTTCCGTCAAATTATAGGTGGTGCCACTAATATCATTAGCAACTTAGACTCTGACCTCCCCCACAACCCCACAACATTTGGTAAAGATCTGCCAAAAATTAAAGATGCTAGAGTGTTCACAAGATTTTCACATTTTGACTCCCAATATCAAAAGGGGCCTAGATTTTCATACACCCTAGAAGTTCTGAAAGTTATACTGGGCTAACTTGAAAACTGTGGATGGTATTGCACAAAAGAGCAATTTTATGGATGGATGGATGGACATGAGCAGTCGCATAAGCTCTGCAACCTTTGGTCAGCAGAGCTAAAATATAAACTTTTGAACAGTCCCAGTGGGGTGGACCAGAAACATACTTACTTTTGGGATATTTGTAGCAGCCACGCCCATGTCTTCTCCATTGATGTAGATATGCATTGTGCCGTCTGCACATCGCTTCACACCAACACGATTGTTGACCTGTAGGATGCAAGGCAACTGGCAATGACAAGACATAATACTAGTAATCACTGTTGTGTATGAGGTGCTACTGGATGAGACTGTTGCAGGACAAGTGGCAGTTTAAATGGTTTCATACCCATGACACGTTTTCTTGTATGTTCGTGACACTGAAATTTTACAAGTATTGACCACAGTACAGGGTTTTCCCCAATTTTGGAGAGCAGAAAGGTGGTGAACCTGATGGCAACCTAAAATTTCTTGTTTCAGGAGAGATATTGACCAAATGTTGCATAAATATGACTAAAATAACCTACTTTTTAATGAAAAAGGAGAAATGTGGTGAAGAAGAGATGAAATATGGGCCACCTTTGAGCTTATAATGTGGGGAAAACACTGCAGTATCTGGCAGCAAAATTTGCACTTTTATGCTGCCATATTTACAAATATAGGCCACATATGTTTTACCAAAAAAGTGCGCACAGCTGAAGGGTCCAAGAAAGTTCACTTCACCTTACCTCCAACCTCTCGAGTGATGGAGCGTAATTCTCCTTGATTGTCACTCCATTCTTTGTCACTGCTGACCCAGAAACTACCCATGTGACCTTAGACTTGAGTTCAATGGCCGAGGCTGGCAAGATGGACATCGGGGTTGAGTCGGAGATGGCCATTGTTGTCAAGCCAATATGTAGAGACCCAGACCATTGCCGCGACAGTTGATCTACCTTCACCTGTCAACATACAAATACCATACCTAGACACAAACTATTATTTAGGGGTCATTTGGCAGTTGATACATATGTTAATATTTAAAGGCTCTGTCTGCATCAGTGTTCGTAGTAAGACCTTTTTACCTGTCTAAGACAAATGAAACGTGATGGATAAGTCACTTGCAACAGCACTTGCCAAGTTTTACATGCATCTCAATGAGCACTACACTCATTTTACCAAAGCTGCCCACTTGATGACAAGTGAAACACTTTCATTACTCCTATCGCTGTACTATAAACATCTCTCATGGAGAGGTTCATTAACAGTTCTCCCCATCTTTTGGCAGTCAACATGCAACTGAAAATTTCGAAACGGGACCCAGGAAAATCAAGTCAGTGATCACGCTTTTCTAAATATCATGCATAACATTCTAAATATTATTTTATTACAGAGTGAAATATCTTTGAGCTGCGTTCCCTTAGAACTGAAGAAAAGTGTTTGGCTTACGAGGTCATGCAGTGTTCAGAAAGAAAAATTGCAACTGATGAAATGTGTTCCACTTTGAGAGAGGTTAGATTATGGAAGTTTCAGTATATTTTTGTTAACATCAGCACGGCCTTGTTTCAGCAGTGAGAAACAAGGAAACAATCAGCCAGGAGATCTACGCAGACACTAATTACCTCAAACAGTTCATCAGGTCGTAGAGGTTCTGCACTGAAGACAAGTCCATGATTAAAGTTCCGGATTCTTCCAGCTGTGCAACCATTATTCCATTTCTCTATGTTCTTACCACTGCATTCGCTAAATCTGTGACTCTCTGCACAACAGAAAATATGAAAAATATCTCAAGCTTCAACTCTGTGACTACCAATTTTAAACAGTTTTCTCACTTTGAACTTACCACACACAAACTTGTAATTTCACTGAAGAAGTTCAAAGGTTTTAACACTTTCCAGTCTGAGTCAACAGCTTTCCTCGGGGCACTTTCCGCGCAATGCGCGGAAAGTGCCCCGAGGAAAGCTGTTGACTACCCGCTAATGGTAGATATGACATGTTGGTATTCGTTGGAAACGTCTTTCCATGAGGAATTAAAATATGAAATCGTTATATAAATATTTTATAACCTGTGTGAGTCCGCATATATGCGGACTCAGACTGGAAAGTGTTAAAGAATCCCAGTAAGGCCATAACACTGTGATATTTTTTCAAAGTTAGTAGTACATGAAAATTGTGTGACCACATAGACAGGCAAAATACTTCAAGCAGAAATTCTCATGTAGACTGCATTACAAAACAAATGTCCTCCCTTCAACCATACTTCATTCAATGCAGTGATAAACACAGCTCAGCAACATGTAATTGTAACTCATGTACACACGTTAACCAATTTTTGTTTGGTTTTTGGTAACTATGGCAACCTGGTACCAATCCTGCTTGAAGCTATGGAGACTGGTCTGCGATTCCCATCAGTAGCCGTACACTGTAAATTGCTTTATTTTTGAGAATATAAATTTTCACTGTTTATATGTTTTTGACATTTCACTGTCGTTTTAATTTCACTGTTTTGGACATAATTCCCCTCCAAACAATGTTAAAATACTATTTCACAGTCTTTTTATTTTCATGGTTTCGAGCCATCAGCAAAATAAGAATACAGCGAAATTAACGCAATTTACAGTAAAGTCTTCTTTGCCCATTGTGTTTATCAATGACCCATAGAAATGCTTCCCCTTGAAAGACTATTCTTGTGTCTTATGGTCACAAAAAGACTTCTCATGACAAGTAAAATATTATCAGAAGAACCTGATATGAAGCATTGGTGTCAATTTTGGCTTCTTATAAAAGGGTGATCTCTTTATTTCTTGGGCATCTCAATACCAAGAAGACTTAATGAGTTGACTCCTGAAGCCCTTTATTCCCATAAATCTGCATGCAACTCCTTTCTCATTAAAAAGCACCATGGAATCTCTGAGCTTGTGTCATAAGTATCGCTTGCTTCTGTCATCAAGTATGTCGTAAATGACTCTTGCTTCAATTAACAAGTATTTCATAAATAACTTTTACTTCTGTCATCTAGTATGTCATAAATAACTCTTGCTTCAATTAACAAGTATATCATAAATAACTTTTACTTCTGTCATCTAGTATGTCATAAATAACTCTTGCTTCAATTAACAAGTATATCATAAATAACTTTTACTTCTGTCATCTAGTATGCCATAAATAACTCTTGCTTCTGTCATCAGGAATGATATCCCATCAGTTAGTACGTTGCCTCAGTACACACTGCTGCATTGTGGCCAGAGTTCACTCAGGAAAGCTTGTGACTCAGTCTCTGGAAGACTGAAGATTGTACACATGTACGTACCGACACAGATGGGCGACAAGACGGCACGGTCTAGCTCATTGGTTACCAAATGATTATCAGAGGGGCGAATGCCTGACCCACTGGTGACAGTGACCTTGGCACACTGACCATACAAGTCAATCACTGAATAGACTCCTACAAGAGACAAAATAAGACACACACCTAAGTCTATACATGTACTTTGCTACTGCGATGATCCAATATATTATACAAATATAGTCTTTGAATGATGTAAATATATGTTTCTAGGGACATTTCTTGATGTTCTCAGGTCTTGACCAAATTAAATGACTATAACTGCTTTATTATATGATCAAGATATTTTGATCCTGTTCATCCATAACTGAAGCAGATAATAGCAGTAATACTGCAAACATGCTGATACTTGCAGGAATGGCCATAGAAGAATGCAGCAGATTTATACAAGGGGACTTTTTTTTACAACTGTTTCATGTTTTACTTTGTATGTTTACTGCCCTAAAAATGGAGAAAATATAGAGAAGGACACAAAAAGGCACTCTTATATCACTGACATACATGTATATTGGACAAGATTAATTCTTACCAGAAGGGATATCCGTACATGCCACTCCCTGATCCTCCCCGTCCAAGTAGTAGTGCAATGTTCCATCGGAGCAGCGCATCATGCCAATGCGAGATCCAGTTGTCAGCGCATCCAGATCTAATTTGTAGCCATTTCTAATGGTGGAGCCATCCTGCATTATGGCTGACCCACTGAAAGTATATTGAAGTATTTTCTATGATTTATTTTTTCATACCAGTTTCTCTCCTCCCCAAAGTCTAACAACAAACATGTATTTATAAATTTTTACACACGAGTTTAATAAATGTCTCTGACAGTACATTTAACAAATCCACAACATACAAACAAAACTCAAAGACTATGACTTGCATTAAGTTCCTCCTCACCAATTTACATTGAAACTTGAAATGAAGAGTAGGTGTCAGTTTAACATGGACCCCTAACCCATGGCTGCCTTGAATTTGTTAATGTCGATCGAGCATGGCACCCCCAACTCCCAGATATACCTGATCTTGGTAATGATGTGTCCTACCATATGACTTCCCCTGCATAATTAAATGGGGGAGGGGGGGGAGGGAGAAGGGTTAATCAAATATACTTTTGGGGCCATGTTAAAACAAAATATGAATAGTGATTCCCCCCCCCCCAAACAGGGATGAAAAACAAATGCCACATGTAGTTTATGTTTAATGTTTCATTCACACAAACTGACAATGTTATTTGGTTTTCCAGAAAACTGGTCCAATATGATTGTGATTTGTGTCTGACCTCCTCTTCTGAGGTTTCCTCACTATTTTGGATTTTTTTTATTTGATTTTATTTATTTATTTTTTTAATTTATACCTGGTGAACCAGCAAACCTTTGATTATAAAGTTCACACACGTGAGGATTCAGACCTGTTTCTGTGTTGCTTAGGAATTCCCCTTGACATTTCAAGGGACAGGTTTGATTGGCAAGAAGAGCTGAATTTCTATTGGTCAGCTGCACATGATAAAGTCATGGTTGCCTTGGTGATGCATGTGACAGCTGACCCACCTGTCCCTTCCAGTCAGTCTGACTGGGAGACATACCTACCTGAGCATCCAAGTGTCATAGTCGATGTCAGTCATGGTGTTTGGGAATTCAAGATCTTCTGGGTGGATAAGAGTCACCCCTGAAAAGGTCCAGGCCATTTAAATTCACAATGATACATTAATTTCCAAAGTGTATTGTGCACACAATTTCCTAAGCACAAATTAAATTATTCTAAAACAAAAAAATCCATCCTTGTTCTTCGTGAAACTTGGAGCCTTTCACTATAAAAAGACATGTCAAGTGCTCTCTGCCACGCCTGGTGCTCCTTCCTCTGTGTTAAACATCTTTACCAGTAATTCATGTTGTGGATTGCTTTTCTAGTGTTTAATGAAACTCAATCAAGTGTCTCACAATATGAAAATCTGCACACAATGTCACATTTATGGCAATGAGTTGCACTGTCAAAAATTCTCTTGATGATTCTAATGCCACGAGGTTAGGTACAAACAAGTGTGACAGTGAATGCATCTTACTGATGCACAGATTCACAAACTATATCTTTGTTCAGCAGCTGGTAGCAATATTTGTGGCACTGATAATTTTACCCCCCCCCCCCCCCCCCCCCCAATTTTCTTGGTTTTTTTGCATGTTGACTCTCATGAAAGCTAAAATGTTTCATAACTTGTGCAATATTTCCCATGGCACACACAGTAATAGATTCTCTATGTCTCTGATGCATTCCCTACTTGACTAGAACTTAACATGTATCAATCTAAGATCTTTTCATTTTAAACATTTTTGTTCCCACATTTTCTATCTTTTTCCACCTCAAACTCAGTTAAAATGTCCTACATTCACACTTTAGTTCAACGTGAAGACAGATAGCTGTGTTAAATTTAACAAGCACCCAAACCAGTACGTTTGACAGGCCAAAGGTAACAAACACAAAATCTCACCAGCCTCTATGGATCCTGACCATCGATCTACCATCCTTTCAACCTCCACCTCAAACAGTTCATTGTCCCTCAGTGGTCTGTTGCTTGTGACAATTGCATCATTGAACTCTCCCCGAGCATTTGGTCTCGATGCTGTCTTGCCGTTGTTTGTGATGGTTGCATTTCGTCCATGTAGGTGGTGAAACCCAAGCTCATCAGAATTGCTTTCTACCAAGATATCTACTTCTGGCAAGTGAGAGGGATCTGTGCAGAAGAACAGTAAACAGCTACATACATGATATTATGACTATCACCAGTCTGCTATCAACACTACAAAAATGGCCTTCAAAAAAAATTAATGATCCTTTTATTTTTGTTAAAATGATTATGTCATGTTTAATTTTTGTGAATATGATCTGTCATGTTTTAATTTTTGTGAATATGATCTGTCATGTTTTAATTTTTGAGAATATGATTATGCCACGTTTTAATTTTTGTGAATATGATCAAGTCATGCTTCTAATTTGTTTTGCGAATATTCAAGCTTGGGTAAACTTTATCAATCAATACTCTTGTTGTGATACAAACAAAAGTCAGGAATCCATGACCAAAAAAATGGGAAAGAAAAATAGGTGACAATGTTGTAAGCATATACATAATTCCAGTACATGTATGACATCAATTATTCTTTATCTACTTTTAAATTATGCTCATAATAATATCTTGTGTGTTTTCAATTCACTACTTTGATCTCATTGCTCAGTCTGAATTTCGTGTCTTATTGCGATTGGTCAATCCTCACAGATGCTCTCACCTGATTGGTCAATAATTGTGGCCTGAGCAGCCTGGCCATACAGGTCAATGACCCCATAGACAGCAGCAGGAACATTGCTGGCCCCAGGACCCTGGTCTACTCCATTGACAAAAAAGTGAAGTGTCCCGTCCTCCTTTCGCACCACTCCAACACGGTCTCCAACCTACAATAGGCAATACATGTAGATGTCACCATGTACCACAAATCTACGCATACAAGTATATGTAGGTTATGCGAGGGTTTTAATTCTTAGAGACCATATTTTTTTTGCTGCCGTTGGCTTCAAACATGATTGCTTCCACAGCAGACCAAGGTCCACATCATCTGGCCTGGGGAAAATGGGGAGATTGGTCTGTTAACAAGGCAATCGAAATACTAGATCATTTATACACAATCGTATATTCTATTATGTGTGCTGATGTTTTTTCCTAACCTTGCTTCAAAACACAATGCACATTAAGTACATTCAAACTACATGTAATACCTTTAATTGCTGTGAAGCATTTAATGTGTCAGCTGATGACATTCTGGTATCACCATTGCTGCAACTAAATATCCTAAATGTAGAATTGGCAACTGCTCAAACTCAATTAATCTGATTCTCGCCAAAAATGTAATTATCTTCAATGACCAATTTGATAACCAAACATGAGTAGGAAAGGCAGCAGTGTAGCTTTGAATTGGCATGCATATATCTGACAACATGGGCATCAAACAGCAAATATAGGTACAAGCTGGTGCTGCCACCTTGTCTTCAAACTGATTACTACATGTAACTCATGACTGTACATTAGCTGGCTTCAGTATATACTATAATTGTTTATTCACATATATATACATGTATATATATATATATATATATATATATATATATATATATACATGTATATATATATATATATATATATAAATATATATATATATATATATATATATATATATATATATATATATATATATATATATATATATATATATATATATATATATATATATATATATATATATACATATATAATCATGACTTTTTGCCAAAATAGTGATTGTTCTGGTACTTTATGAAGCCAAATGTTTCACCAAACATGGTCCAAAACTATTTTAATAGTAATACCACTTTGCCCGTGGACCCTTTTCTCAAAATTGGATAACATTTGAAGTGGTTCTCCCCATCAAAATAAAATAACTCAAAATTTCACCTTAAGTCTGTCCAAATTCTGTCCGTATTCATCTATCACTGTTGTTCCATTGTGCATGACCCCATTGCCCGTCATCATCCACGTCCCTGATCGTATGTTTGTCATCGTAGATGGGAAGTCTAGCTCGTGCGGTGAGTGGGTCGTCACGCCTATTTCTATGGATCCTGCCCATTTGTCCACCAGCTTGTCTATTCGCACTTCAAACACTTCTGCAGGTCTAAGAGTTCTAGTTGTAAGGACAACTCCATTGTTAAAATCATCCATAGCACTGGAAAAATAATGTGATTAAATAAGTAGTACATGCATGCATGCACAGATACACACATACATGTACATCCTTGTCTCACCTGTCGTCTTGACTTACAAACCAAAGCACATTGTCTCTTGACAGCATTTGTGAAAGCTTAAACATTTACTGGTGAATGAAAAGCCTAAATTTTGTAATTAATCCTTGACAAAAAAGTGACACTTGTAGGTAAGTATAATACATTTTAAAATCTTTTATTTTTCTCCAGTTTTATACAATATAAAGCCAATACATGTACATGTAGATCTTTTTCAATTATACAGCACAATTTTACTTCTGTATTGACTGACATGAAATATGTCCTAACCTATGACCCCATGATAAAACACAAAAGCTACTCTTCTAAAATATTAAAGGACAATTTGACATTAATCCTCATTGACATACATCCAGTAAATCCTGGAAATTCTCCTTATCTGCTAACCTGACATAACACAAAAGACACAGTATACCTGGAGTCGCAGTCGCAGGAAAAAAGTTGCCAATTTCCCACTGCCAAGTTGCAAGAAATTTTGACTTGCCCAGCCTGAACTTTGAACTCTCCAGGATAGTAGGGCATGTGCAAGATTTCATTCTTTACAAGGAAATATTTTGTGAAAACATTTTAGCCATACAATCTGCACACTTTAATTCAAAGGAACCTTGAACAAGCAGGCATGTCAAAAGTGTACTTTTGGGTGTACATCTGTCTGTCTGTCTTTCTATCTGTGTGCACTACTTACTTTGGTCTGTGAGCTGTGCGCTGTCCATGAATGACTGCCGCGTGAGATCCACAGTGTGGATGGAATAGTAATTTTTCTACTTCAAGGTTGTCATCTAATGGGAAAAAATGAGAATTAAAAAAATAGTCATATCAAAGATTTGACACTGAAAAAAGGTGAGCAGCACATGGACAGAGCAATGTCACTGTGTGTGTTTATATATATATATATATATATATTATACACATATATATCACAGTAATTGTGCACAGCACATGGACAGAGCAATGTCAACCTGTGTGTATATGTGTGTGTACATGTATATACATTATATTATATTTATTTATAAACATACATATATATCACACTACTTGTGCTTTTTATTGCTGGTGTTGCCAACAACATTGTCGACATGTCGCTGTAGTATCTTTGACGAAGTGTTAACCTATATTTACATAAAAATGTTGGACTCACACAGCTGAATAAAAAGCACAGTTCATTCCATTCTGCACCCACCCACCCACCCCTTCCTTCATTTTGTATGATTAAGGTGTTCCTTATGCTGCATACTTCTCCTGAGATATCCAGGTATAGCCATTATTTTATCATTTGTTGTGTAGATTTGTGGCAGAGAAAAAACTCACCACTTTCATGACTACAAAACTCCTCAGAATTACTGGTTTTCTGAAAGTGATATAATTTTAAAATTCTTGTCTGTTTGACTATATTGTAGCCAGTAATCCATACATGTACTTCATATTGTCTGTATGTGAGGACCCCAAAAAAAAAGAAAAAGTTGTTACCTTGTTCCTCTTGTGTTTCTCTGATATGCGTCAAGAGATTATTAAGTCTGTTCCCAATATTATCTGAGTCATTTTCGTTATAGTTGGGGTCATTTCTGTCAACAATGGTGACCTTGACAGCCATTCCGTACAAGTCTACCACCCCCCACACCACTGTGGGTGTGCGTGACGCCGCAACCCCCTGGTCCATGCCATTTATATAATAGTGCAGTGTGCCATTTGATTTCCTCATCAGACCAATTCGATCTCCTTCCTAAAATAATAATAATGAAAAAAGACACAGACATGAGCACAGAATGATTACATGTACATTGTACATTAAACAAAAAGCTCCACCTGCACAAATCCTCACCTGACTTTCACAAGTCCGGCCATGATATGTGACTATTCCATAAACACATGTTAATATAAGATTTAAAGTTAATTTAAACAGTACAGTAAATTTTCTGTTGGTATTGTTTACCTTTTGATACTCAGCTGTGCTCTAAAAGCAATTCAAATTCCTGTAGAGTCATACAAATGTACACATACACATATAAGTGTAACTGATTCTGGGAAAAAAATTCATGGAATATATCAAACTTCTTGTACTATATACCCCACCCCTTAATTTCACCAATTTTGAACTGTTTTGACAACATCAAGTACTTTCTACTGAGGTTGGTAAATTAATTTTATGATTTCAGGAAAAAAACTCAAAAAGTGGCATAAACAAAAGACAGGAACACTCACATTCATATAAAAACAGGAACATTCATATTCATATAAAGACAGGAACATTTATATTCATATAAGTCTCGCAGGAACAATCTGCAGAAAGGATGAGATCGCTCCCCCCATTAAAATAGATTAATGCCTTTTGTAGCAAACCCTTGTAAAGTGGCACCCTCTGTTGCTATGACCAACCAACAAAAACAGAAACACACATATTTATGCCCCTGAAGAAGGTAAAGACACAACCTGTCCCTGATGGTTATATTTGATCATCAAAATTCCTTACAGTGTTGGTCAATGTAAGTCTGCACACCTCGAGAAAACATGATCGCGTCTTACCGTTAATTCGTCCAGATTGTAGTCGCCGTACTCTCTCCTGGTGCCTTTGCCATTGGTTAAAATACCACATCCACTCATCATGATGGTACCTGCAAACACAACATGTCTCTTGCCTTTAATTTATAATATAAATATGAACGGTGTCAGTAGAATAATGTGTATTAGCACAGCTAGGTGTTACGGGATATGAGAAACCACTTTAGTGATGGTATACCTTCATATAATTGCCTTATGAATGGTCTAAGATAATTGGAGAAAGTTTTTCAGATATTATATTAAGTTGAAAATATATTGACATCAGTGTTGTATAATGCATCAACACAGTAATTTTTAAAATAAACTTAGTGAAAGTAAAAATTTTGAACAGTTTAATCTTCTCCATTTCACTTTTACATTTGTATTGTATTCTATATTTTTTATGAATGATTAGTCAAAACTTGTTTTATTAGCTTGACGTTTCTAACCTGTAATACTGAACAGAATATTTAAGTAAATTACTTTTTTTAAAGAGAAAAGAAAGTGAGTGTCACAGTTCACACACACACACAGGCTAAATCTTAAGCTTGGAAGCACAGGGACAAATTTGCAACAGAGGTCTTAGACTTTCAGGTACAAAAAATATGATCAGAGGACTGCTTTTGACAAGAAGCAAATTCTCTTGAAAGCTAAGAAAAGTCTCATGCAAAATAAAAACCAATCTTTCTTGAAAAACATGTTATATTGTTACTTACATAAATTTTAAAAGGTCCTCTTGTGTTGCAAAACAGATCTATTTACATATCGAAGTCAGATTCCTCTACGGTTTTGTAGTGAGAGCAAGGGAAACAAAATGACATTCCTTGTACATCAGGTTAGTTCAATGATTTATGTTCCACCAGATCTGAATTTTCATGATACAGTTGTTTTGGATACACCCTCTCTGATGAAGGGTATTTCATATCTTATCTCATCCTTATCTTCTGAAGAAATGAAGATGTCAAAATTCAGACAGTTGCTCAGATTACATTTGTTTCCAAATTTCTATCGAGAACCAAGTAAGAATTCCTTTAATTTTCTTGTACACAGGTTTTATGTTTCTTCAGTGACAGCAAACAAAGCGAAAACAGAATAAAAAGGCAAAATATACATGGGCGAAGTTATAGTCCTGATATGGGCTTGGTGGGAAGAATATTGTCCACAGACTGTACACACCCACATGACTCATCACTGACTGTATGTCCTGTACACCTGCTGTGGTATGCATCAAAGTCAAATACTTGTGCTATTTGACCAAACAGCAATCAACTGAGGAGTGTCTACTGTAAAATCTTTTCGTGTGTCTTTGAGATTAGACAGAATAAAATTTATTTTTATCATGTCATATTGGTCCAAATTGTGTGAAGTCCCTCTGTTGTTAAAATTCCATTAATTCAAAGGAAAATATTCTTTCGTCTTGCAGAGTTCTTCACGGCCAAGACATTACACTGGTGTCATCTCATGAAATGGATAGATTTTTACTTTTTTGTGGCACATTCAATCTGCAATTTACCTGTTGCAACTACAACAATCATAAAGTCACAAAAGATTTTGACCAAAAGATTATCTGCTCCTATTTTTCTTCAAATCAAGTTAAAAAATTTCCGTGGCCAGGATACAATGTCTGCAAGAGGTTACATGGTCCACGTGGCCATGTCTGTTTACTCCTCAGTTGACTCCCATTTCTCCAAATAACTGACGTAAAAGGTTCACTGACATGACATCAAAGGCGTACGACTTAAAATACCCGATCGCATATTAGTCATAGTTGCCGGAAAATCCAAGGTAGCTGGATTGTGAGTTGTGATTCCTACTTCAATGGAGCCAGACCATTTGTCCACCAACCTGTCCAAACGAATCTGGAACAAATGAAAGTAAACAATTTTATTTCAATTTTAGGAATCAAGATCATTTGTGTAGATATGAACAAAAGCGAAGGGAGTTTTGAGCTATGAAAATGAGCAAACTTCTGTAAGATTTTCCTGGAATCTTGTCAAATTGAGTATCCGCACCAATCAATTTATTTATTTTAATGCACTTTTGTTTCATTTCCTTTGCAATAGTTTTTACCTCTGGCAACCATGCAAATAGTTAACAAACAACATGAAAACATATTTATCATAGAAGTTCCATATCACACAAACCTCAAACATTTCCTCGTCTTTCAGTGGTCTGTTTGTCATTACCACCCCATTGTTGAACTCGTCCAATGGTCTGCGTCTCTCAGCAGTTCTGCGGTTGTTGCTCAATTTAACTAGGCTGCCACATCTCTCATGAAACACAAGTCTCTCGTTGGAGTGAATGTAAGTTGCTTCTGCAATTGCTTCATTGGTAATCTCATTGGATATAACTGGATAAAACAACAAAAGACAGAGAAAAAAATATGCAACGCTTCATTGAAAGATGTTAGTACACTTCTGTATCTTAGTTTAAATGTTTCTTTAATCAAACTGGATTGCCCAATGTACATAAGCAACTAATCTAGGAGCGCTCCTGTACATTGCACTGCTATTAACTCTTTTAGTGCCAATCACGTCTAAAGTCAATCTACGTAAGTCAAACTAGTCTGATTTATTTATTCCTTGTAAAAAGACCTTTCATTCAAGCACCAGCATGTCTATAGTTCCAGAGAGAATACCCCAGGTATACAGCTTTTCTCGGCGTGCATTGGGCACACTGCACCCAATGCGTGCTGAGGAAAGCTGTTGATTCAATCCAAAATTTGGCACTTAAAGAGATAACAGTGTATCCCTTTTTCTTGCAATTGGTGCAAAATAAGGGGAAAAATATACTTGTTTCCCGTTACATTTATAATTCCAGTCAGTTAGGCACGTTGGCACTTTTTTCATCAATCTCATGGGAAGTTTATTGGTCCACTGACATTTACATTACATTGGCCATTTTTTTTTTCATGTGTTTAGGTGTACAGCAAAACAAGTCTAATTTTTTTACCCCCCTTCCCTTTCCCCAAAGAAATGAGGTCAAATGTGTTTGGAAGAAGAGTCGAAAAAACACAAAATGGGTGCAATCTTGTTTGGCCAAAGTAGGAAGCTAACATCAGTGAACGTAAAAAAATATGTTCCTCTAAATGAAAAAAAGCCATATTGTGTTTTAGGGCTCTGTGACCAGCCCATGGTCAGCTGACCTAGAGATTCATTACACTTGTGGTTCTGTGAACTTGGAATAGGGTCAAGGTCACCCATGTACTAAGTAAGTTGAAAATAGGAAAAACACACAAAAAGCCAAAAATCACAAAAGCGTGACCAATTGAACACACTGCTAGGTAAGTGAACACAAGGTACATTGCCACCGAGTTTGAAGTGAATCTGCCTGACAGTTTCATGGTTTCAGAGAAGTCAAAAATGTAAATTACAATCAGAATACCCACTGACTTACATGTATAATAATATTATGTGGCACTCCACTTCTCTGCTGCTGTCCTGACTAGCTTAGTAGCTAGTCAGGTGGCCTTTAAGTACGGAAAAAAAAGCCCTATCCCACTGCCGCAACTTTGCGCTCGGCATGCCCACAGCCCCTGCTGATGATTCCACCTGGCAGGGTCATGGGAGCCCTAATAAGGGCTACCTTCTCCCTTCCCTTGCTAAGTTTGCCGTCTATTCTCTTCCGTGACTAATCCTAAGATATTATTCCTACTCTCCCAGCACTGCACCAAGAAGCCTTTCACTGACTCTCAACCAACTCTACTTCCTGGAAAATTGCCATTCAATCCTAGTATCCATACTAACCTATCATTCTCTGCCACTTCCTTTACTTGCTCTAAGCTTTTACACTGCCCATCTCTTGTTCTCCATTGTACAAACAGCTGGTCTCTAAGTGCTCTATAACATGTACACCATGTCATCATATGATCAATGGTTTCATCCACATCCTCCCTACACTTTCCATCACTCCCATTTGTCCACTTCTGTTTCCTCTTCTCCAGATTGATCACTCCTGCTCTGCCCTGAAATAACAGTCTAGAACCCTTGCTACCATCCCCACATTTAGTCTTCACTGGCTTGTCTACAGCTCTATATGCTTTCAATGTGCTTTTCTCCTCAACCCCTCTTTTCCACTGCTCAACATGTTTCTCTTGAATCACCTTTCCTATATATGATTTCCATGCCACTTCAATCTCATGTGGCCCTTTCAACCCATATTTCTCAGCTAACTTGTCTATTTCTTGAACCCATTTTGTCTTTGCACTAACAGCCTCAATGTACACCTTCCTACACCATCTTTCTTCATTCACCTGTTGTAAATATCCCCAATAGCTTAACCTAGCCTTAGCTATTCTATCTCTTATTGGTAACCATCCCAACTCTCCCAACATGGCCTCTGTTGCTACACACGGTGGTGCCCTAAGCACCCATTTCCCCATCTCCCTCTGTGCCTTCTCCATCCATTCAATATCCTTTTTACTGGTGGCTATCACATCTAACCCATATAACATCCCAGGTATGGCTACAAGCTGCCACAGCACCCTTCCTGTGAATGATCTATTGAAGATGTTCCCTGCCCTGACCTTTAATCATACCTTTCGCTCTATTCACCTTCTGTCTGATTTTCTCAACATGGTACTTAAACATTCCCTGTCCTGTGACCTTAATGTTCACCACTAAATATTCAAACTCCTCACCCTCTCCCATTCTTAAGACTTTCTCTTGACCCTTTGGTACCCTAAACTTCCCTACCATCCATTTCTCAATAGTCATCAATAGTAAAGGTACATTTACCTACAAGTAACCTGAGTTGGAAAAAAAAAAAAAAGTTAAAAATCAGAAATCCACAGCAGTGCCACCTAGTCAACAACTCTTTTTGACCGTTTCACAAGAAACACATCCACTAAGTTTCAGCTTAACCTGAGTGACGTTTCTGGTGAGGAAGTTGAAAATAGTAAAAGCAAGCACACCAAAAAATTAAAAAAAAAAAAAAAAATAGGACCCCCCCCCCAAATGCAGCATTTCATGGTGAAAAAATTAAGAAGGAGGAGTCCCTATGAGTATTCCTGTACGATATCAAAGCAATTGGGTGAGTGATTTCAATGAAGATTTTTTGAGATTTCCCCCCCCCCCCAAATCACTGAAGCGTGACCATATAAACAAGCTTTGTTGAGATCTACCCAAGGTACATTGCCATCAGGTTTAAGAAGAATCTGGCTGACGCTTTCAGAGAAGAAGTGGAAAATGTGAATCAGCATTAAATGCCCATTGACTCACATAGTAAGCAATTGGAAAGGTGCATTTACAGATTAAGTACCTGAATTGAAAAAATCATTTAAAATCAAGAACCCACAGCAGTGCTACCTAATGGACAATTTGTTAGACCATTTCACAAGGAAAATATCCACTATGTTTCAGCTTAATCTGAGTGACGGTTCTGGAGAAGTCAAAAATAGCAAAAACACAAAAAATCATAAAAAATTCCAGCACCACCTGGTGAACAATCAAGAACTAGTTGTCCCTAAGAGTATTCCTGTGTGGGAATTGGGTAAGTGGTTTCAGAGAAGATTTTCTGAGATTTACTCCCAAAAAAGAACAAACAAAAAAAAAAAAAAAATCATAAAAAATAAAAAAATCACTGGAGCATGACCATTAAAAAAAAAAAAAAATATGGACACATTTGTTTCAAATGGGTTGTGAAATAAGTCAAACATTGACTTGTCAAGTCACTCTCCATGGCACAGATCTGATGTTGGCGTCTACTTCCTACCTTGTGTGTGTTGGAGGAAACGGAAGAACTTAAAGAAAATCACTGTGCATGGTTAAAGTGGTAGGGACTTTTTCCACATGCTGCCCAGGACGGGAATCCAACTCGGGCCACAGAGGAGAAAAGCGAGCGTCTTACCGCTCAGCCAACTGTGCACCCTCACAAACTTGGTAGAGGTACACGCATATTGCCACCAAGTTTAAAGTGATTCTGTCCAGTGGTTTTGGAGAAGAAGTGAAAATGTGAATGGTGGACGGTAATGGGGGATGGGTGCCTAACCACCACATAAGCTCAGCTGACTGATAGACCAATCCTATATCAAACTTGTTTCAGATATATGAGTAAACTTGTCCATTTGCAACCCTTAATTAATTTGTGAGTTGTTGTGATATCTGAGTTTCCAAGTTATTTTTTCCCAATTCAGGAGATGTCACTAATTTATCAGTCGGAATTCAAGAGATTGCGCGGATGATGGGGGGGGGGGGGGGAATGGGTGAGAGAGGGGTAGGAGGGCTCAGGTGGGGAGCATGTCCCGTCCCAACGCGAGACATTTTTGTAAATACATGTGTAGTTAAAATGGTGCATTCTGGTGGTTTAAAATTCCAAAAAAATCATCTGTGAGAAAGGGAATAGGAAAATGCTGTTAGCCACAGTCAATTAGCAGAGATATACAAAAACACTGTCATAACACAAACAATTTATATAAAATGTCAACTTTTTAAACAAAAATAATTGAAACTTTGGGAGTTTTTTTTCAAAATTCGGGAGATCGAAAGACTTGAAAGAAAATGAAATGCCTTAAATTTTGAGAGATCTCCCGAAAATTTGGGAGTTTTGGAACCTCTGTGATATTGTTCCTCAACATCCTGAAGGTTGTTGTTTCTGGAGATCACTCCCTCAGGTTCCTTTGGCATGAATTTTTCACTGCATAAAGTTTGCTGCTCACAATGCAAAATCCCATGTCATCAAAGCAAAGAGTGTATGCAGACTTTCTGTGTGGTTGAGATCATACTGACCTATATCTCTGTTGTTGTCATCCACAACCGTCACTTGTGAGCATTTCCCATACATATCTATAATGGCATATATTTTGTTGGGTATCCCAGTGGCTGCAGGCCCTTGGTCTATACCATTAACAAAGAAGTGAAGCGCCCCCTGGGGAGTTCTGAGAACACCAACTCTGTCACCTTCCCCCAGTTGGTCTAGATCTTGGCCATATTCCTCTATAGTGGAATGTCCGTCCTTCAAGATAGAGCTGCCTGACATTACCCATGTCCCTTCTCGGAAACCTGTGGCACTCGTTGGGAAATTAAGGTTACTGGGATCACTGGTTGTCACTCCAATTTCTATTGATCCACTCCATGAGTTGACCTACAAAATATACAAAGAAGTACATTGAAACTTGCCCTTTTGCCTGGGATAAATAAAATCCTTTTCAGTCGCCCAGCACGACAAGGTAAAATTTCAGTGGCAAAACAATAAAAACATCACACCTCATAGGCCACGATACAAAACTGCAAATATTCTTGGGCAAGTCACCACTTTCAGGGCAACAAAAAGTCTAACAACTTGCCACAAAAAGGGAGTAGGCCTACTCCTAAAAAGTCAGTGTGAGTAGAAATTGTTCATGTAATTAATAATATCACTAGTGACAGTATTTGGCGGCATATAGACACTTTCAGCAGACAACTGTGACAAGTGGTGTTGAGAAGCTGATTTTGGCAGTGTATGACAGCAAACCTTGAGTGCCAGGTTATTGTTTATGTATCTCAATTGAACATTACGATATGGTAGTGGAAAGTTTCACTGCAAAATTTATTTGATATTTGCTTTCACTCTGATGCGAAAATGTGGAGAAAAGCCGAGCTAAGGAGTAGGGTGAAAGGTACCTTAGGGTTTCTCAGCAAACATGCTGAGAAAAGCCGAGGTAAGAATATGGGAGAAACATGCCTCGGCATTTCTCTGCAAAAACATTGAGAAACGCAGAGGGGAGAGTAGCACTGCAGCAGACCTTGGCATTTCTCTGCAAAATTGCCGAGAGATGCCGAGAAAAGGATTTCTGTACAAATTTCCTTGGGATTTCTCTACCTAACAACTTGTCTACAAATTGATGACACCAACCCTTTAACTGATATCCTCTGATATGCCTATGGATAAAAGCTGTGTTATATTTTCTTCAGCTTATAAATTCCTTATTATCCCTGTAACTTTGTTCCTATATTTACCTTATATACATGTATGTATACATATACAGGGCTCCTTCCTTATAATGCTGGTGTTGGGATCCACAGAACAGACCGTGTTAAAGCAAAACCGTCTTATAACAGAGGGACTTTTACATAGAAGTAATGGGAAAACTATTACAGTGGAAACCATAGTACACACTGTGTTATATCAGAAACCGCCTTGTAATGAGGGTGTTATAAAGAGGGAGCACTGTATATTGGTTTTTGTAAATTCTGTGTAATGCGATAGTTGCAAGGAAATCTATTCAAAATGTCAACAACTGACTTTCATGGGACTTTTCTGACAGAGAGCATTTTTCTGAACTAAGTGTACGCCTACAACATGTACATTGTATGTATTCATTACATTATGTGTACATATCAAAGGATTTATCTTTATGTGTGTATGTTTGTTGCCCCAAATAAAATGAAAGTAAATCACCCCAGTTAGCCAGCCTAGAGTGTACTCTCTATAAATTCTTACTTGTACATGTACAGTGGTACCTGCTGTATGTGGCCACCCCTTCTGCCAAGAAAAAGTGGCCACATCCAGCAAGTGATCTGTCACTGCAGGTAAATTTTACAGAGAAACTGACTCCTGTCTGAGCATGGTGACCACAAAAAGCAATGTGGCAACTCACAGCAGTGGTTGCATACAGCAGGTACCACATATACAAAATATCTCACTTACTAGTACAACACTGTACTAATAACACTTCTATCCCTAAATACCACATCATCATGCAGTCTGTTCCATGGTCATAATGTTCCTAAATGTAGATGTATGTTGCCTGTGTATACGGCCAGTCTTACTGGACACACACACACAGTGTGTTAAGAATTGTATTTGTGTCTTTTTGCCCAGAACCACTTCCTAGTAGTCAATATCCTATTCCGCAGTTCGAACTCTTTACTCTCCATAAGCTAACCTGTCCCTGTCTAACCTGTATACATATGGAATTACTATTGTCTATATTGCACACGTTCCTCCGTAAAATTTTGACATAGGCTGTATCAGCCCAAATAAATTAAAGGGTCTTCAGCGGGTAACTACTCAACATGTTTCGGAGCCTTTTACCCGTACATGTCTCTCTGAGTAGCGGCTCCTTGTCTAAGCTAAATATTCAGCAAAGACAACCCACATAATAAAGAATAAATAAGAACGTGGCAAATGATGAATTAGCTAAATACGTGAAGTTTTGCTTATAAATGCAGAGCTTCGCTATGAAAGAAGAACCCCTGTCAAACAAACCATAATTACTAAATTTGTATAGTACAGGTTCAGATAAGAACAATTTGACTTACCCCTGAACCAATATGTACCCTTTCTGGCTGGACAGTTTATCCTAGTTAAACCACCCGCCAGTGTATAACTGAAGTGGAAACAAGCTGGGGCCTTATATTCAGTCCCAGTGATAGTAAAATAAACAGTTGCAACTAGACCACCTGTACAAACGAATGGCAACAGATTCAGGCGACCTGCTCTAACCATGGCCTACCTCTCTGCATGACCTATCTTTTCAGATGTTAAACTTTCTGATCAAATAATTCATGTATGTGTCCTGTGTGACAACTTTCCCTGATTGTCGAAAGGTTAAACCAGTTGAAGGTCTTACATCTCTGCCCAGGACGGAGGGAAGCATAAACCACACAACCTTGTACTGTGCTTGCAATGTTTACATTGACTAGGTGTTTACTGCAGTGGAGTTTAACACATGTGATATACACTGGCCTGGTTTGGTGACATGCCAAAGTACATTGTTTTAAAGCCAAAAACATGTTTAACGTAAACATCAGTATGCTTCGTGTTTAAAATATTAAAACATTAGCTTGATGAGCCAGGGACAGTAAAAAATTATTCTTCATCATTTATATTATCATTTTTCTGTTCCAGGAGATGTTCAGTCAACAACATTGCAAGAGTTACCTTTCACTGACAACTTGAAATTAGTCTTAACCCTATCAGCTGCAATGACATGACCAATCTTTACAGGGACTACCGGACTAGCAAACTTGACAAGATACACCAACATGCATAAACTGTGAAGGTACACTTAAATGTTCCACTTTATATGTATATATATATATATTACATATCAACATCTAGAAGTGGTCCAGTTTGTCTTGAAAAGGTCACACGCCCGACATCTTTCAAGCAAAGGGTGTATTGTTGGCCATACATCTGTCAAGAATATGACCCTACCATATGTTATTTACATGTGCACCAACAAAAGTATCACATGCAAATGCTGGGCTAGCACAACAATGAATATGAAAGGTTAGCACAGTTAATGTACATCCTTGTGAAATGAGTTTTTGGCAAATGTCATATGTATACACATTTGCAAGAAAATGTATACAGGATCGATTAACAAATATAAATTTCTGATCACACACTGCTGAAAATTGTTCATGCATGTGGCTGTCAAGTTTTTGACTAAATTCAGTCCAGACACTGAGACATTGCTCCCGTGTGATTAGGCCTGTTTTCTTCATATTAGGCTACTGCCAAAAAATGTCCCCCCCAAAAAATCATAAAGTTTCAACTGTCTCAGTCTTGCCTGCTCTACAGACTATAAACTCTACGGACAGTAATCCTTCCTTTGACAGACCACCCCTGGTGCCATCCAAGATGTGGCAACATAAAGCAGCTCATCTGCCCTAGGAGGCTCCTTTCTAGCACCACATGCCTAACAACTAACCATTCCTTTTAGTTCCCATCCAAAATTTAGATTTAAACGTAATTTATGTGCACTTACATTTAAAATATGCAGTCTTGCTTTTACCCATCTGTTGGTATTATAAACATATTTTGGCATTGCAAACAGGTTCTGACAAATCAGTTTGTTAATCTTACAGAAAAAGGTGGGTTTTACTCATTTAAAACAGAAAATTTCTGCACAGATAAGTGCTCTTTTGGAGTGTTGCTTGGGTGTTTGCTGGCCAGGTTCTGCAGGTGGTCTCCCAAAAAAGATCTGTACATGTAAATTATCATTACTAGACCTGCGTTTTTGCATAGTGAAAATGGTCATATAAGGCAGGTGGTCTCCAAAGAGTGACTAAGTACTGTATTCTGCCCACCAACGTGAAAATTTGCAAAAGTATTAGACTTTTGAAGTTATGACAGGGACCATCACTCTTTGAACATGAATCATCAGTACTGACACTGTCACTCTGGCATTCTATACCCTACATAAAAAGTTACCTTCTTACACGCAGACTATGTCACAAACTCTAAATTCCTTTGGGTAGGTGATGGGTTTGAGTCTCTTAAACCAATAGTATTCCAGTTCATGAAATTGTATAGAACCTGATCACCAGACATAATCTGTTGTACACATGATTTGAAGGTGAAACTTGTTAGTGTTGTGTCAGTGCTATGAACTTGAATGTCTCAGCATGCTTATTTATTAATAAATATCCTGTGGACAGTCAACATGGTCAAACTTCTTGAAAGATGCTACCATGCTGTATCCCCAGTCCCCCCATATTTTTTTTTATTAATTCTATACATAGTTGCTCTGTATTCCTTTCATTTGTTTTAATGTTTTTCCTTTCCTGTGATACTGTTTTTTATGGATACAAGCCAGAATTATTGATAGCTTTTCTGGTGATAACACATTTTAAAATTTAATTTGTGATCACTTTATTTGTCACTTATGATTGGTCCACATGGGACTAATCCCTTCATACAAAAAAGCACTAAACAATTATTTATAGCTTAAACGCAAAGCCTTAACGAAGGGTTTGCCCTAACGAGCATGTAATTCGACTGCCATTTGCTCAAATTAGGTCATGGCGACACCAAAATTTAATCATATTGCCAAATTTGAGCAAAAGACATGGAGGCATTCTGTAGATATTGTGGTAACGGGAATGTGCACACCCGGACAGACATCCTGAAAACATAAAGGATCCCCTCATTAGACGGACCCTTAAAATTTATTTTATTTGCCTCTGGTAAATCATAACCATGTGCCACTTGGAGAAATCCCCATCCAGACCCTTATATTCCCAAATCACATCTTGATCATAGAAAATAACTCCAGTTCACAATTTCAAAATGTCCCTCTCCAAAAACAGTCAAACAAGATCGAAAGAACAAAAAGAGCAGACCAGGGTTGTAATGCAGAATTACCTCCATAAATGCTCCAACAATATTGTCATCTTCTTCACTGCTGAATCGGTGATGGGCAACCCTGGACTATGCGGCATTGGAGCTGCCATACACTGGCAAGGTAGGCAGTACACCTACCACTCACTCTAGACCTCTTTCTAAATTATCCACAAGTTACCATGGAGAATTGAAGGTCGTAAATTTTGTCTTGGTTAGCAAACAACCAAAAATTCAAGCAAGACAAAAACACCTCATCACAGACTGCCCCAGGGTACTTCAAGCGGTTACATCCTTAGCTCCACCCAAAGCACACATAAACCCTATTTATGTACTACATCCATCATTTGGTAACAAAACTGCAAAATGGAGGCAACAGAATCAATATCACTGGGACAGTTGGGCATGTAACTCTCATGTTTAATGAACTTGCAGACAACATGGCCAAATCTGCTGCTGAAGATGCAAACTGCCCTGGCCAAGTCTTCTGAGTGATACATGTATCCTTTCACTCTAATTCTGTCAAAACCCTCATAAAAGGAGTGCAAGAAAGACGCAGGACTTGCAGAACACTTGCACAAAATTCTGCCTGAGGGTTAAGACTCCCCACTGTGCGAGTGCGGCAGTGACCATTAATCTGTTCATCACCTCTTGTTTGACAGACCACTATACACACATATTAAACTGAAAATTAAAGAAGAAATAAAAAAAATATCCTATACATGTACACAACACAACATTCCCTCTACCCGAAGAGAAATCAGCCTAACAACTCTCCTTGGACAACATGACATTACAAACTCTGATGTCAAGTCCAAAGTCCAAGCATCAGTATAACATTACATACAATCAACACAGAAAAACCTTAAACTGGTCAATATGATCAAGGAATCTATGATGGTGGGCAACCCATACTGCTCTCATTTCTGCCAGTTTCCCTGTCTCAACAACATACAGTGCTCAATGGATATCCTGCATAGAGTGTTCTGACTTTGTTATTGAAAGTTACCTTGTTTTGACTGATGTTTGTTATGATTTCATATTCTATTTTCCACATATTTTTCATATTGAGTGTGCATATTTATTTCTTGTAATATTTACTATAAACCAACATCAGTGTGATATGAAGGTCCACTGAATTAATATTACCGGTATGACACACAGTCAAGGCTCATGCCATGAATGGCATGATATTTTTTCTTAATTTTTTTCATCTCCAGATTATTAACTTATGAAACACAATCTGCCAAATATTTAACGTGACAAACAGTCATTGTACAATTTACCTGTGCTACACTATCCTGCAAATTTGTAAATGTTCCGCCACTTAGAGACATTCTACTTATGTGGATGTTCGCCCTGTGGCTGTGTCGTGCCTTTTTTCTACAACTTACAAGTTACTAAATTAGTGTCCAGTGGCAGTATCTCATGCCATTAATTTTTTTATGGGTATGAAGGAGACCCTTTATCTGAAGCACAACAACAAAACTTGGTAAGCTAGTCTCTAGCCTTGTTAATGCATGCATGGCGGCATAATGAACTTGTCTTCACTGTGAAGTAACAGCTGAAAAATAAAATCCTACCAACAAGCCACAACACTGCAAAGTGCAAACAGAAGCCATGCCTCTGGCTCTGGTGTGAACTTCAGTTCAAAACACATTGCTGCAATTAATGCTAATCATATGCACAATTTTCAGCTGATATTTTACCTTCTTTTCGATTCTGACTTCAAATAACTGACTATCTCGAAGGGCCTCTGCACTGAGGACTACCCCGTTGTTGAATTCTTGTAGAGGATGATTTCTGTGAGCAGTTCTATTTCCATTGCTCAGGGTTACTAGTGAACCTGTGCGGCTGTGGAATTGCAGACCAGACATGGCAATGTTGATCTCGTCACTTCTCGAAATGAGCGAGACCTCGCGAGACCGTGTACATTTCATTACCTGGGGCATTCATGCCATTGATTGGACAAAATTGTGAAGGAAGTTTGTTAAATATCGCGATTAAATCCACCACAAACTTGACCTGTAATACGTTAGTTACCCCCATCTCATTATACAGGAAGTTCCACTCTCAAACTCTTGGAGGAATCTTAACTTCTTTGAAAATTTGCTGGAATACACAAGGTGAAGACGATATCACGTGACACAGCAGCACGGGGATATATTTTTTCTTGGTGCGAAGAAGATGGCGACTGCGATGTATTTGGAGCACTATTTGGACAGTAAGTTTGAGTGTAATATTGGAATGTGAAATTCATAATTGCTAACGTAAGTGATATTTAAAGATCTGATCTCTTACTGAGTAGTTCATTTTGTTAATTTTTCGCCCAGTCGTGTTCACAAAATCAGTTGATTTCAGTCTCAAGATGCGGAAAATTTTGGCGCTGAGATTGACTCACATTAAATAGCTCACTCACCAAGAAAATTCCTGATGGAAGTTAAGCCGACGACGGCAGTCCATAGTTTGAAGTGGATCATTAGCGTTTACCATTGGATATGCTTCTCAAGTTTTAAAAGAGTCATTTTCTAGTATTATGATGTGTCAGCTTCACTTCCCCGTTCGCTTGACACTCGCATCTCAATTGAATTTTGCGCCAAAACGACCAAAGGCAAAGCAAACGCAAGCCTTATATTGTTTTGTTTGCTAATTGAGTGCCACCTGTCAAGTCAGAGCGAGAGGTGTCGAAATTAGAAACTCATCCCTGTCAATTGCTAGTGTAATACTTGACTTAACGTGACACTGATGCAACAAACTGTATGTATACAATCACATTTGTGTGTTTATTTACTTTTTGTGGTCAATCCATGACTGTTGACTAGGGCCTCGTGACTTGAAAACACAATAAATTTGACAACTGTAATTATGCAAATTATGAGGCTCCATGTCTCCTGGTAGATAAAGTGGAAAGTGTCATTCATTAGTCTGCAGAAGATTAATAGGACACTTCATAAATGTATACAAGTATTTACATAATGTTTATGAGGTAGACACTTGCCTTCCACAAAGTATTGGAGATGACAGAACCAGAGGCCATCATCACATGAGACTACAAAAGGTTGCAGCCTGTAATAACAAAAGACTATTTTTCTTTGGTATCAGTATTAAACCATGGTGGAATGCATTACTGGACACTGCTGTAAATGCATCAGATATAACATTTTTTAATACCAGAGTGGGTGCCCATTTTAAGGATCATCCTGTTATGTTTTGTATCATTACAGTGCTCTAGATCATCCACAAAGACCTACATTGACAGTAACTTAATTTAATAAGCAGCTTAAGTTGGAAATCATATTTTCGTATTGAGCTGTATTAACTTTATTTTGGGTCATAAATTGTGTAACTTGAAAGTTTCCGTCTCCCCTTGCCATTGTCAATCCGACCTGGCATTGTTTAAAACAACATCCTTTTGTGAATGCTCTAGACCCAGTCACTTAGCTGGAGAAAATTTCAAGGTCCGCTCCATCAGACCATGGACCAATACCCAACCTCTTATAGGTCTCTGAGAGCTCTAAAATTGATAAAATTAAAATCTTGAAATTGTTTTGCCTCTCCCTAATTATAGGTCCCTGCATAGTCAGACCCAGTTGTGGATGTCATGGCAGGTTACAGTACACATTTTTTCCTTTTATATTTCATATTGGACCTAAAAGAAAACTATCTTTGTTTTATGTTGCCCTCCCTTCCCAAATACAAATATTGTGTCCCTACTATAAGTATTTTGTTGTGTTTTGAAGTTCACGTACACTTGTAGCTAGATGGCTTTATTTGCACCATTACACCCCGAGGGGCCAAGTACTCTAGCAGAAATTGTGTGTACCATTTCCACAAATTGGGGGGGGGGGGGGTCCACATAGCAAGAAATGTTCAATTTTATTCACAAAACCACCTTTAGTGTATTATTTCTCAAATAAACCCACTAAGGCCAGAGTTCTTTAATTATTGGTTTCACGAACTCCGCCGACCCTATTTTAGCCAAAATCAGAAAAAAAAAAAAAAATGAAAATTCATCTTTTTTTTATTTCCGCCGACCGACGCGGACAGGTCTGCTAGTTGTTAAAAATTTTTCGGATATTCTGTTCCCACAAGCCTTGCTTAGAATCCACAAACAAACATGAATGGAAGTTGACATTACCTTCAATGTTTTCTCATAAATTTAATGTAGTTATTTTGATAAAAGTACCAGGGAAAAGTCAACGTTCATCCATGCAAGTAGTTCAGATTGAAAAGCTTGCACCAGTCTAGGACTAGAGGTCTGAAAACATACTACAATACAAACAGACAGGTGTATAAAGTGAGAGGAACATGTTAAATACACTGAAGTCCTGTATGGTGTACAGTTGTACATGTAGGCATGCTTTTGTGCATAGAAGTAACCAGGTGTGTGGAAATTTTTTCCCCCTCCTACCCTTCAGTCTGGAGACTAAAATTAAAAAAAAAAATGCAAGTGCTTAATTTTTATTTTTATTCCTCCCTCCTACCCGAGCTTTTTGTGGCAAATGTCTGTGAAACTAAAAATTAAAAAACTCTGGCCTAATTGTGATAAAAACTATTTGTCAAATTAAAGAATTTATATCTTACCTAGCTACCCTATTTTTCAAACACACCTTACTGGAAACCACCATTTACATGTACTTCTGTTAGGTCTTTAACATATGGCTTGCTAAAAGTACTTAAAATACATTCAGAAGTAAATTACATGCTTAATTGCTTATGGCACTGCAGTACAACATTTTCGTCTGCACAAAGTATTAGAACATGAACCCTTGGAGGCCAGCAGTTATAAAATTATATTATGGTCAAAATCAAGGTGAAGTCATGATTTCGGTGCTGAAAGGGCAATATTTTTCAAGGCTTAATGAGTTTTAAAAATGAGAGGTCACAGTTGGCAATTTCATGTCCATTTGGCTGAATGCACAACCCTAGCACAAAATTCTTGTGTGCCAGAGGTGTGCATTCCTGCAAGATTCTATGTTAAAGTAAAATACAATTTATTAGATAGTGTTGCAGCATAAGTTTTCAACCATTTACCACAAGAAATTTGATGTTTCTGGGTAGAGCAGTTTCAAAGTTACATGTACATGAGTGCAAATTGCAATGGAAGCCAGTGGCAATACTCATACCTGACTTACCTGCTTATAGAGTCCTCTACTGAGAACCCACATGAACCATGTGATCTTGACCTTACCTATAAGAGCAGGATTCAAAGAGTCGTCAGATACATGTACCTTTAATGAGTAAATAGCCGATGTTATTTCAGGGCAAGAAAATTTGTTTTGGCACTACTTGTCTGTAGGGCAAGTGACACAAAATTTTCACTTGTCTTCCCTCATAATATCACTTGTGCTAATGAAGTGTATCTAAGTTTTGGTTTAAGAAAACATGTTTTAATGGAAATCATTATGCCATACAGTGAGTTTATGTGTTTGTTGTGCCAACAAAATTTGACATTTAGCAGATTATGAATTTTTCCAATGAAATTACTTGTCCATGGGACAAGTGAAAATTGAAAGTAACTTGTACCCAAAAGGATTTCATTTGTCTCAGACAATAGAATAATATGAATTTTCACATACTGAAATATATATGTTGCATATAGGTAGGTGCTTGGTGAATGCATCAGTAAATCACACTTTCTACCTATTTCCGCAGCTCAGTAAGTAGGTGACTGACCAACGAGAGACCCTCTATTGTAACCGAGTAGCCAGGCATGAATTTAAAAGCACATTGCTTTTATAATGTATACCTGTAGCTTGATGGAGCAAAATGATTGACAGACTTTGGTCTCATAATAATTCATGCTAAGTGGATGAATAAAGAAGAGGGAATTGGATTCAGTGTGATTTTTTTATTGGACTCACTTGCTTTCTTGCTGTGTTACTCTTAACTGTGGGCCTTAGGTTTTCATGAGTCAGGCAAAAATACAGAATAATGAATTTTTATCTTACCAGCTATGTACACCCGATTGGATTTGTTCCCCAGAAATCAGCCAGCACAATCAAAGTAAATTCACTAAGTGAGTTTGATCAGCAGATAGAAATTGTTCACTATGTAATATATACAGTATTACCACAATTTGCAGTGTTTCTGTTTCCAAAAACTTGGGTGCATCATGGGTATGCAGGGGTTGAAATAAACTTCGAGAATCTGTCTGTTCCTATGTCTGATATTAGTCAGTCCTGTCTGGTCAGTAAATTCATGACGTGTTTAAAAGCCTATATGAAATGATATTTTTGGTGGCTATCGTAGCTGTATATTTTTGGACAAAATTGAAAATATTGAATTGATGAAATACTCAACAAGAAAAGCCTGTATGTCATTGGGCTTCAATACTACATGACTATTTTGCGACTCAAAAATTGGGAGAAAATATGCGAATTAGCAGTATTTTTCACTTGGAATCATGCTGTATTAGTACTTTTGGCGTGTTACTTATATTGCAAGACTGTCGCAAAAACTCTTGGCGAAATTTGGGCCAAACTTCACAGGGGGTTAGCATATGTGGTTTGTGTAATTTTGTAACATGACATTTAAGAGACTTAATTTCAAATTTTTTTGCACTTACGACATTCGCACCAATGTCATATAATAACAGTCATGCGACAGTTATGCAAGACAGTCAAGAAATCTAAACCATATGAATAGAGGGTTTCTCTGTCCAGCAAACATGTGGTCATCAGACATCAAAAGCCCCCCATCTCACTGGGCTGTGACTGTGGGCGACAAATTGCAAATAGCATTCATCAGGGAATTTCCAAATGTCTCGATATGGTTGCTATGGTTCACGATGTGAATGTCACTGTCAGATTCTCATTTTTGTCTCCAAGTCTCAAAGCAGGCACAATTTAGTTTCATAGGTCGCCAACCCCATAAAAATTTGTTTCACATTTCTCGTGCATTCTAACTCTTAAAAAATAAATTGAGAAGGGTTCCAGATGTGTTCGAGACACCCATGATGACTGTGACTATTTTGAGAGAAAATTTGTCACACATTTTTTCGACATGTTCAAAATTCTAACGACACAACAGGGTGTCCATGCAACTTTTCACGTTGCATCGCATGAATAATGGAATAAACATTAGCCCAACAGAATGATTTTAAATCTAATATATATATATTGTATTGTGATAGGGTGTGAATTAAGGAGTCCTAGAGTTGCCACACCCATAAATAAATTTAATGAGAACCCCAGGAATTGAAGTGTGGGAATCAATATATGTCAACTCCCAGTCTTTTCCTTTTTAAGAAAATACTTATTTGTAAAATTGTTAATTTCAGTAGCTAAATAGGACATTTAACTGTTGATCTGTTCTCCCCAGGTTTGGAGAGTCTGCCCATGGAGCTCCAGAGGAACTTCACTCTAATGAGGGATCTGGACACAAGATCACAAGGTATTTAGAAATTGAAAATTTTGATGGGGGGGGGGGGAGATGTTACCTGTATTTAATATCACCTGTAATACATCGCCACTTTTTGCTGGTAGGAGAGCCTAAGAGGTGGTCCTCAATAGCAGGTACTGTTACATGGGTACATAACCAGTTTCGTTATGGTTCTTGAAAATAGGAGTGGGAATGAAAGGTGTTAAATAACATCTTATACAGACATACAGTTTTACATGTAACAGTTTTAAAATGTATACACTACAGTTTATCCCAGTTGTGATAGAATCCTTGGCTTCTGATTGGTTAATAGCTATGGTACACTCTTTGTATTACCCTTATTTGTGCATTAGTTACTGCAAAGGTGAAATACAGCGCGATTCCTAAAACTGACCGGGGAATACAGCGTTATTCTCGTAACTGGCCGGGGAATGCAGCGGTATTCTCGCTGTATCTCCCTATCTGGTTAGTGCATCGATCCGCCACCAGAAGTCTCTGTCGTGCGATACAAGCCTTGACGCGCTGCAGACGACAACATGATGGCGGACTGTAAAGTGAACTGCAGCAGCAGCGGGTCGAACAGCGAAGATTTTTTGGGCATGAAATTACATCATCAAAAATGGGATACAATCGTCATTCACTGTTTTAGTGTGAAATACAGGATACTTCCTGTATTTCACACTAAAACAGTGAATAACTAATAGTATACATTTTAAAGGTGCCGGCGACTCAAGCAGCACCAGTGTGATGTTTGTGTATAGCCCCGAATGTGACATTCTATATATTTATATATTTTTTGACATATATATAGGTAGACTATGTGATGTGGGTAGTTAAGATTTTTGATGCGTGGCTACACCATACTGCATGTAGTGGTACGTGTCAAAGATCATTTCCATGTGAAGATGAAGTCTCATTTCTCAGCAAGCAGGTCATTGTAACAAAATTAAGTTTCTTCTTATTTGAAAGGGGATCACTTGCAGTATTATTTTACATTGGTAGCGAAAAGTCTGCTGTATTCCAGTGGCCACTGGTGATAAACCAGATGCTGGCTTAGGGAGGAATGGCAGGGGATCAGCTGCAGTTCCAGTTGGCTAAAATTACATGCATCTGTTCACACCTTAACCCTTTCCCCCTCAAACCGGCCGAAACCGGCTGGTGGTCAAATGTCGTCTGCTTCAGTGTTTTCAACTAATTTCATCAATTATGAAAAAAATCTGACTGAGAAATGTACATGAGACTTATCAAGGTCACGTGCCCCAGATCAACAGCTTTCTTTGGCATGGGTTGGGCACATAAGTGCCCAACCCATGCCAAGGAAAGCTGTTGACTCAGTCTTAATTCAAGGGTGAAAGGGTTAACTCTTTTGTTGCCAATCACAACTTAAGTCGATGCACTTAAGTCAGACCAGTTTGAATTATCATTAGGATCCGAGATTCATATTCCTCATAAAAAGACCTTTCATTCAAGTAGCAGTATGCCTTCAGTTCCAGAGAAAATGTCCCAGGTCAACAGCTTTTCTTGGCACATATTGGGCGCATTGCACCCAATGTGTGCCGAGAAAAGAGCTCTGTTGAATCAGTCCATAATTTGGCACTGAAAGAGTTAAATGGAAAAAAATAAGATCCCTGGTACCAGGGCAGATCTAGTCTTCTACATCTGTAGCCAAAATTGAAAATATGGGCATAATTAACACAGATTCCATTGTCACGCTTTAGTAACTTATTTTAAAATATTTTTGCCATTTTCACATTTGTTTAGTGATATTTAAGAAACATGGTATTTGGCTAATTGGCCTGTGGTCAGAGCAGTCATTGCTGGAATACATTTGATTTAATAGATAATTTTTAATATTTTGTTCAATATTGACCGTTAGTAGATCCATGTCATTATGATCATGATCAATACTTATCCTGTCATTTCCTAAAACATAATGTTACAGATGCCTTGAAGCAAGTGGACAGTATGGCAGATGAATACCTCACAAACGTCCGTGCAATGTCACCAGAGAAGAGAACAGACCACTTGCAGGGAATTACAAAACTCTTCAGTAAAAGTAGGGAATATGGGGATGACAAGGTGCAACTGGCAATGCAGACATACGAGATGGTATGAGGATGTTTCAGTGTGAATAATTCAACTTTTTTTTTAGGGTCTGCCCTATAGGGGGGGACCCTATCTGTTTTCGGGTGGTCCGTCTGTCTGTCCACATTCTCCTTGCTGTAATACTGTTGTATTTGTGTCTTTTTGTCCAAAACCACTTCCTAGCAGTCATTACCCTATTCCGCAGTTTGAACTCTTTACTCTCCATAAGCTAACCTGTCCCTGTCTAACTTATATACATAGAAGTTCTGTTGTCCATATTGCACACGTTGCTCTGTAAAATTTTGACATAGGCTGTATTAGCCCAAATAAATTAAAGGGTCTTCAGCGGGTAACTACTCAACATGTTTCGGAGCCTTTTACCCTTACATGTCTCTATGAGTAGCAGCTCCTTGTCTAAGCTAAATATTCAGCAAAGACAACCCACATAATAATGAATAAATATGAATGTGGCAATTGATAAATTAGCTAAATATGTGAAGTTTTGCTTATAAATGCAGAGGTTCATATCAAAGAGGAATACCTGTCAAACAAACCATAATTACCAAATTTACATAGTGCAGGTTCAGATAAGAGCAATTTGACTTACCCCTTGTAGGGAACTGTCCCCAGTTCTTTTAAATGCGCATAAATACTTGTTTTGTATTTTGGAAATTTTGTATGGAAAGTAAATGTTAAAATGTAAGAATGTAATCCATGTGGTTAAAGCAGAAAGTTTTTATGTCAAAAATTGGACGTTGGGAACATCACGTATTTGAACTAGTTCACATACAGGCCGCTTAAATTGATAGTTTGGTTTTCGGTAACTTTCCTCGCGTGATGGTACAAAGATGGGTTATCTCGTGATTTCTTCTCAAGGGCAGTATCAATAATTGGCTAAAAAAACAACCTTCTGCGATCTATTCCAGTTAAGATGTAATTTGATGAGTACAATATCAAGAATATTCAGGACATATAAAATAGAGGGGAGTGTCTGAGACGGGGACACAATAAAGAGGATGTAGAAAAGAGTGCGAACTGACAGCCTTAGGCACAGCAGGGTTGCCTGCGCAACTTACTATGGAACTGGTTGCTTGAGCAGCTTTGTTATGGAACTGGTGACTTGCACAACTTTGTAATGTGACTTGTTAATAAATTGGTGAAAAGTATTTTCCGTGTGGACACTAGTCATACATAAGTCAGATGCGGCGTGAAAGTAGAAGTGTGAGCTTTACAGTGGCGAGCATAAGCCAGGATCAAACACGGAAAATATGAATGCTGAACAATTACAGGCGTTGACCCGGGACATCGCCCAGATAGTCCAGGATCATAAAAAGTCACAAGAGGAATACTGCGAACTGCAAAAAGCAGAATGGGAGTACCAAAAGAGGAAAGACAGAATAAATGCAGCTGCTCAAAACATCACGAAGTGCGACGGAGAGTTGAGTTCGCAAACACGTAATTACTTGTATGACGTGGACCTCTTAACATCGCAATTTACCGGCGACAATGACGCCATAATAAAGATTGTCCGCAAAACTTCTGTTGGAGCTTTAGGCCGGGAGATTCAGCGTTATGTCATAGACCACGACACGGTGGAATGGAGTCAGCTGAAATCTCATATCCAAAAGACATTTTTGTCTACGGACGAAAGTGAGAAACTGCGATGTGAAGTTGAAAAAACAGTGCAGCAGCCTGGAGAAACTCTTGCTAGTTATAATCGTCGAATGAGAGAAGCCGTGCGCCGGGCTTATGGCGAGGATCTTTCCTCTGACGCTGAACGAATTGTATTGCGGGCGTATCTAAAGGGTCTGCGATCGGTGGACTTGGCTAAGAAAGCAAGTGTGGAGATGGCTACTCACACCTTTAAAGAAGCCCTGCTGTACACGGAGAAGATAGAAGCAGGACTGGAGCGTTTTGCGGCGTTGTCAAGGGACGATGTATTGGCTGGTCCAGCCAGGCAGGAAGAACCTATGGACACCTCGGCTGTTACCAGCATGACAAGTGTATTGAAAGAGATAGCGGCTACCCAAAAGCAGCTGGTGAGTCAAAACACATTGTTGGCAGCGGCAGTAAAGGACCAGCAAGGGTCAGCAAATGTAGCACCGGCACAGCAGAAGTCACAGGCCGCAAGTCGTGGGCACGGGTCACGCCGTCCTAACAAGGAGGTGAAATGCTACGCCTGTGGAGGACCGCATACACTGCGTAACTGCCCCGTATGGCAAGAGTTTCAGCGTTCTACTGGTGCGACGCAAAATGAGAGCTCAAGAAAAAACTAGACGTCGCAGAAGTAAGTAACATTGGTTCTCGTGTGGGCTTAATTTCAAACATAAATGGCTTGCAGGTCAAATGTTTACTGGACACGGGAGCCAGTGTTTCTCTTCTGCACGCTAAAGTTTTCAAAGAAATATGTGCCAGAACTGGCAGGGTTGGTTTGCTGCAACGGGCTTCCCCTTTGTGCACTATTTCGGGAGGTGATATGCACGTCTTGGGAGAAACGGAGATTCATGTGCCAGAACTTGGATGCTTGTCAGTATATATTGTGACTGATATGCTCCATCAATGTGTCATCGGTGATCCTGCTTTGAGAGCAGCACAAGCGAACATTAACTATCGTGATCTGCAGTTAACATGGAAGGGACGCTCAATTGACTTGATTTCTTATGATATAGTTAACTGTGTAAATGCACTGGAAAAGGGTAAGTGTGATACTTCTTTCTCAACAGAATTGCAAAACGTTTCACCTGAAGTATCGCCCACAAGAGGTGCTATTGCCCCGGAATATTTGAAGGTCATTCAAGCAAACAGAGATGTATTTTTTGAGCCTGGAGACAAATATGGCCAGTGTGATCTGACAGAAATTACTATAGACACAGGGAATCATGAGCCCATACACCAGAGAGCTTATAGAACACCCTTATCGAAACGAAAATTAGTTGATGAATGTATCGATCAAATGTTAGCTGACAAAATTATTGAACCTTCAAATTCACCTTGGGCTTCACCTGTTTGTTTGGTACCGAAGAAAGACGGTAGTACTCGTTTTTGCGTGGACTATCGAAAATTAAATTCCATTACAAAAAAAGACCGGTATCCGTTACCTTTGATTCAAGATATTTTCGATCAGCTTGGAGGTAAAACTGTTTATAGCACTTGTGACCTTAAGCAAGCTTATAGGCAATTAAGGGTTAAAAAGGAAGATCAAGACAAAACCAGCTTCGTATGCCACCGGGGATCATTCCGTTTTCTTACCGGGCCTTATGGTTTGTCAAATTTACCATCTCAGTTCCAAAGAACCATGGAATTAGCCTTGCATGACCTTTTAGGCCTTTGTGTTTGGATTTTTGTGGACGATTTAATAATAGCTTCTCCAGATCCAGAGACACATTTGAAAGATTTACAGGCCGTGTTTGATCGTTTAAGAGACGCCAAGTTAAAGTTGAAGGCACCAAAATGCTCATTTGGGCTTCAAAGGGTTAACGTTTTGGGATATGTGGTTACGCCACAAGGCATCACTAGCGATCCTGAAAAAGTGAGAGCTATTGTTGAAATGCAGGCTCCAACTAACGTCAAAGGAGTGCGTTCTTTTGTTGGCATGGTTAACTATTACTCAAAAATGATACCGTCATATGGACAGTTGGTTGAACCGTTAATAAAATTGACGCGCAAGTATGCAACTTTTGTTTGGGGACCAGAACAGCAAAATGCATTTGAAAAACTGAAATTGGCATTAATGTCTCCACAAATCATGGCGTATCCGCGCTCTGACCGACCTTACAAGCTTTTTGTGGACTCGAGTAATTACTGTCTCGGGGGTATACTCGTCCAGGACGACGATGACGGGGTGGAAAGGGTGATTCAGTATGTGTCACATCAACTTTCGCGAGCGCAGCGAGCATGGGCATGTATTGAACGTGAGGCGTATGCAGTTGTTTACTGTATAGATAAGTTGCGAGCCTACCTATATGGTTCAGAATTTACCGTATACACTGATCACAAACCCTTGAAGTCACTATTCACCAAAGAAATGAAAAATACTAAAATCCAGAGATGGGCAGTATTTTTGGCAGAGTTTGGCGCTAAAATAGAATATGTTTGTGGACCTCGTAACATTAGGGCTGATCTGCTCAGCAGACAAAATCCCCCGACTGAAGTAAGTGTAATAGACACGGCAGACTGGGTTGATATTGATGCACTGCAGGGTGACTGTGTTATTGATCGCATACCATTAGAAGCAGATGGTTTGGTTGAAGACGAAATAAAAAGTGCTCAAAAGAGAGAATTTTCAGAATTAATTCAAAGTGCTTTGGAAAATGATTCTGATTACGAAGTACATAATGGGCTCTTGTATTCAATACGGAGACCCACCAACCAAGCCCCCTGGTATCCGCGCCTTGTATTGCCTAGCATGTATAGATCACGTGTCATAGAAAGGTGTCATATGGATGTTGGGCATATGGCTGTTTATAAAACCTTGTGTCGCATACGTGAGGCGTACATTTGGCCAGGAATGCGTTCAGATGTGATTAAACAGCTAAAGCTTTGTCCCACTTGTGCAGTCAATACTCGGTCCCATGACCAGCACAGGTACCAAGACATGCCATTGCCCCAGTACTGTATGCAAATAGTTGGTATGGATTTAATTGGCCCGTTTTTAGAATCGTCCGAAGGAAATAAATACGCAGTAGTTGTGATAGACCACCTTAGTGGTTGGGCTGAAGCATATCCCATACCTAATAAAAGCGCACAAGCAGTACAGACAGCTTTATCTAGGGACTTTTTCCCAAGACACTCTGTCCCCGAAGTTGTGATCACGGATCGTGGTACTGAGTGGACTGCTTCAAGCATTCAACAGTATTTTGCAGGCCTAGGAATTCAGCATAGGCAAACAACAGCCTATTATCCACAATCCAATTCCAAGGTTGAGCGAGTGAATCGAACTTTGAAGGAAATAATCACCAAATTAGTGAATAATAATGCTAGAGAATGGCAAAACCAACTTGCTAATGCACTAATGGCCCACCGAAATAGTGTAAGTGTATCAACTGGACACACCCCTTTTTACCTCATGTACGGTAGGCGTAGTCGTCTGCCTTTAACTAAATGTCTACATATGTCACCTCTCAATCCTGACCCACTTGTTGGCCGTTTGAGTGACATGTCAGAGGCATTGCTATGTGCACGACAGCACTTATCAGATTCACGGCATTATAATCGTGAAAAAATTAATGCCAGGGCTAAGGGCGAGCCGCTGAAGCCAGGTGACACTGTGGTAGTAAAGGCCAACGAAAATATGACTTTCACGTCTAGTTGGGACCCACAGTATGAGGTTATTAGGAGAAGAGGGCCTGTGTACTGGATAAAACACCAACAAACGGGGAAAATTAAGGTGGTAAATAGATCTAAATTACTCCTAGTGGACCCTAATATGGCATGGGATGAAGTAGCCCCTAGACCATTGCGTAATCCCCGCAACAAAAGCAGATATGATTTTGGCACGTTAACAAGATCAGAAGCTTCCTTGCCTGCGGAGCAAGGTGAGCCTACTTTAACCAGTGCACCTAGCCGCTCAGATTCGCCTCCAAATGATGTGTCACAAGAACCGGGTAACGGTGACCAAGTTACTGGTTCACGTGAGACACCTGATGACGAAAATTTACTAGATGAAGGATCAGCCCCTGAAGGTGTGTGTGAAGAAGGTCAGGCAAATGCTCCTATAGCCCCAGCACAGCCCACAATGCAGATAACAATGCCTGATCGAATGGATTTTAGTGGACGAGCTGGAGGTCCAAGGGATAGACCGTATCATAGATATGGACCTCGAACGAGTACAAACAGGTCGACCCTCCCCGCTATTGTTTCTACGACCCCAGATATACTAGAAGGGCGTACCAGGTACCAGCGCAGAGAATTTGTCCCATATAGTCCTACAGATAGGCCCACTGGGTCACGTAGACCTACTTTAACGGTGGCCCATAAATCTCAAAGTCACGGAGGTTCAAGTCACGGCTATTGGACACGGTCTAAGGCACGTGAGCATGGTCACGTTCTTCCTCCTCCCCCAGATAGACCCACCCCGTTAACAGCGAGTAAAAGAAAAACAGATGCTCCTCAACTAACTCCGCCTTCGGTTCCTGCACAGAAGAAAGCACGCATAGAGGCTGTTGAGTTAGTGAAACAATTTTGTACTTAACTATGTGGTCGATCAACTTTATAACAATTATTTTTCTTTGTGCGCCTATCAGTGTACGAGGCGACATAGAAACTCTGCAAGATGGTGTTTTAATAACAAAAGTGGCCGACTTAAAAATCCAATCTGCCGAGTGGACCATTCTGGTGACTATTGACCCGCCGCAAGTGGATCCGCAACTGTCGCTCCAAGTGGTGATGCTTCTAAATCAGATATCAAATACACAATTTTCAGGTATTGTGCCTACACCTTTAACACGTGCATGGTTCGGAAGATTAAGACTCTTACGCGTGTACCTGCAAGAACATCGTTTCCATACAGAAACCAGTACTACTCGACAACGCCGTGGAGCCTTTGATTTTGCTGGCAAAATTGCGCATTCATTGTTCGGATTAGCAACTGACGAATCAGTAAATGAGTGTAGACAGGCTGTTGCTAAAACGCGTGAAGAACAAAAAAAGATTGTGCATCACGTGGATCAGTTAACAACGGTTGTTAATAGAACGCAGGAATACGTCGCACGTAATCGCGAACGAATCAACCAACTGTCTGTGTTTTTAACAAATTCTTTGGTGCCACGAGTCAATAAGTTGATAACTGAATTAAATGCAACTACCAGACGGATTTACATTTTGGAACGTTCCTTTTATTTTGAAAAGGCTGTTTCTCTTTTGGAACAAGTTGTTGGTACATACAGGGAAAGGGTCCAAAAATATTGGAGACAAAAGGCTTCTTTGGAACTCGGCCGATTAACAGAAGATGTGTTAACTCTTAGTCAACTTAGAGAAATTTTAGTTAAAGCCACAAGTGCCGCTACCTTGCCCATTATGCCAATTCAATGGTATTATGAACATGTGTTGATATATCCAGTTTGGGGCGGAGACACTTTAATATACCGGGTGAAGTTGCCACTCATTAATGCCAGAACATATAATCGTTATAATTTGGCTACCTGGCCTGTACCATATCCTAACAAGGGCTACACTATACAAGTGGATGTTGAACAAAAAGATGTAGGAATAGACACTGTAAATGGTGATTTATTTCACCCCACTGCATGTGTAGGTTGGAAGCCCATGGTGTGTCGGACAGGGCCAACTTACAATAATCATAGGCGAAGTTGTGCACGTACAATACTTACTGGCAACAGAGCACACAGCGGAATTTGTAATGTGTTTATAAAAAAAGGTTCTAATCAAACGGCCATAACAGAAATAAGTACTGGAGAGTATGTTGTAGTAACTTTGGGCGAGGTTATCGAAACACGGTGTCAGGGAGCCGCAGGGGTGAGACAGGACACCAGTGCTGGCACATACTTAGTATCAGTGGCAGAAAACTGTGAAATTTCGGGGACCAATTGGGCACTGTCAGGACTAATTGAGCGAGTCGGCCACGTGTCTGTTAAAGCTTTACAAGTAAAGGCGCCAAATGTACTTAATATTACAGAAATTATAGTTGAGGAACAAGCTATTGACTTGTTAAGTCAACCACAGTTGAACCAAATGGCTCCCGTAGCTAAGGTAGAATTAAAGGCTCTTCCACTTCCTAGCTACGTTTTTCCATGGGAAGAACATGGAAGCCGCACGGCTTTTGGCTTAATGATTTTCCTGGCGCTCTTGGCAAAGATTATTGTTATTTTAGTAATTGTGGCATGGAAACGTCGAAATGCTATATTGGCTCATCTTAAATCGCGCATTGAGACACTAGTGGTTGGAACCGCTGAGCCAGAGACTAAAGGGGTTGAAGTGGACGAAAAGATGGAAATGCTGGTTGCCAAAACTTCTAGTTTGTATCCAAAATTAAACGAAGTAACCCAGGAAATTTCTCGCAGAAGTGAGACTAGTGGTGATTCAAACCACGATGATAGTAAGGAATTCGAGCGTAGAGTTTTCTCATTTAAAAGTTGAATAATTAAGTACGTGTCAAAATTATTTCTCCATTAACATACAACAAGTGTTAAAGCTATATGGTGTTAACACGGTGGTATTACTGAATTGATAAGGATGGGTTTAGCTAGCCCTATTGTGTATCAACCATAATGCCTGACCGGGTGTCCCAGCTAGCTTTCACTAAATAATACAAAGTAGACCTAAATATATTAATAGACACAAAAAAAAAAACAAACAAACAAAAAAAAAAAAAAAAAAAAAAAAAATCCTCAAACTGCTAACACGGAAAAATCATGTATGTAGTAATAGTTTGGCACTAACATCGTTTGAACCAACTGATAGAACACTTGATTGGTGCATATGTTAAGCCTTTAAGTTCACCCCGGTGCTTGTAGTAGCTTGAATTGAGGCTAAAATTCCAGCCAGTGTCACTAGCTGTAAGTTAGAGTTTTGTCCACGGGGCTAGCTCACTTATTGTGGAGACAGCAAAGAGGTGTAGCAGAGCCTATGGAAAATCTCTTTTTCACTACCCGTTTGAGTGTGTGATGTAAGGGTCAATGTAGCATTTTCCTTCTTTGTATTATGTTTTTGTTATAATTAAATCGCCACATGTTATATTGATTAACTACGTCATCTTACATATTTTATATATGTTATATTAAGGAAATGGCAATCGGAGACAATGGTGACTTTCATAGGGTGCTCTTTGCGATGATTCTACTATGTAATCTATAGGTCACTTCTCTTAAGCGTCTATATGTTAACCAAAGGTACAAGCTTGTTGTTAAATTACTCATTACTTGCATGGAACAAGGTGCTTCATACTTCAACTGCAACAGCGAACCTTGAACGGTCGGGACCACGAGAGTCTGCTGACGCTGATCATGTGCTAGAAACCTCTGCCAGCTCAGGTTATCTGTTGCGGGAGTATGGTCGCATTCTTTTTAAATTGTAGATAGATTTAAGCTAGTTAACCTTCCTGTAAAAGTTTTCATTTGTTTTCATCTGGCTCGAATTGGCAAGCGCCAGTTAAGCCCACGTTTGCCATGGAGAGTTAATGAATACGCTCTATGATAGAATGATTTGTAACCATTTATTATGCAAACTACCATTTATAGGCGTAAAAGTGTATTATTTAACGTGGTATCTTGTGCCACCAACGTGTCTCCAGTTGTCAAATGAGAGGTTTCTTTCAATGTTGAATTGGAAACCCAAAAGTTACATTAAGCGTGTAACAAAATATATTGTGACGACCAATCTCTTCATTGTTTTGTGACTTTATCTATATACATCTAGTGTCTCTATTCATTGTTGGTATCCCTTTACCTGTACATGAATTTGCATTTAAACATGCATGGGTTGTTCGTTTCCCTTTCAATAACGGACTGGCGAGCTTGTGAACAAACCTCGGTGAGATCGGCGTCGTGAGGCCGGGAAGCCAACCGATCTAGGGAAAAAGTCAATCCCGAATAACTATATGGCTTCTATACTACATATATATAAAACTCTTTTATAACTGTTCCAAACCTTTATCTTTCAATTGCATTTCAAGGTGCAATTTAAAATAAATGTGGGAACCAACACATGATAGAGACACAGATGACTCATGAACACACTATATATATAATATAAATATGCATATACTCGATTTTTGTTGTTGTTGTTGAAAATTTGGTGTGTATACATACTATGTGGTGTTATCGTTGATTAACAATTAGAATCAAGCCCTAAGTATGGTTGCACTGAAGTTTGTTGCTATTCAAATGCTTATATACTGTGTAAAACGAAAAATCTTTAAAATGGGTGTTTCTATACACTATGTGGTGTTATCATTGATTAACAATTAGGATCAAGCCCTAAGAATGGTTACACCAAAGTTCGTTTCTATGCTAGTACCTATACTATGTGGTGTTATCGTTGATTAACCTTGGAAATCAAGCCCTTGGTAAGGTTACGTTGCTACATCATTTGTTTTCTATTATTATGCCAGGACATTGTTTTGGCGCACAATTAACACTTGTCTATTATAAATATATATACAAGAATTGAGATACGATTTCTGCTGTTAAAGGTTTCTAATGTGACATGGTGACGTGTTAACTGGGTGTTCAGTTAACAAGAATGGATGGGTCGAATGTAGGGAACTGTCCCCAGTTCTTTTAAATGCGCATAAATACTTGTTTTGTATTTTGGAAATTTTGTATGGAAAGTAAATGTTAAAATGTAAGAATGTAATCCATGTGGTTAAAGCAGAAAGTTTTTATGTCAAAAATTGGACGTTGGGAACATCACGTATTTGAACTAGTTCACATACAGGCCGCTTAAATTGATAGTTTGGTTTTCGGTAACTTTCCTCGCGTGATGGTACAAAGATGGGTTATCTCGTGATTTCTTCTCAAGGGCAGTATCAATAATTGGCTAAAAAAACAACCTTCTGCGATCTATTCCAGTTAAGATGTAATTTGATGAGTACAATATCAAGAATATTCAGGACATATAAAATAGAGGGGAGTGTCTGAGACGGGGACACAATAAAGAGGATGTAGAAAAGAGTGCGAACTGACAGCCTTAGGCACAGCAGGGTTGCCTGCGCAACTTACTATGGAACTGGTTGCTTGAGCAGCTTTGTTATGGAACTGGTGACTTGCACAACTTTGTAATGTGACTTGTTAATAAATTGGTGAAAAGTATTTTCCGTGTGGACACTAGTCATACATAAGTCAGATGCGGCGTGAAAGTAGAAGTGTGAGCTTTACACCCTGAACCAATATGTACCTTTTCTAGCTGGACAGCTTATCCTAGTTAAACCATCCGCCAATGTTTAACTGAAGTGGAAACAAGCTGGGGCATTATATTCAGTCCCAGTGATTGTAAAATAAACAGTTGCAGCTAGACCACCTGTACAAACCAAGGGAAATCCTAACAAGGACTGCCACAATGTACATCCTGCACCAGAAATGTAAAACAAACTCCATGATGACACCTACTCCTCAAACAATTAAGCTCTATTCTTTATTCATTCCAATTGTTGCACATGCCCCAATAAGCGCACACCCCAACTTTTACTGAATGTTTCACTTTGTGGGTCCATCCCAGGTGTGGACCCATAATATGTATGTTTTCAGGTAGTCAATCTGTCCAACAGTTGCTAATGAGCACAGTATCTGAAGACTTGCTGGATATGGTCAATTGACCACATATGTGCCTTGATACCATTTTTACTCAATTACATTTTTGGGACCTTGACCTCATTTGACAGTCACATGACCCATGTATGCACAGACAAATATGGACCCATCAGTTAGTGCTTTGCATTGAATTGCTGCTAGACATGTAACTGATAGGTAAAAAGTTTCTTTTATTTGGCAGGAAATACAGAATGCTACTGTATTTTTTCTTTATGTGCAGTGGTCGCTGTTGTTACAAACCTTCCTGATGAGACCGCTTGCATTGAAAGACCCACCTTTTCAAGTTACTTTGTGTGCTATTTTTTTAATGTTATATAAGTCATTTTCGACTTCTTCTCCAAAACCATCATCCAGATTTGCTTCAAACTTGGTGGCAATGTACCTTGGGTGGGTGTCTACCAGGTTTGTTCCAATGGTCATGTTCCAATGAATTTGGATTTTTTTATGTTTTTTTTTCAAAAATCTCTACAAAAGTTTCAATAGGAAAGTTTAACATGGGAATTTCTTGTAATGGTCATAACTTTAATAATATTGACCAGATTTACTTCAAACTTGGTGGGGATGTGCCTTGGGTGGATCTCTATCAAGTGTGTTCAAATGGTCATGCTCTATTGATTTTTGGATTTTTTTATGAATTTGTTTGTTCGTTTTTGGGGCAAACCTTCAAAATTCTTCTCCTCTGAAACCGCTCACCCAATTGCTTTGATATCGTACGTAGACACTCCCGGGGACACATAGTTCCCAATTTGTTCACCAGGTGGCGCTGCAATTTTTTTAATGAATTTTTTGTATGGTTTTGCTATTTTTCACTTGTTTTCAGAACTGTCCCTCAGATTAAGCTGAAATGTGATGGATATGTTGTTGTGGAAGGGTCAAACAGTTGTTTAGTAGGTGGCACTGCTTTGGATTCCTGATTTTTAAGGATTTTGCAATTACGGTACTTACCAGTCAGTGGAGCTTTCCTATTGATTACTATGTAAGTCAATGGGCATTCTAATGCTAATTCACAGGACAACTGACACGAAATTTACTGTTTATTTGATAACTTGAGATCTGTTTTGAGTTAGCTACACATGTTAATTATTCTGTATGAAGGTCATGCTGAGACAGTACATGAATGACCTTGACCTCGTTTGTGGGGTCACAGTGCAACATACATGAATTTTACTCTTCATTATAGCTTGAGAACTACTTGAACTTTGATGTTGTACATGTAAGTGTTCTTCTATAAAGGTCAGACTTACTCAGAACATGGTGTCCTTGATCCTTTCCCAAGTTCATAGAGCTTCAAGTGTGATGAATGTCAAGATCAGCTGAGGCACGGGCTGTTCACACAGCCCTCTTGTTATGAATTTAATAGGCATCTGATTAGTGAATAGCTGTGAGGTGCGTTTCCCATTTAACGCAAATCATGGTATTACTGTAGTAACACCAGATGGTACCTCGCCACCTGTCCATTCTATGTAAGTCACGTCCATGATGATTCAATTAATGTGGCTATTTTCACATAAGATGTACATGTAAGCCTACCTGTAATAACTACACAACCCTTATCAGCAGAACCATAATCAAGGGAAAAACTGGAGAGGGTGGCCTCTGGCAAGAGAGACCATGTCTTGCCAGGGATGTCATTTATTTTTGAAAAACGAAGTCTCTCCATTAAAGAGGGATCAAAGTCAAGTTCCTGTGCTCAAACTAAACTGCGTGTTTGCGTCCTGTACATATAGTCTATCATCATGTTCATTTTCATAAATCCTGATGGTTGAAAAAAAGGGCTTTCTTGTCTCTTTTGTTAAACAGTGATTTCTGTGTTTCTAGGTGGACAAACACATCAGACGGTTAGACGCAGACCTAGCCAGGTTTGAAGCAGAGTTAAAGGAGAAAAGTCTCAGTAGTAAAGGTGCGTTTGTCATTTTTCATCCTTTCCAACTCTTGGTAGGACCTAAAATTTTTATAACATGTTCTGAGGAGGGATCCGGTATAAAAGCACCTTTTCTGACACTTTAAAGTTGGTACTAGTACACATGCATGCACAAAGAAAGAAAAAAAACCCTCCACAAATTCTAATTTCTGATTAATTCCTTGTCATTTGGAAGTTTTGTAGATGCCTATGCCAGTTTTAAAATGTTTATGGCAAGAGGTTCCAAATATTTTACTGTGATGATTTTTACAATGGGCCGTAGTCCACAGTGTTTCCATTCAAAATTTTTTCAAGGGGTCACAAGAAATGAAATTCAGGGGAGAAGACTAGGTTTTTACCAATTTTACATGTAAATAAATGCCACTTTTGACCCTTTAGAATTTTCTCGAAGGTTATTTTAGGTTTTGAAAGGGTAATATACCCCCATTTGGGGTTAATGGAAACACTGGTCCAAGTGAGCTTGCCCTCTATGGCCTTCCGTGGAGATTTCTAGACATGTTAACGTCAACATGGTGGTGTAAAGAAAACTTAAACTAAGGTTAATTATGATGCTAATATATAACTAGTTTATGCAAGAATATCCATGGTTATTGTTGGTGGGCAGCTTTTATACACAAAACAACATGTTTAATAAGCATGAAATATTTGCACATATTTCTTCATTATCTGCATCCTTTCTAGTTTTAAGGTAGAAAGTTCTGTTTTTTATTTGGTAATTCAAAGCAGCAGCACTTCAGTCTTATGATACAACCTATGTCCTCATCAGTGTACATGTTTACACCATGTCCTCAATACATGTGCATGTTTTCATCAGTTCTCGGTGTACATGTGCATGTTTACAGTTTTACGCTGTATTCATGACCACCTTCCATATCATAGTGCACCATATGCAAATTATGGTGGTGTAATTTTAAATATTTGGTTGTATATTTTGCAGAGGGAAAAAGTCACAGTAAAGAAAAGACAGATAAAAAGAAGAAGAAAGCCAAAGACAAGGAGTTAGAAGATGAAATTCCAAAGAAAAAGAAAAAGAAATCCATGATACCAGAGTAAGTATGGAGCTGTGACCCTGGCCTGTTGACGGCCAGTTTTCATGTGGTTACATGTATTAGGTTGTCTAGATGTGCTTGTGTTCTGTTTCAAGGTACACTCCATTCACACTTCTTTGCACATTGCTTTCAACAAAATTTATGGGGTGTGAGCATGGAAAGATTTAACAGCAGGAGGAGCTACTACAATGAAACCTTGTTATAACAACGCTTGCATAGTCACTTAGCAGCACAAGTGTTCAGGGACTGAACTTTATACCTATCATGTTCACATAATGACCAAAGTTCACAGGGACCTAAAAATGATGTCTGGCATAGTCATTAAATACTGAAATTTGGTGTGTATAAATTTTAATGTTTTTTCTTTTTTGACATCTTACTGTAGTTTTAATTTCATCATTTTGAGCATGATTTCCATTCAGACAATGTCAAAATGCTATTTCACTATGTCTTTATTTTCACAGTTTTGTGCCATCAGCGAAATATGAGTACAGCAAAATAAAAACAATTTACAATAAAGTTTTCAGGAACCAAAAGTTGTATCTGACATTCACTGAGTGACCAAGTTTTCGGGGACTAAAAACTGAAATTTGTTTCCTATTTGACTAATTAAACTGACAGTGACACTCAGATACCTGATGCATTTGCAGGGAAAAGATGGTGTCACTCTAATTAGGTTTCACTGTATGTGGAAGGACCATTTCTCATGACCTTTGTAAAGCCAGTTTTCACCTCCAGTAGAATTTCAGTTCTCACTACTTGTCATGTCTGGGTGACAACCCAGATGTATTGTTTTTCCTCGGGTTTATTTCTTTCTTTGTTTCCATGGCACCCAAATTTGTCCAGAGTTTTTCTCAGACACTATTAATACGAAAACCACCAAACTTTGCATGGTGGTGGACCTACCAGTGAAACTGTGCATCTGGTTTGGAATAGTCATGATGTTTAAAACTATGTAAATTAGGGGTAATTAAATTTTAAAAAGGTCCATATCTTCCAAACTATTGCAGATAGATACAAAATGCCAATGTGCATGTATGGGTTTGTGACACCTACCAATATAATGGACAGTAAATGAAACTTGCAGAACTTTGAATTGTGCTAATGAAAAGCATTGAAAAATTTAAAAGTTGAATGTCTCCAAAACTGTTATCAATAGAGGTGCCATTCCAACTTCAGTTTATCGGTTTGTGGCAAAGCCACATCAAATGAACCATGAACCAAAGTTGTAGGATTTGAATTTATGCAAATTAGGTGAATAAGCAAAATTTTGATCTTGAATAGCTTCAAAACTATTAAAGATTAAGGTGCCATCCCAACTTCAATTTATGGGTTTGTGACACAGCTGAATCCATTGAACCATAAACCAAAGTTGTAGAATTTTAATTGATGCAAATTAGGTGAATATGCAAAATTTAAATCATGAATAACTTCAAAACTATTAAACATTGAGGTGCCATTCCAACTTAATTTTAAATTATGTTGAACAAGGAAAAAGTGTAGCATTTCAAACTGTTCTCATTTTGAAGGCACCCAGACAGATTTTTGTTATGTGTAGATCTTTGCACATTAATGACGCAAGTTTGTAGTGGAGAAATTCATTATAAGTTAATGATAGTCTACTTGGTTGAGTGGTTGCATCAGTGGAAGTTAATGGGACATAATCCTTGACTGAGGTTGTAATTACTTGATTTGTAGATCAAGATGTACTTTGTGTGTTGTTATGCGTGCCCCCCATCTTGTGTTGTGCACTTTGTGGGGAAAAAACTTTTTGGTTTTAATTCTCATTCGGAACTGAAATCTCCTGTAATTTAATGTTAAAGCATCAAAGGGAAAATGTATTTTGTATACTTCTTTCAAGTTCAAATGCAATTATTTTAAAAATTATTTTTCTTCCAGACCAGAAACCCCTACAACTAACACAGTGCCAGCCCTGCCATTGTCTATAACTCATCCATCAGATGTGCTTGATATGCCAGTGGACCCCAATGAGCCTACTTACTGTCTGTGCCACCAGGTGTCGTATGGAGAAATGATAGGTTGTGACAACCCGGATGTAAGTAGAATAAGAATTTGTATGCAGAAATGCCTTCTTGCAGAGTGTTTTTGCCTTGCCCGTAAAAAAATCATGGGGACAGCGCTGTCAAAAACCTGTATATACATGTACTTTCACATAATTTTATTGATTTACTTTCAGAAGTGTCAGAAATGCGAAAATAACTGTGTTAAATGCCACATGAAATTTAGCACAACCCCTAACAAAATCACAAGTTGAGACAAATTAAGTACCCATGAAAAACCTTAAATGACAAATTTTTGCTTAAGTCAATCTGTTGAAGCAGGAATTTTTAGCAAGATATTTGGGGTATGGGCACACATGTACTGGGGACAGAGATATGTTCCCCACCATGTCCATTGCCCTAGATCCTACATGGAAATCTCTTTTCAACCTATTTTGGTATGGAGTGTGTAGGGTCATAGGAACACATGTATATCAGCAGGGCTTCTGCCATAGGGTAAAACAGGTCAAATTTTGAACCCTTAATTTTCTCTATAGGGCATGCTTGTGTAACCTAAAATTTTCATAGGGGATGCTCAGCTACTCTGAAATAGTTGTTTCAGAGCTCCTCAAATTACACATAAATTTGTCTTGGGGCAGTGTCCATAGATCCCTTTCAATAGTTCTGACTTAGTTGCCATTTGATTTTAAACATTTGCATACCATGAAATTGATTCATGGCAGAAACCCTGATCAGTGGACAGGCCCAGTGAATTGATAGTAGGGTGTTCTTCATGAATTAAATAAGCGTTCACCAATATTTAACCATTTTTGCAAAAAAGCATAAATTGATTTTCCTTATTTGGTAGTTGAAAGTCATTGTCATGATTGTTATGCATTGATGCAAAAGTGACTAAGGCCTAACACAGAATTCATTCTCTTTTCAGTGCCCCATTGAATGGTTCCATTTTGCTTGTGTTGGACTTACAACTAAACCCAAAGGAAAATGGTTTTGTCCAAAATGTACAGTAGAAAGAAAGAAAAAGCAGTAGTGCTTCATGCACAGATCAGGGAGCAGCAAGTATTTTATTGGTGTGCCACAGGCAAATTCCAGCTGAGTCGGATGTCACATAAATTCATGGGAATGAAAAGACAGGAACAAGCAGGATTTTAAAATATGGTTACCATGTTTATATTTTATTTTGGTATGCATGAAAGAAAATGTTGGCTTGACAATCCAAGTGAGCAGTTATTAATGGGATATACTTGGAGCTGTTTTGATATGGCATTTTAAATGGCTGCAATTTTAGAAGTCAAATGTATGTAGGAGGGATTTTGAATTGAATGCACTGTTCACATCAAGCTTATTGGTATAATTTGTAAGTTCGGGTGTTAAATTCTGTATTTCAAGTGTCTAATTTTTGTGTGTTTAAAGTGCAGGGGTATTTGGAACAAATTTTCCAAGAAATGTCTGCCTATAGTGACAGTGATATAGGCTGTGTGCTTCTCAGTAAATTGTCTGTGGTGAAGAAATGTTAAACTGCAGATATGGTTAACATGACACATGCTCAAGGTATTAATGGAGGAACAAGATAAAATTTGCTTGAATTGCCGCAGATTCCATTGCTATGGTGGCTTTTAGTCTGATTAGATTCCCTTTGTTATCAAGAAAGTGTACAGTTTACTCAATTATCTGGACTCTTCCAGTGTATTTCACAAATTTGTTGTTGTCCATGGGCATTTCACAAAATTATCATTTATGGGTCTAATGTAGAAATATAAAAGCAAGCAATCTATGGCTGTAAAGTAACATTTTACAGCCAAAAATGAAGCAGAACTTCAATGACCATTTTACATGCATCTCATAATTTTGATATGTCATTGGACTCCAATAATGAGTGCTGTGTACCTTGTGTGGATATGACATGGGCAGAGAAGGCATGGCTATCAAGTAAGATCAGGTGTCTTTCAAAATTCAAGGTAATAAATATAACCCAAATGCAGTGTTTCAGTAGACTTCTAGGTATAGTATCACTTTTTCCATTTCCCTTACAAGAAGGCTCAGCCTATCTTAGTACCTTCAGTCAGAACATTACAGAGTTTTTTGTCTTCAAACTGTAGAAATCTGAAATGCAGGCAATTGTCAGCTGTGGTCATTTTGTTTTTATTTTGGGCAAAACTTGTCAACTGTAACACAAATTTTGAGCAGTGAACATTTTTTGGAGATATTTTTGAAGACTTAAAAAAGTTTTTCAAAAAGTTAGTCAACAAAATACATAGATATGAGTTAAGGTGGTGATCATATATAACAATACAAGTTTGTGTGAAGATTTCAAGTTCATAAATCACTCTTTACCACCAGCCTATGACAACAAAATTTTCATAGTAGTCCTTAATGTGGGGGTATTTCAGTAGTTGAACCATAAATGGAAAAGTTCATGATTTAAATGAAAACATTGAAATTTACACTTAGAGTGTAAACAGGTGTCATTATGACTTAAGCTTTTTTAATTTATTCTCTGTTTTACAGGTCAGCCAGAGGTATAATTTTTAATGTATGTATATATGAACAAGGTCTTAACTTTTGAGAAAAAAAATCAATTTGTTTCTGTCTTTGATTTTTTTCCACTGATCTTTCCTTTTATGTGAGGAACATAAATATATAGGGTTCTCCCCGAGAAGACGGGTAAAATTTTTCATCATGAAATGCTGTCAACTCATATAAAGGGAAAACATCAAAATCCAATGCCTTTTGCACAATCTGACATGTCCTGTTTGGACTTTCGACACAAAAGTCTGTAAGGAAAATGTTGACAAGCTCACATTGTAATGATTAAATCTCAAGGGAGATATTTACATCTTGTTATTGTGAAAATAATGCAGGCTTTTGTCCAGTGATGGTGTGTCATGGAGTATGTATTGTTGCTCAGTGAGATACATGTAATGTTCAGAGTATATAAGCAATGTATTATTTGGCTTTGAACTTAGATCTTGCCAATCCCTGTAACATCAATATTTTCCATGCATTAGCAAACTTAAAACATGTTACTGCTTTCGTTTCTCTCCATCTGTCAAGTTTAACTGATGTACCAACTTTCTGCTTTTCCCTAAAATAGGAGATGACTTTGGTTCTTCATTCGTGGCCTTTTGGTAAATTCAGTATCAGTGATTGCCTATACAGTAGGCCTGCTGTGAGACACCAGCTACCAGCTATAACCACATTACATGTAGTTGGATCCCGAAAGCTGCTCTTCCTTGCTAAATTACCTCCTCTGAGAGACCATCCAGCATTTCCATTCACCCCAAATGGGGGAATATTATCCTTTGAAAACCCGAAGTACCCTCCGAGAAAATTCTACAGGGTCACCAGTCTTGTTTATTTACATATAAAATTGGTGAAAATCCAGTCTTCTCCCCTGAAATTTCCCTTCTTGTGACCCCCTGAAAAAATTCTAAAAGAAAACACATGCACTTACATTTTGTGACTACTTCAACACCTGCAGGAGGGGTGGTCTCCTAAAGGAGGGTGAAGGCTACAGTCTCCCGAATTCTTTTCAGATGCTTGGGATGTTTCCTGCACTTGAGACCACCTTTCCACTTCTAGAACAAAGTGGCAACCTTAATGTGTCGGTGACACTCTCCGAGTGTCCACTCATTCACCAAGTTGGTATTGAATCTTAATTTTTGCATGAATATCAATTTTTGAGACAAACCTAACTGGGAGGGCATTGAAATTGCAGAGGAACCAGTCACAGTCTTCTAAACTGCCTCCAATTAATCATATGAAGTCATGTATTTATCACGTAGAAAGGGGAAATGTAAATTTACACTATTTGGTAGGTACATATAGGTAAGTTCAAATGTACATACACTAGACATAGATCTATGTAGTAGGTTAGGGTGTGTATTGAATGCATTAATTGTATCTTAAGATACTGGAGAAAACAACTAGGTGGATGACCGGGATCCTTTAGATGTTGATCATATTTCCAGGAAAGTCTTAACTGGGTACCTGTGTGTGTGTGTGTGTGTGTGTGTGTGTGTGTGTGTGTGTGTGTGTGTGTGTGTGTGTGTGTGTGTGTGTGTGTGTGTGTGTGTGTGTGTGTGTGTGTGTGTGTGTGTGTGTGTGTGTGTGTGTGTGTGTGTGTGTGTGTGTGTGTGTGTGTGTGTGTGTGTGTGTGTGTGTGTGTGTGTGTGTGTGTGTGTGTGTGTGTGTGTGTGTGTGTGTGTGTGTGTGTGTGTGTGTGTGTGTGTGTGTGTGTGTGTGTGTGTGTGTGTGTGTGTGTGTGTATATTTATACGTACATACATACATACATAAAAGTAACACAAGTTGTGACATATACTCCCCAGTCATATTTTCAAGAAAGTCTCACTGCGTACCTGTATATGTGTATGTATATGTATATATATATATATATATATGTGAGTGTGTGTGTATATATATATATATATATATATATATATATATATATATATATATATATATATATATATATATATATATATATATATATATATATATATACACATATATATACATACATATATATATATATATATATTTCAACCCATTCCGTGCCAATAGAGGGAAAGTTGGGAGATTTTAATTGCATGTGACACTACATCCTGTTGAACTAATTAACTGCAACAGCACTTGCAGTGGACAAGCAGTAGTTAATGAGTGAAGGTAGGTGGCTCAACCTGCAAAGAGCTAGATACCAAGTTACCAATAGCACCCTCTGCAGCACACATCCCATGTCGATCGATGTTGTGGTGTACATGTAATAAACAGTTGGTAAATGGGAATAGCTACTTCATCTTCGTGATGAATGAGGTCTCACTTGACCCATGCATGGTCAGAATAAGACTGAGGCGAGCTTTCATCAGCATGGGTTCGCTGCATCACGCCCAACCCATGCTGAGAAATGCTGGTGACCTTGGTGGACATGCCACTCTGCAAAATCTTGTGAACAATGCCCAGCAAACATGGACTGTATGGACATGAAATTCAAGTAAAACTATAAGAGCATATAATTTATGTCAGAATGCTTTTGGACCATTTGTGCAGGAAGTTGTGTGTCTGCAAGTTCAGTCTTAAGTTGGAGTACAGTTGAAGTCATTTGTATGGATTTGGTCAGTTTATAGTCAGAGTAAAGTTCAAGCCAATTGCATGGATTAAGTTGATTACATTCCAGGACTTAAAACTATTTGAACAGCTGTTAAAGGGAACGTTTTCAGTTCAGTGGTTTTTGATATTGAAACATATACAGAGTAATAAAATTGCTTTCAAACCATCAAGAACCAGTTTGTCTCCATGGGTCTTAAAATGCCCTATTTGCCCTGATAGATGTGTTTTTGTTACCACGGAGTACACAGCTGATCTGACTCTAAATATTCAATTCAGTGTTTTAAGTATTCAGTCAATGGTGTATGCTACAAGTGGTTGAACTAGGGACTGCCATCCTTCCTTTTGTTGGGCGGGATGGAAGCCTGGAATGGGATCACACGATTCGATACAATCAACTGGGCCGTGTCAATAGACCTGTTCATACCAACTTGTACCGAACTTTTCTGAACCCTAATTAATTATGCACTCCATTGTTGGCCTGATTGTCCAATCAGCAAGTGGCCGAGTTGGGCCCATGCTTTCATATGTTCACAAAGGATGCCTCAGCTAACGCCAGTAATTACAGCATGAATTGTGTTGAGCAGTGCAAATCTTTTACCTAAAATGTCACATCAGTGGTGAAATGCGCATGTTTAGTTTGCTAACAGTTTGATTTTTCATTAAACCCAAGCATATCCTGTGTTTTACTTTCTGATCCTTCCACATTAAATGCGGCCAGTGTGGTCGAGCACAAAATGTAAACAAAGCAGGGTGTGCTTCCAGAACTCAGGCTGAAGTGAATCGCATAAACCTGAGTCCTATGAACTGGTCTGTTATGGCATTCAGGCATACAAGCCTCCATTGAACCAGTCTTTTTAGGAATGGGGATTTGGTGCAGTTGGTGGGTGCATTTCCCCTTTTCGACTAGGTGATTGGTTCCACAGGTTGCTGGTTTGAGATCTGACCATTCCCTTGGCATAAAACATATGTAGAATTTGCCAATAATGACATACACCCATAACTGAATCCCATTGTATCACAGCTAACCACTGATTGTGGGCCAGCCTTTTGAACACCAAGGGCCCTTAGGCAAGAAAAATTAAGTTTCATGCATTTAACTTGTGCCAGAAACTGATACAGTGCCACCTGGTGTTTGTGGCTGCCTGTTGTGCCACAGAACAGGGACCATATGCAGCAGTCCCCACAGCTCAATTAACTCTTTAAGTGCCAAATTTTGGACTGAGTCAACAGTTTTTCTCTGTGTGCATTGGGCGCATTGTGCCCAATGTGCGCCGAGAAAAGCTGTTGACCGGGGATATTTTCTTTGGAACTAGAGGCATGCTGGTACTTGAATGAAAGGTATTTTTACAAGGAATACAAATCTGAGATCCTAAAGATAATTCAGACTAGTTTGACTTAATTGATCAAGTTTAGACGTGATTGGCACTGAAAGAATTAACAAGGAAATTGACTCTTCTTGGCCAAGAAAAATGTGGCCATAAAGAGGTGGTGATCTCTTACGGTAGAGGCTGCACACAGCAGGGAACGCTGTACCACAACCAAGCCTGCAGGGAGTGAACTGCATCAGCCTCTATCATGGGCTCAGACAGCATACTAGAAATTGCAGATAGACCTGCAAAAGATTGTGAAGGTCATATTTTTTTTTGTGGATTTTCAAAATCAAGTTGCCATAGTTTTCATGATACCAGTAACTTGTGAAAGGTGGACTCTTTATCTTCACTGAAAAATAGTTCCGGCTTCTTCATGTGTGATTTGTGCCATTCGCAAAATCATGAAATCATGAATAGCCTGCAACAAAGTGAAAAAATAGAATTATCCAGGTACAATGATAGAATATGTACAATCCTTAAAATCCTGGTGGCAAGTTACAATGTTTACTGCACACACTCTTAACAGTGGGCCACCTCTTATAAGGTGTGGCTGATGAGAGGTCAGCCACTCTACAGAGCCTGTCTACATGCAGAAAGTAGGGTACTGTGAAACCTGTTTTGAGAGACCACTGTGATGAAAGACCACCTGCCTTTTAAGACCATATTTTCAAAGTCCCTTTGGCTATCTTTCCCATGTTATTGCACCTCCATTCAGAGACCACCTGCCTTATGTGACCACTTTTCAGCCTGCCCTAGGGGTGGTCTCTCAAAACAGGTTTCACTGTATTTGTATTTTATTTTCTTAATCAAGAGAGGCCACCCCTTGGATCAAACCACCTTTCTGGTGCACTTGTGGCAATCTTGCAAGACGCCTGTAGAGATGTGTACAATCAATTATTAGCACACAAGCAGTGTATTTTGCCATGTGATGCAGTATAATTACTATGGATGGCAATGTAGAACTTGGTTGACTTATTAGTTGCTGGTTGTACTTTCCAACATTGATTCCTGATGGTTTGATATATTATCCATGTTCACCTATCTAGTGACGGATCATATTTACATTTTGATTATCACACGATGTTTATTCTTGTTCACATGTAATAGTTTACTCCAACAACAAAATAATAGGGTTAACATCTAGGATGCCAGTTCTGTTACCCTGTAGATAGGGGGGTTGGTGCTTTATGTGGCATGGGTGCCAATTGGAATTGTACAAAAACTTATCAGCAAATATGGAGATGAATTACCATGCAGTAAAATATTCCAAAACGGAAAGCAGCCTTTTAGTTGACATACCTGCCATGAGTTGATTGGCTGTGGTTGCAGAAAAGTCTTAATGAACTTGAACTAATATTCATTCCTTTTTTTTTTAACAAAGAATATCATGATGAGTTCTACAGGAAAGGTTATATTGGTTAAAAATGACTGAGAAAAGATCAAACAACGACTTAAGGGATCCTTGTTTGTTAAATCATACACATCTGTATAAAATGCATAGCATCGTTATATGTACCTGTATATAGTACATTCTCCAGATCATATCCACCAGTACTGCTGAGCGAATATGGCCGGATACTGTATCTTTTATTGCTGAAATAAATATTTTCATATATATATATACACGAGAAATTTGTGTTTTGATTGAGTGTGCTATTGTGTACAATGTTGGATGACTGCTTGAATTGCCAAGATCTCAAACAGAACTCTGAAAAGATTATTTTGTGGAATGGTGTACATCACAGGCTCTCTGAGTGCATTGACTCTGAAGTGTAGAAATTTTTTGGCCAACCCTCATACATGTACATAAGTCCTTGTTTTTCCTCCCAATCAATCATTAACTTAAGACACACCCACGCAAGATACACCCCCACCAAGAGTCAAGTGAATCTGTTCAACAGCTTTAGTGAAGAAGTCTAAAATAGGAATTAGAAAAATAAACAAATCAACGGATCATGACCATTTGAACAAACTTGGTAGAGACCCACCGAAAGTACATTTCCACCAAGTTTGAAGTGAATCTGGTTGAAAGTTAAGGAGCAGTTGAAAATGTGATTTTCCATTGCAATCCCGATTGACTTCCATAGTAATCAATGGGAATGCATGCAATAGCCAAACAAGAACCCAAATTGAAAAGTGCTTTAAAAATCAGGGATCCACAGTATCATTGTGTAGTGAACAAGTTGTTTACCCCTTTCACAAGCTCCAAATCCAGTATGTTTCAGAACAATCTCAGTGACTGGGTTTAGAGAAGTCAAAAATAGCCTTAACTCATTCCACCCTAATGACGCTTTTCCCGCCATAATCTAAATGTCGTCTGCTGATTGTATTCTACTAATTTAGGGATTATTTTTCAAAATTTTGTATGAAACTTGCATGGAAGATCATTCCAAATTATATGCCCCTGGTCAAGGAAAGCTGTCGACTGCCTTCTATCAGGGTGGAATGAGCTGACACACAAAAAATAGTAAAAAAAAAAAAAAAATAACAGTGCCATCATTTGAGCAAGTCAAGGTCTAAGTCCCCAGAAGTGTCCCTGTACACTTTCAAAGCAATTAACCTGGCAGTTTCGGAGAAGATTTTTTTTTTCAGAAAATGGACCAAAAAATCAATGGACCATGACCATTTGAACAAACTTGGAAGAGAGCAACCGAAGGTACATCCCCACCAAGTTTGAAGTGAATATGGTTCACAGTTATGGAAAAGAGGTGGAAAACGTGAATCTGCAACCCTCATTGACTTGCACAGTAATCAATAGGAATGCATGCATTAACCGACAAGTACCCAAACTGAAAATTTCGTTAAAAACCAGGGGTCCACAGTATCACAATTTAGTGAACAATTTTGTTTACACCTCTTGCAAGCTACATATCCACTCCTTTTCACAACATTGTCAGTGACGGTTCTGGAGAAGTCAAAAAAAAAAAAAAAATGCAGCACCACCTGTAGAGCAAATTAAAGTTAAGGTCTAGGGATGCCCACAAGTATCCCTATGCAATATCAAAGCAATTGGCTTGGCAGTTTCGGAGGAGACATTTTTAAGATTTTCCCAAAAGTGAAAAAAAAAAAAAATTAATGGACCATGACCAATTGATCAAACCTGTATGTACCCAGCCAAGGTACATCCCCACCAAGTTTCAACTGAATCTGGCTTATGGTTTTGGAGAAGTCGAAAATGTGAATTGTGGACGGACAATCGACGGATCCATAGAAATGCTATAAGCTCAGGTGATATATACCTGAGCTAAAAATGCTAAAAAAAAAAAAAAAAAAAAAATGCTCGGAAAACCCCTTTGCTGCCCTCGTTTATGACTGAATTATCAGTTATGCATGAAGGTCGACCATATTAGAACAGTATAATTTTCAAAATGTGGATTATACGTATACATCTGGTTTGTATTTGTATCTGTCAAAAACTGGCTCCCGTTCATGCAGATACACCTCGAGGCTTTGGATTGTGAGAGCTGTCACATTGCACGGTACTCGGGCTTTGAAAGTTTAATGATGATGTGCAACATTTCCGTATTGTCAATATCAGGAATCTGTTTGTAAAGTCACATACCTTTTCTATCGCTGTTTATTTCTGACATAAATGCAGAAATGTTGAATATTTTTTTAAAAGAAAATATCACACATTCCACAAGTAAGTTTTGAAAACGAGCTAAATCGACCTGAAAAGATAATCACAGGTCTTCAGCAACAGATGATCAGAACATGTTTTGGAGCCTAAAATACCCAGACTTTTACCCTCTGCTGCGGATTCTTGTTTCAGCACAATGTTCAATCAAGACAACCCACTCCACATGATGAATTTTAGAATGTGTAGATGTAATGAAAATAGAATACGCAGTATCATGAGCAGGGATCTGCCTCTAATCAGGTCACCCCAAAAGTAGCTTTGTTGGAGGGTTCCTTCTTTGGACGGGGGCAATATAATGGGAATACCCCACTTTCGGCATCAAGATGATGGTGATCTGGAGGCGTGTACTCTGCATGGTTAGAGGGGCGCCACTGTACACATATAACGACGTAAATGAGAGACTTGCAAAGTAAACGACCAATGTTTGTCATGGAAAAGAATTACATGCTGGCTAATATAGAATTATAAGTATAGAGTTTATTCATGCTGGAAGCCATAGAATTCCATTTATGTACATTGCAGATTGAAATGTCTCTAACAGAGGCCTCTTTACAAGCTGAAAGGTCCTTACTTACATATCCAAATACATGTATTGCGACATTCTTTTAATATGTCTAGTCAAGGAAAATAGACTTAATACATACTCTGTGATTGAGGTGGTACAAAAAAACTACATGCTATGCACGTGTTTTGATTGCATAGCTTATGGATAAAGACACGTGCAGTTTGTACCAGGACCTTTGCTCTAATAATGTGAATACTGACAAAAACTCGTTCCTGAACGTCAGCAACGCTAGTAACGCCACCGATTCTGAAATTACTCAGCAAGGCGGTTTCAAGGTTACTTTTTTTTAAAGTTCCGGTGGGAGTATGGGATTAAATGAATTGTATGAATAAATATTAGTGTATCTGTGGAAATTCATTAACAATCAGAAACAGTAATTTAGAAAGCTGAAAATTAGATTTAATGGGCATCTTTCTATATGTATTTGATGGTCACATATTTATGTTTGTTTCCCAAACAAACATAGTTGAAAACTGTATTTACATATTTTACTTTTTTTTTTTTAATGCAAGAAATACGAGTGAAGGTGGGACGGTTATCGACAACATCTATGAAAAATTAGGTTGATTAGAGGCATTTGTTTAGAAAGGTGACGTTCTTTGTAATGTCTCATTTCAGTTTTTGCAAACGTACTGGACAATCAATTTAAAGTTAGTTTTATACTATGCAGCTGATTAGCAGGTCTTAATTTAGTATTCATACTTTTTTATTTCATACATTTGTGTGGCAAAAGCTTAAAAACGATTTCTACCTGCGGAAAAAAGCCACCACCGTCTCCTGTCAATCTCATCTTTGAAAAGACCAGTTACAACATGCTGACAATACGCCGCATTCACATTAATTTCCAAAGCACGGTTTTCACAGCAGGCGATCACGGGGGACGTGTGGGTCATATCACTGTCACAGACAGGTCCATATGTTCATTTCTCACAAAATTAGCATTTTTTGAGAAATGTAAGTTCACAAATGCCAAACTGTATTCATTTAGTACTTCCCGAGCCACATATCAAGAAAAATTTTCATCTGCCTTTAATGAGTATTCTTTATTTCCAAAATATTAGTAATATCCCGCTTGTCTCCACACGTACCAACCCGTATCTCGCCATATACCGCCAAGCGAGACCAGGCAATCAAGTATGCAGTTCTGGCGGGAAATTTATATGCATATTTCCTATTCTGCTCCGGTCCAATTCAGAGATACGAGTGACCCATACATCATAGCATTGTGGACCCACATTGGTCCCTGTATTGCCAATGCATGGTCCCTTATAAAGCCTACATGCAGGTACCCAAATATCAGGCATACTTTTTCTGCCATTCTGGCCAGTAGGTTTGGAAATTTTTCCTTTTTGTGTGATTGCTCAGAGATACCCCCAGCTAAGCTGTCCATGCTGCACAACATTTCATGTGACACCCATATTTTCTCTACATGGTTATATCTAGAGCAGCCTATGTTAAACCAATGAGGTTGCCTCTTTTTTCCCCAGGAGACTTGGACAACCTTTTTTTTTTTTGACCCAGGAGTATTAATATTGTTGAAGAGTACTTATACTTTATCATTTAGCAAATACCAGCCAATTTCAAATTATGTTGCATCCCACACATGCTAACGAGATCGATAGAAGCAAAGCCAGGTGTTCGACCAAGTGAATTACACGTACGCTGTTTGCAGATTGTGTAGCATTTGTTTTCATCCGCCATACAAATAAAGAACCTTTCATTTATCTTTTAGGTATAACGTAAATATTTTATCCAAATTTGCAGGAAATGATCTCTCCGTGGCAGAAAACATTCTTAAGCGCAAAGAATCAATGAACAGAGACAATTTGATTGCATGTATAGTCAAGAAAAATATCTGTCCCTGGAAACCTTATTAGAAATATTGCAACAAGTGTTTATGGTTCGACTTTTATTCTAAGTGCATAGGCTCACTTTTAAAAGGATAACCAATGCTTTATTGATTTGTTTACTACTTCCTAATATCTATACTGCAGAAGAAAGACCTTTAGACAATATCCGTAAACTTTTATTCGACTTTTATTGTAAGTGCATAGGCTCACTTTCAAAAGGATACCCTCTGCTTTATTGATTCGTTTGCTACTTCCTAATATCTACACGGCAGAAGAAAGACCATTTGGACAATATCGGTGACATCATATCCCTGACTTCCTCAAATCTACTGACGAAGCAAGCAGTACTTTAGGTGGCACCAAAGAGACCGATTTACTGCTCTCTGTACTTATCTTCAAGTGTCACGCTTATTTTATATCTACCGGTCACTTACCGTTACGTATTACTTTATATCCTGTCAGAGAAATATGTTCTTACGTAATTTTTAAATTCCCGGTCAGTTTCCCCCGGCTTGACTGAGAATGTTTCACCAAAATTAGAGACAGCTTCTTGCGGGAAAAAATGTCTCCAGTTACAACTACTGAAAAATAAATTATTTGCACTTTTTCAGGTGCACAATAAAATTTATTGCATCACAAATACAACCGCTGGAAAAGTCTGACACCAAGCGAGGTGGAGGAAATAATATGACGTTTGTCAGCTCCTGATTGATAATTACACAAATGATGTACTTGGTATGTTTCATACTGTGTCATCACAATTCAAATGACATCTCTTTGAACGCCAGTGTTGATAAGACAGATCATTGGAGCAAAAGGCTCTTATTTGCTTGACGCGTCTATTATGGCATGCCACCCAGATGGAGTAGAATATTAATTAACCACTTTTGCCTTTGATCTGGTGTGATTCCTCAGGATGCATTTTTCTACCGAATAGTTTTCATTACAGGATTCATAGTTACCGGCACAATGTGACGTCATATCATGATGTTCAACGCACTTGCAATAAAAATGAATGGAATAATAATCAATAATATAAGTAATTTTGAAAATATGTTCCGTCAAATGTGGTCATAATTAAAATACAGCAAAGAATTAGGATAATATTTATATACCTGTGTGACAAAGGAGCAAAACTGAACGTGGTTGTGATAAAAAGCTTACAAACCTCAACATAACAAATAGATACTAGCAAAAGTTCACTTTTCAATAGTATACTATGTTATATATATATATATATATATATATGATCTTGACGGCATCTAACCCTTGCATTCCACGGAAGGCACCAGCCTCAAAGTTGACAAGTTGATATAATAATTCGTTTACATCTGATTTGTGAAAGTGCCAAATCCAGTAAACGATTTATACTTAGTAAAACTTAATTGATCTTGCGAAAATATAAAGGAATCTATCAATGTGTAGTTCTCTGAATGTGTCAATATTTATTGGCATCAGTAAATAACTTGTCAACCCATCTGGGTAAAAATTATGCAAAACTGGGAAGACTAATTCTGCTTTGATTTGCTTTTAAATTAAAGTCAATCCCCCTTATAGCTCAACAGAGTCAGAATTGTCACCTCCCTTGTACCCCGTGGGATCAGAAAGGATTAAAGCATCGTTGCAAACGTACGTAGCCACCAGCATAAGCAATGGGGGGGGGGGGGGGTATATCGTTTGTAGGACTTACCAACAGAGTCATGACAAAAAGAAGTAGGCTGCTTTGGATGCGTTAGTTACAAAGTGTTTTAAATCTCCTTCGTCCTTCTGCAGCATAAAAAGTTAGCACTTTGTGTGATGGGTCAGACATGTCAATGGCATTCACAGCTGAAGAGCACATGCCATTAATGAGATTCATCCTGTTGACATCTCAGTAGTGTTACTCATTTTCATTGAAAAAAAAACAGGAAAGAGAAAAGCTGGAATCTTTGAACCCCTTATAAACAGGATAGACTGAGCGCACTTTGCTATGCCAATGTAATATGTAGACCCCATTAAACTTCATTGACATGGTTGTGTACATCCATCTACTAGAGCATTGTCTGAAGGTGGATACACGAGTATTCCATGAAGCCTTATGCTTTCCTCAGATATGAATTTAAGGAGTACAGAAACAATAGCATCATGGTGTTACCAGAAAAGATGATTGGGTTGTTGGACTGATTCCAGGTTAGTTTCTATATGGAGCATCTACATGTGATCATTTGTCACTAAACCCCTGCATATCCTTTGTGTTCAACTGCAGTCAAAATTGCTTTTAATAGAGTGTAATGATCTTCTCATGTTTTAGGCAGGGCTGACCATTTTGCGTGAGCGCTGTCCAAAGAACCTCCACGGTAAGCTTATGCGCCTTCATTTCCGTATATCCTACATTTTCCAACCCAGTAACTTTGTACATTTCACTTCAGTAAACAGTCAGGTTACTTTCAATCCAACTGACTTTTAAACCAGTTCTTCAAAATGTTGACCAAAGACAGACATGTTGGCCGCACCAGTGCAAAAGCCCTCGAAACACACAATGTCCTCCTTGAGAATGACGACTCTTTGGCACGAAAGTTTAATACTTGATCAACAGTTACAACAGTGCCTGGCATGGCCAGCGTCTCAGCTAGCTCCTGGCATCTACAAAGCACTGTCATAATTGTCAACGTCTTCTACTGGAGCAACAATGATTGACAAGAACCTACTCTTGCATGGTTGAGAGCTGTATTCTCAAAGAGAATTTGATAAGATATTGTCCATCTTGATATTTTCTGTTGACACAGGGAATACAACCAACAGACGGGCCACACTAAATCTATGGTCTCACTTCTTCTGCCGTCCACACTGCCTGTTCCAGAATTGAAGGATTCGAAAGTTCGAGGATTGGTAAGTACTTGCTTTACATTTTGAGAGAACGTTTGCCACTGCTACTTCACGTAGATCCTTTCGAAAAATTTTCACAGTTTTATGTCTACCAATCTCATTGAGCAATTGATCATACATACGTGTGGTAGCTGTCTTTGAATGCAGCCATTTGGCTTACACGAAAGGTAACTTTGCCATCAAGTGTTTCCTCAATAATATAGAAATTAGTCGCCAAAAATTACACTAAACGTCAATATATAGAGGCAAAAAAGACATGGCTAGGGTGGGCCTTTGCTGATTTCATTCAGCCAAAATATCTATCTCAGCTGAGCATGCTCCGTGAGGTGTGTTCTTTCGTGTAGGTCACAAGTCATTCGATACAAACCCCACCCATGTAACATAATATACAGAGGTAAAACATAAAGCAATGGGGAATTGTTATGGAAGACAGCTTGATCCATTAAGAATTTTCTGGATTTTGTTGCCGTTTAAAGGCTAAACAGTTCTTATGTATTCATGAAACTTGTCCATGAAAGTGATTGAAAGAGAAGTATGATTCTGGTTACAGATGGAACTTAGCAAATTAAATGGAGAAAACTTACTGCTCATGCAGATAGACCTTTGACCCAGATCAGCCTGTCGCTAGACTGTGCTGTAATAGCCACTTGGCTTATGCAACTGTAATCTTGCTAGGCACGTGGAGCTCAGATTCCAGAAATCTGGACTCCTGCCTTTCGGTATTGAATTAAAAGCAAACCTCGACACCATATTTTCATATCATATTGTAATTTGCAAATTTGAGAAGTGGTCACCAACATCATTCATGTTGCATACATGTCCTTCTCGAAGGCCCTTGTCTTATACTCAGCTGAGTGCATTCATTATCCGTTCATATGATGTATTATTGACAGCTTTACAATCAGCAGATGAAGTGCCTCTCCGTCTAGTCTTGTCCTGACAGGACACGTGGTTTTGTGCTTTAGACATATTAAACTGCAATATTAAATTCTACGTTTTTGCTTTGTAACTATTTTCAGCCAGCTGCCTGACAGATTCGTACACATTTTCTGATCCAATTCTGTGCGTTATTAAACTAATTTTTCCTTTGCTGGGAACAAAAAGAATTTTTGCAAGTCAGCATCTGGCACCATGACTCTTCTTGCAGGAATTGTGTCTCCAGCAGGTGTTATATCAGGGATAGAAGATTTACTCTAGAGCTGCTGGGACCGGATATTTTTGTACCGCTTCTATACACGCTGAATATTTACCCTGCTAATAAAAGAAGCATAATATTTTCATGCCATGGCACATGCTTTGCCAATAAACTGTCCATATGTGGACTTATGTGTGTCCAACGTGGTCATTATCATGACAGTCGTGTCTAAAATTGTAGCATTTCTGACCTGGTTTATTCTAGTATCCTGACAATGAACTCTCGAACATATATTGTCTTTGGCATGATATACGAAAGCTCCAATTTACAGTTTCTAGCTGACATCTTTTCGTAGGAGGCAAGACCACCTGACATCCAAGCTCTTTACTTTTGCTTTCTACTGCTTTTGGGATCTCAATTTGTGAAAAACGTTTGTGGTATTGTGTCCATCAAAACCAATCCCATAAATTAAAAATAGCGAGGGAAAACCAACAATATGTCAGTCTACTTCGCCAAAATTGACTGCAAACTAACTAGAAAAACGATAACAGCACAGAACAAATCTAACAAGCAACCTCTTCAGGAAAGAGACTTACGAACAAATGAGACCAAACCACGTTTTTGTATTGCCCACCTTGTAAGAACATGACTGGTGGCAAACAAAGAGACTTGCCAAAAAGAAAAAAAATAATGTTGGTTTATCACTTTATCACTTGATACTTCAATAGCTTCCTCAGAACTGTTGACTCGTCACGTGGCACAATTCTAGGGACATCAGAAAGTGATGATACTGGAGAGATATGCCACGATAACATCAGCTAGGGATCACTCTCCACTATGACAGGCTGGATAGACTGTAACTTCCTAAGGTTACCTAGAAAAGTGCAGAATGTAGTTTTTGTGGAGGTAACAAAAGCTTATGGTATGGAGGATGAGGAAAACCTAACTGTAGGGCACATAACAGTTGGGCATGGCACATGCATCAGACTATTTGCTAACAAAGTACTATTTTAAAGTACAGTTCCAACAACCAGAGCATGGAACAGTTGTTCTTTGATCAAAGAGTTGCTTCGATTCTTTGATCGATACACTAGAAGAGAAGGTGGTAGTGGTGGTGGTGGTGGTGGTGGTGGGGGGGGGGGGCTTTGGAGGCTGGATTTAATTTGTGGTGCAGTTAAATATTTTGTTCTACTGGATACTGGGAGAGTTTCTCTCTGCCCAGGGTAAAATAAATATGAGTTGGTGGCAAAGTTGAGAAAAGAAGAAAAATTGAAGTTTATTTTGAGAGTATTTGAAATAAAACTTTAGAAGTTTTAGCCACAATGTGTCTTGAAGTTTTAAATAGCTTGAACTATTTGAACAAAAGCTCAGTAGCAGAGTTTTATTTAGCGTTGCATTTTAGACATCTTTAGCTCAAAGGGGTTAATACGATGGCATGGGAAATCCCAGGTCAGAATTACGTAGTTTGATTGTTATTGAAAAAACAGTTGTGTGTCACCAGCAGACGTTTGCGTGGTACACATTTATTCAATCTTTGGAAAATTCCAATTACTATCGACAAATTACATCGCAGCATCCTTACTTTTACGCATCTCAGTCATATGAGTCCAAGTAAGATTTTTATGACCTTGAACACCGTGACTTGGGATGAAAGGGTCTTTATGAGGGATCTTGCTGCTATGTGCACATCCAGAAAAAACCCGCCTGTTAATTAGAAGGCACTGAACTCGAAAGTCACTTGACACTTCGTGACCAATCAAGTAAGAAAAGAGGTGTCACGTGGTCTCTCTTGACAAGTGCTGCCCTCAAGTGAATCACATGTTTTAGTTTAGTTTAGTTTTTTTTTTCATTCTGCAGTTTGACCTCCAGTAACAAGCCTAGCGCTGTGTTGTGCTTGCTGGCTTTAGCCATCAGTTTGATATATGAGGTGGCATAGATATATCAACTAGTTCGTCTGCTTCACAATATTTGGCCATTTATTTCACAGTTTGAGAGGAGCCATCCAGTATCTTTCTAGGAGGCCACTTTTCTAAAAGGGTTTCCTGTTGTGTGATGTTCATCTGTAACAGCTGTGCTTGTATTCTGCGTGACACGAGTCATGTGGCTGCCAGTCATTGCTGACGATTTTGCCGGCTGTCTTTGCCGGCCACAATGAAGGACGGTTGAAAACGTCTCTCGAAACTTTCTGAAATTTCAAACGTATTCATATGCCAATGTGATCAGTAACAAAACCTGATTTCATTGAAACTATGTCTTCATATGTGACAATACGAAGCATATTTTGAAAAGATTCTAACAGACAGACAGACTAGATTTTGTGTATTGTTTATATAAACGAATGGCAATATGTTTTCTTCATGATGTATCTCTGACATAGGTCATGTTGTTTGGGAGTTACATCTGGTGATTCATTTTGCGGATGATTTTGGATTTATGTCTCAGCTATTCAAATGATTTTCTTAAAGGTGTCGGTTGTTATCCAAACATGAGGGTTACTTGAACGTCAAATGATAGATCGACAGCATCCACACATTACACAGGAATCAACCAGTGCTACTTGTTAAGATGTCAATACATAATTAGTAGGTAGCAGATGTCAATACATAATTCGCAGTCTAAAATGTTCTATGTCAGACACTGGCCATAAGTTCAGAGTCAAAACGTTTTCTGAAAACTAAATCCCCTCATATTGGTACTCAGCTCATTCTCAGTAACTGAACATAGTGTTTTATCCTATTCTCAGACACTCTTTCCTGAACTGGCCACAGACTTACTCGACTGACTTAGATGTATCATTGAAAGAATGGCATATAACCACACGTTACCTCGAGCAGAGAGGATATAGATAAGGATTGATAGAGCTATTAGCCAGTCCCAGAATGAAGAGATTAAATGCTAGACCATATTCCTTGTTGATACAATCGATGAAAGTGGACAAGAGCTTTAATTCTATAAACACGTTGAAAACGACTGCAGGTGCCCAACAGATAAAAAAGACCAATACCACCAAAAGCATCATCTTGATCACCTAGAGAATAAACAACAAAGAAAATGACACCGTAGTCTATGCGTCAGAAGCATATAATATCTGTGGCGTTTACTGGACATGTAAAGAGATTTACTTGCCTGCAAAGCAGAGTCTGTTTTCATTGTTTCTTATTTTTATCGGGTGCAATTCATAATTGTGTCTTGGTGTGGCTGCTAAATGTTGATTTCACAATGAGAACATTTTGCAATATGAAGTCACGTAAAAAAGAGGACCTTAACAGTATTATGTTCAGCTGGTGTGGGCACCGCTAGCCAGAAATCAACGAAACGGCGATTTTACAAGCGACTCTCCACACTGATGCCATGCTTAAAAATATACAATATAAGAAATAGCCAACCTTTATTCTTCCTCTTATAACAGCATTCTGTTCTCTGCGATCGTGCTCTTTGTCTTTTTCAAGCTGCACACTAAAGACAAAAAGATACTGATTTCCAGGATCCTGAATAAGATATAAAATCATTCTCTTTGCAGGTAGAAATTAAATCTTTAGCTGCCATTTGCGACAAAAGTCGAATTAACAAAGTGACCTTCCCTGAATTTTCAAATTGACACAAATCAATAATGTTTGTAAAAAGGCCTTTCAAAGCTCGCCGAGGAAAGCTGCTGACTCAGTCCAAAACTTGACGCTGAAAGAGTTAATATGGCATATGTTGACTGTGCACCTATGTAGTTCAAAAACTAATTGGTACAAATTTGTTGTAACTATAAGATAATTTCCAGCTTATGTACTCCTTTTTTCACAGAGGAAAAGGCACTGTTACAATGTTGTTTTTTTTGTAAGTGGAGAACGCCACGATGAAAACCAAAGATTAAAGCATAATCATGGAAAAAATAACAACATGCTTGCGACTCTGTTTTATTGTTATCACCGTCGATGATGAGATATCAATAAATTAATTGATGTCGTGAATTATGATAAGAATGTCACGAGTCATGATTTGATATCATGAATGATAATCTGATTTGCATGAGCGGCAGAGAACATAGTGTCATGACTGTAAAATATCATAATTTCCAAAAACAACTAAAATGCGTGGTACATCATGTACGTCAAAATCATATTGACGAGGTATTCCATTAAACTACCATATCCCTTATCTATCTATCTATCTATCTATCTATCTATCTATCTATCTATCTATCTATCTATCTATCTATCTATCTATCTATCTATCTATCTATCTATCTATCTATCTATCTATCTATTGTATTTGTGTCTTTTTGCCCAGAACCACTTCCTAGTAATCATTACCCTATTCCGCAGTCCGATCTCTTTACTCTCTATAAACAAACCTGTCCGTGTCTAACCTATATATATATATATGGAATTACTATTGTTCATATTGCACACGTTCCTATCTATCTATCTATCTATCTATCTATCTATCTATCTATCTATCTATCTATCTATCTATCTATCTATCTATCTGTCTGTCTGTCTGTCTGTCTGTCTGTCTGTCTGTCTATCTGCCTGCCTGCCTGCCTGCCTGTCTGTCTGTCTGTCTGTCTGTCTGTCCATAAATATAGTCGGTCATATTAAATATGCTATATATTATAGGGTTTGTTGTCCACATACTACTTTCAATCGTAGACAATAAGTATTCGAGCATTTCATCTCATCATTCGCCATGGTGTTAACAGCAGATACAGACTGCACAAAACACTCATGCCTACACACGTAAAAGCTAAAGTAAGCATGAGTTAATAATAGTGTTGATGGTTTTACCTTATTTTAAGGCCAGTTGATGTCTTCAAACTTTTCCAGAGGGTCACACATGTTCTGGTGTAGGTGTACGCTAGCAGCATGAGTGGTATTGAAACTTGCACAAGGACAGGGTAAAGTGTTTTCAATAATTTTTCTAGATGTGGGGTGCTGGGGAACGTTAAAAAACAATGGCTTTTGATTCGTCCAACTCCAAAGTTGTGCAAATTGGTTGCGTTCTGGAAAATGACCATAAAGTGGCAAAATTATAAATTGGATGTTTCATTTTTAAAAGTACAAGTTTAACATTTCACCCCCACCCCAACCCTTAACGTAAGACTGGGTCCAGATCTTTCCTGTGGGCAGGTTGGGCCCTAGCCCCAAGGGACCTCCCCACGCTCTGTTAAGCTTGCGGGTGGCAAGCTTAACAGAGCGTGGGGAGGTACCTTGGGGCTAGTTGGGCCTAAGTGTCCAACCCGCCCTGAGAAAATCTGTTGAACAGGTCATGCTATTTTGAAAGGACCAGTCTACAATTCCCACTCAAATTTGTTTGAATTAACACAAAACCCTCATGAAAAAATCACTGAAGCAGTCCGCAGTTTAGCTCAAGCTAATTTTTGCCATCAGTTACTTGCTAATTTTGCTTATTCATGAATTTTCAGTTCAATCTGAAAAATGGATATATCCAGTGTTGTCTCCCCGCTTTTATTTGGCGACGAGTCAATGAGCAAAGCACGAACATTTGCAAATCAGTGCATTCTATATAATGTTACGAAAAATCGGTGTCGCCGTTGACATGCATTTTCAGATTTACGAGCATTGCAAGGGATAAAAATTGTATAACCATATGAACACGTACCCAAAAGAAGACTTGTGGAAGAGCCACTATTATTGCGGAGACCCACAGAATACAGACCAACACAGATGTTCTATATGAAGCAGCAGTCTGCAGAGATCTAACTGGATGACATATTACAATGTACCTAAAGGTGAAACAAACGTAACATATACAGCAGGGTATTAAATGAAGGAAAAAAAGAAGCTGGGTCTGTGACATAGTGACGAGTATCAACTGGTAAGGCCACAGTTACCGCTTGCATGTGTATTCAGCCAAATACACAACTGAACACACCAAATCCTTGCGGGCAAGAGTTGTGTATGCCAATTGGATTGTACAGTAAAACCTGATTTAAGTGGGCGCCTTTGGGACCGGGCAAAAGTGCCCACTTAAGACAAGTGCTCACTTAGCCTAGGTCCATTAACATGGGAAATATAGGGAACTGGGCCAGGCAACAGTGCCCACTAAACATAGGTGCCCACTTATGAACTGGTTCTTATGAGGTGTATGCAATAAGATTTCCACAATCATTCAAGTTGTACACCTATACGGTTTTACATGCATTGGTTTCTATCTTAATCAGCTGCAGATTACAAATTATGGGAAGTAATGACAATACACAACTCTTCTTCTTCAACTTAAATCATATTGCATTATACTGCCCATAGAGTACACTTCAATTTACAAAAGCAAATAAATATAAAAGTCTTATTTTATTGATTCATTTGCAGATTGAATCAACTCATACAACTACACTGTAGAACTGTCCGAAATTTCTTACAACTTATTGGCACATTACAATTATTCGCAAGGAGAACATGAATTTTGTTGCGTAAACAGATCTTTCTCACCGGGGTCTGAGGGCAAAAAAATTATTCCCGCTCGAAGACAAGCGTCTGTTCAAATACTCAATATCAACAGCGTGGCTGTATTGGTCTGTCTGCGACACAAGCTTAACGTAATGCTATACAAAATCTAACAGCTTATTAGCCGAAGATCTGTCCGTAATTTATTATATAGGAAACAGTTCATCACGATTTAATTTGCCGCTGATCTTCCACGGCACCTTTGCACGTGCATGGATTTTGTCAATATCGTCGGGTAAACAGAGAGACGGTCAGCAAATGCTCTCCTCACATCAGGCAAAGAAAACCGTCAGATTTATTGAAATCATTGCAGGGTCTTCACAGTAGGCCAACATCTTCGAATTAGACTTGACAAGGTTAGGTGTTATATTAAGGTTAGAAAATGAAGATATTTCTTTATGTTGTAAGCAATAACTCTTACCTTTCAATGCTGATCACAACCATACCAAACATGGATGAGCCAAAAGCGAAATACTGAATAAAGTGCACCAGTTTACATCCAATGATCGAAAGATTTACATCGTGTGGGAAAAAGTGCTCCACGATCTTGAAGGTATAAATATTTACTTTAATGCCATACCAAATGAATAAGTGTATGATAAGTCAAATGTTCTCTCCAAGAAAGACAATGAATAATTGCAGTAAAACTAATATGAAATCTTTGGTATTGTCCATATCATCTGCTTATTCTACATTTTCATGTTTGAAGGAATGCTGTGACCAGCTTTTGGAGGCTGCCTGTCGATATTTGCTCTTTGTCAAACCATTTCTTGTGTCTGTGTGTGACATACATACATACATACATACAGAGAGAGAGAGAGAGAGAGAGAGAGAGAGAGAGAGAGAAAGAGAGAGAGAGAGAGAAAGAAAGAGAGAGAGAGAGAGAGAGAGAGAGAGAGAGAGAGAGAGAGAGAGAGAGAGAGAGAGAGAGAGAGAGAGAGAGGACCTTTAAGGAATTACCGGTTGTTGTCGACTACTTTGATTCAACAACTTTTCAAACATAGGTGAGATTCCGTGCAGAATATCAAACCAGGCCTTTGATTACCGCCTGACGTTGCTCTGACGATGCAATGTGGAGTAAAGATGGTGACATATTTCAATAAATGCAATACACAAGGAACTTTGTCTTGATTCTGTCGGCCCAACACGTAGGTTAATAGACATGGTACTTGTACTTTGTTGTACGACAATAGATATGGTACTTGTACTTTGTTGTAGGATAATAGACATGGTACTTGTATTTTGTTGTAGGATAATAGACATGGTACTTGTACTTTGTTATATGATGATAGACATGGTACTTGTACTTTGTTATATGACGATAGACATGGTACTTGTACCTTGTTATAGGATGATAGACATGGTACTTTTGCTTTGTTTTTGGATAATAGACATGGTACTTTTACTTTGTTATAGGATAATAGACATGGTACTTGTACTTTGTTATGGCAGCCTACCTCTGATGGTACATGAAATTAAAGGATGTACACAAGAACCAGCCAGCTGCAGTCTAGCAGTTTGCACTTGATAGAGGTAGTGGCAAGAATACATATTCATCAAATCTTGCATGATATGGAAAAAGTTACAAATTAATTATTTTATGGTCACAAAAAATTCACCCACCCACAGTGTATATATATATATATATATATATATATATATATATATATATATATATATATATATATATATATATATATATATATATATATATATATATATATATATATATATATATATATTACCTATAATTCTCGCAGTGTTGCAAGAATATTGTTAAAAACAAGTGGCCTCCCTCCCCCGTGAAGTATTTCCTTTTTGACTGACGCACTTGAATGAATAAGACAGTATATCCAATCGCAAGCGACCTAGGAAAAAAACATTGCTCCTTCGCCCACAACCGTTTCAAGCTTTGCCTATTACACTCAACGGTAGCCCCGGCCCCGGCACTCCCGACATAAGTGGTAGCACATGATAGTTCCATAAATTAAAATGCACCCCCTTTTCAAGGATTTTTCCCTGAATTTTACCCCCTATTTTGATGAAAACAAAGAGATTTCTGCCCTGGAAAAGTACCCCTATTTTTGAAAACAAGGAGATTTTGACCCTCAAAAAGTACCCCTATTTTTTTCAGTTTCAAGGATACAAATGTAGTGCCCCATGCTTTAAAATCTGCATTATGCAGCATATTAGTGTTGTTACATTCCAATCTGGATTAAACTTAATTGTAATGAGTGAAACGATTTTCATTTTCTGTATGCTTTTTAATGATTTGGGTTCCAGTTCTTTTATTTTCTTACCCCTTATTTAGTAAAAACGTGAAGGTTGTACAAAACCTTCCCTAATTAAAAAATTTGCGGATCTTGACCCATTAAAAACACCTCTAATTTCCGATTTCGCGGACCGCGTCGAGGCTCAAAATATCCCCCTTCTTCCGCGAAATTTGGAACGATCAAGCGTACATGTTTGGTCCTCAGTGCGGGGGACGGTAGCATATATAAAGATGTGTCTCTTGTTGTTGAAAGAATGAGAAATGACAGAGAGAATCAGCTAAAACAAGCAATGCATTTCTTGTTCCTGAGAAGACTTCTTGATATTCACCCTAAAATTTTACCAAATTGGTAGTTAAAATTTCCCACAAAAGGATCATAACCAAATTTCTTCATGAATAAACACTTGGCCACAAATAAGGGCAAGGGGAATTTTTTACAAACTATATTACAGGCTCTGTTCCTGAGCTAAGGGAACTTTCAACATGTTTGCTCTATTTGGCAATATATAGGCGGTTACATCATACATATAAGTACATAGACACTTGTGTTGTTGCCGATAGTGAAACATAAAGAGCGGTGCTTTGTAAAGACAAGATTCATTCAGCTTGCAGTTAGGAGCTTTTGGCATTCTGGTGTTGACATGCATTAATTATAAGGCATGTTAGTGCTTTGTGGCGAGTATGTCTGCCAACACCACAATGTGAGCACCTGATAACCTTAAAAAACAAACCATTGAGCAAGTGCATAATTTAAAGTACCTTGGCGTGACTCTGGATTCAGAAATTATTGAATACCCTTGTAACAAAATTGAATAGAGCAGTTGGTATTTTTTCCAGGGCAGCAAAATTCTTACATTTAAATGCAATATGAATAGAACCGTCTCCAACGGGTCGAGAGTCGCGCCGCAAGAATCAAATTTAGTTGTCATCCAGGAACTCACATCACAGATATGCTGGACACCCTCAAATGGCTGAATGTCAAACAGAGGCTCCACTATAACTGGTCCGTGCTTCTGTGGAAAATTTTCAACAATCAGACCCCCCCCCCTTCCAAACTTATGTCAGTTCTTCACTCCTCTTACAGAAGTCCATACATACAATACTAGGTCCTCCAGTCAAGGACATCTTCATATTAACAGGAACCATGAACACTCCCTTTATAACATTGGTTCTTCAATGTGAAACTCTATCCCCCAGCATAAACGTGATGTGAAATCCATATTTTCTTTCAAGAGGAACATATTACCACACATTTTTGAAACTGTAACACCTTTTTAATTCCGGTGTGAAGCATTCCTTTAGTATTATCAGCCTGGTCGGAGGTGGCCCAGAGTGCTGCATGCCTACTTTTACAACAAATGTCTATGTATATATTTATATTTATTTTAACTTAATTGTTGACTTTTTATTTTATGTGCACCCATATGTCAACAGATTTTAATCTGAAAATGGCCTGCAATAAAAACTTGTCAAACTTTACCTATAGCCTTGGTCAGCCACACCACATTCGGGCTTCGCCCTCGTGTGGTATAGCTGACCAAGGCTAGCTAAAAAAAACTCGTTCGCCCTCATGTGGTATAGCTGACTAAGGCTCGGTAAAAACTCGTTCCTATCATGTGGTATGGCTAAGTGAGACTATTTAAAGACTCGTTCGCCCTCATGTGGTAGCGCTGACCAAGGCTAGGTGAAACTCGTCCTACGTTCAGCAAACATGTGGTATAAGTGGTGATACCAGTTGGCGGAATCGATAATAAGACAACATGTGAGTAGCTGAAATGTAATGCCATTGTTTAATGTGTTGGTAACATTGGCAGAGTATCTTAAGTATACACACACACACACACACACACACACACACACACACACACACACACACACACACACACACACTGAATGAGCAACATAAAATCTGCTTCACAGCAGTATGAATCCGGGGCGTGGAAACTTGAATAAGCGTGAGCTTTAAGGGGATTGCGGCTATCATTATGTGTCGGCAAATTCAATTTATATGCATAGCGTATTGGAAGTCCGTGTATTTTTTATTATTATTTTGTTTACTTGGGTTTTCTTGGTATACATGACACAACGAGTCGCTATCAGAGATACACGTTCGGGTATTCCAGACTCCGAAATGTGTCCTGATAGTTACCCGCTAAAGCCCCGTTTTTATAGGTCAGGTTGATACGCTCTTTTTGTAAAATTATCTGGATGTGTTATGTTTAAAAAAAAACAAACATCTTCAGTATATCTGTATTTATATTTTAGAGGTTGGGAGTGACAGGAAGGGACATGTATAGTATAGAACTTAGGCTGACGTATTTCTGGTATTGATGCTGTGTGAATGTTCCAGGATACAGTAAAACCTCTCTAACTGAACACCTCCGTATACCGAACACCTCTCTATACTGAACAACATTTCTCGGTGCCAAATATATACTTTCAGTGCTATCAAACTTCCCTATACCAAACACCTCACTATACTGAACACTTTTTTCCGGTCCCAAGGGTGTTCGGTATGGGGAGGTTTCACTGTATTTGACTTGATATGAACAGATAGGAACTAGACAATTTGCAAATAACAGGGAAATGAGTGTCACCTTTTCTGGAAAGGCAACGAAGAGAACTATGAAGTCAGAAACTGCCAAATTCAGTAACAGCAAATTGGTTGGTGTCCTCATATGATGAAAATGTAGTACAGATATGAAAACCAGGGCATTCCCTGCAATCACCATGCATATTTAACAGTCAAATTTTAAATACAACATCCGTATACTTGAACAGTATCTCAGTGTAACTCAATAATTTAAAAGACTAGTGGCACAAGTGTTGACAAAAACATGGCATTACATTTACGAGCCACAATTAATATTTTGTCAATCGTTAACTACTCGCGCCTTGTGGCCAAACACGTGTCAAATGGGCATTCGTGACCAGAGTCCTCGTGCGTTTGCATTTTCCTACACAAAGTACACTCAAATGCAATAATGTTGATCAGTCCTTTCGCCAGGACACGCCTTCAATATCTTACAAGCTGCCAACACTCATATTTCATCCTCTCTCATTATTCACAACAACGGCAAAGTCCCTCTTGAACAACTTATGTCCTTTCCACGTATTTAACGAGTTTAGATATTGCCGGTTGGCTAAAATGAATTCTACAGACTTGCAGCATGGCTATGTGTCTTGGGTTCCAGTTGAATTAACGTGATAAATACATGCTTTGTCATCAACATCATAAAAGAATGTTTAGGATTAATATGCTTCAAAAATCTGATCACGCAAACCAATTTTAATTGGAACCAATAATTTGCTTCCGTATCTTGTAAAGTTACACCTCATTAATTTTGCTTAACAATAATTGTTTGACTACAACACTCAACAAGATAACTACCAAGCCAAATCATGCACAAAAAGGTGTATATCAACCGCTATTAGGATGGTAACCACAAAGGTAAACAATGCAATGTAACATGAACTTCGTGTATACCTACATGTACCAAAATGAATTGCTTGTCCATAAGTGCAAAGCAGATAAAATTCGCATGTACTAACAAAAATTGAACCGAAGCAAACATACAAAAACAGAGTTCTTGTACGTCTATTCCCTCCCCCGAACTAAACGTCCAAACATACGCACAAAAAAAAAAGACAGCAAAAAATAGAAAAGAAGATTTGCTTCACAGCAAATCTGTCTGGGTGCCTTCACAATGAAAACAGTTTGAAATGTTACACTTTGCCATTGTTCAGCATGATCTAAATTTCGTGTATTAACCTACCTTATATAAAGTAAAATGCTACAACTTTGGTTCTTGGTTCATTGGATGTGGCCATGTCACAAACTTATAAAGGGAAGTTTGAATGAAACTAGTATCTATAATAGTTTTGAAGCTATTCAACATTTTAATTTGATATATTTGCCTAATTTGCATTAATTGAAAGCCTACAACTTTGATTTATAGTTCACTGGATGGGGCTTTGCCACAAACTCATAAATTGAAGTAGGAATGGTACCTCTATCTACAATAGTTTTGAAGCTATTCAAAATTTACATTTTGAATAGCTTCAAAACTATTGTAGATAGAGGTACCTAACAACTGTGGTCATGGTTCATTGGATGCGGCTTTGCCACAAACCTATAAATTGAAGTTGAAATGGTATGTCTATGTATAATAGTTTTGGAGATATTCAACTTTGAAATTTTTCAAAGCCCCGTATTAGCACAATTTGAAATTCTACTTAACTTATACTGTCCAATATATTGGCAGGTGTCACAAACCTATATATGCACATTGAATTTTTTTAATAATCTTTATTAATTCCTTCTACAATATGTGGTTGCTTACTTGTTCATGCATCACTTATAAACACAGTACAACAATGTTGTTATATATTTTCCAGGCTATTTGCAATTTTTGACCAGTTTCTGTCATATACATGCATTTTTGTCGTTTTTCAACATAATGGTTCTGATAACTTGTAATTTTCTTTGTAGTACCTTTAAATAAGCTGCAGAATTTAGGTTGTTTTGACCTCTATGTAACTGAACATGTATAAAATATTTTGCTATTAAAATACAAAAATTTAAGATGTATGGAAAGGGTCGGTTTATACATCCAAATATAACATCTTTTTCACTCATATGTACATCATTGTAAAGATTGGACCAACAATTTTGGAAAGAGTCCCAGAATCGCTGGGAACTATTGCACTAAAAAAACCTATGTTCTATTGTATCAATATTATCTGCACATTTATAACACTTGCCTGATTCTTTGATGCCCATAAAAACATTGAAATTTTGAGTCTCTGCAATATTTTGGAAGATATTGAGCTTGTGAAATTTAAATTGCCCCTAAATTTGCATACTTTTAAACATCGTGACTATTCCAAATGAGATGCACAATTTCACTGGTTAGGTCAGTCACCATAGCAAGTTTGGTGATTTTCGGAAAAATAGTGCTTGAGAAAATCTCCAGACCAACTTGGTCGGGAAGAAGAAAGAAAGGAGGAAGGAAAGAAAGAGGGAGAGAGAGAGAGAGATAAAGAAAGAAAGAAAATTCCAGTGTTTACTAATACAGTGAAACTTCTCTACAGTGGGTACCCTTGGGACCAAAAAAAAGTTACCCATGGGACCAGAGAAAGTGCCCACTCCTGAGGAAGTCAGCCCTTCTGGGGAGTATGGATGAGTATTTGTGCATGTATATGTACATTATTCATACATGCACATATGTATGTACAGTGTATACCTATTATAATTTAAGGGGATGTGTATACATGCAATACAAAACTGTCTTTCTTCCTTTATTACATAAACAAATGTTAACAGAAGCTATCAAGAAATTACATATACATGTACCTGTAAACCAAGACCAAGACAAGCACTCTACTGTCTCAGTATTAGCCATGAAGAACAGGCTTCATCTCACTGGTTACAAAAAAACATAGACATGAAAGTGTCCACTGAGATGACACAAATTCTACCCTCCTTGGCCTGGCCGACTCAGCTCTGTATATAGTCTATTTTTAACAAAGGGTACACTCAGGCTTGTTCTGCCTAGAAGTCTGGAGCCTGTGTTTCTCATTGGGACTGATTTGCTCATCAGACTGACATTGCCAGGCAAAAACAGGCCAGTTAGGACACCAGTTTCAGTCATGGTACACTTATAGGTCTGTTCAGCTTTAGTGGAAACTAGAGCCTGCCTGGTACATATGGCAGTATGGAGTCGATCTTTTTTTGCATGAACAGAAACAGATTTTCTGTATTTTTATTGAGAGCCTCATTACACAGTTGTTGGGCCCCCCCTTTTTTTCTGCTGCAAGACCCAAACCTTCCAAAGCATACACCTAGCATGCATGTATAAAAATCTGCCTGTAAGACAGGTTCAAGCTAATTAATTATGGATGCAAAATGATTGCCTGGCACCATAAAGGTTAAGCAATAGGTCATACAGCAAGCAGTTCAAGACGTGCGTGTGGATTGGGGAAAATTTGGTGAATTTAGCACACATTAAAATTCCCCAAGTTTTATTTGTATGCTATTGGATTTACTAGTTGTCTCAAACCTATATCTGTAAGTTAGAACTTTGTGTCTATCTGCAATAGTTTGGAAGATATGGAGCTTTTAAAATTTTAATTGCCCCTCATTTGCTTAATTTTAAACATCATGACTATTCCAACCCAGGTGCTTCATTCACCATGGCAAGTTTGGTGATTGTCGGAATAATAGTGTCTGAGAAAAACTCCACACAAATCTGATCGTAAAGAAGGAAATAAATAAATAAATAAATAAATAAATAAATAAATAAATAAATAAATAAATAAATAAATAAATAAATAAAGACAAAAGAAAGAATTTTTGGAAAAACAAAATGTCTGGGTTTGCACCAAGACATAAAAAAGTCGCCTGTAGGCCTGATTTAATTGCTGTCCATAGGAACAAGAATTCCTTAACTGCCAGTCAATCTCGCTGAGACTTATTAACTGATCACCAGCCTCAACCATGAATGAGATTCGGACACAGTATAAATACTCCACTTGACACATGCGCTGTTAGCATTAAGCGGACGAAGTGTTCCGTGATCTACATACTGTGTAGACTGTCCCAGAAGAGGATTCACTCATTTGGTATATTAGGGCATATCAGGTACACCATTCTATTGTGGCAGTAACTGCTCCCTTTATTATATATCTTATGCTGTAATATTACATTTACTATACAGATTCCAGGTCATTTTAAAATTATTGATACTTGCGTGCGCAGAAATTTAAACTCATTCTGGTACACGGAAATTATTTTACTCTTTCAGTGGCAATCACGACTGAAGTTGATCTACCTAAGTCAAACTAGTCTGAATTATCATTGGTATCCCAAAAGGCCTTTCATTCAAGTGTCAGTATGACTGTAGTTCCAGGGAGAATACCCCAGGTCAACAGTTTGCCTCGGCACGCATTGGGCGCAGCGCGCCGAGAAAAGCCCAGTCCAAAATTTGGCACTGAAAGAGCTGATATAAAACATAATATTTGAAAAAAATACATACCCGCAATTCCAAGTACAGTCACAAAGAGCCAGAGCACGATCGTTAGGGGAAATGCAATAACATGCTGACTTTCCAGATAAAATTTTTGACGTGTGAAATGTCGATGTACTCTATAGACATCGGAACGTGCATAAACTTTGCATACCACATCTTTTGATATCCTTTCAATACCCCGTATTTCTCCTTCGAGTCCGGTTAGTTTAAAACAATACAGCGCTGTGTCATTGCCACTGTCATCAAGAAGCCTCTTACCGAGGGTAAAATTGTACCTTACAACCCACCAAGAACCATTTGGATTAGGATAGTAGAATATTTCATGAAAATTTACTTTCACCTTCTGCAACATTAACCCGTAATATCTGAAACTGATTCGTTTCAAAGTAGCCGTTTCGAAAGTTGACAAATTTTGTCTTGTCGTATTAGAGTGGAATGTTTCATCAGCAGACGAAGCTAAAGCTACAAAAAGTGCAATATTTACAATAACAGTGTACATTATAAGGCTTTCAACACCAATATATTCTTTCCTGCTTTGGCAAAAATGTAAAATATACATTAAACATGCTAACTGTGATTGATCTTAGCAAATGCTGTGTTCCCCTATAATTTACTTCAGATGAAAATGAACAAAGCAGTGCAAAAACATAACATGAAAACCCTGGGAACTCATAGTTCTAGGTCGTATTAACAGTAAAAGGCAAGAGTCGCACCCCAAAAGGAAAAAGCAACGGCAGGTTGTATATAGAACAATGTATGTATGTATGTATGTATGTATGTATGTATGTATGTATGTATGTATGTATGTATGTATGTATGTATGTATGTATATATATATATATATATATATATATATATATATATATATATATATATATATATATATATATATATACCGGTGAGTTGATTATGCATCTCTGGAATCATTAGATTGGTATATGGGATCAAACTTTTTTCACCGTTTGTACTGTTATGTCACATTTGTCAGAATATGCCAGGAGCTCTTTAGTGACTAAGATGGACTGACCAGGCTTACTCCATTATAGAGGTCCAAGCTTCTCTGACGAAGTCACGGCCAATCAGCATCTGCCCGGGTCTGGGGTGTGGCTATCACAAAGCCGTACAACATCCCAAAACATTATCACTGTACAAATCAGAACAAGTACTGAAAAGGACCATTATTAACTCCTGCAGTGCCAATCAAGACTAAATTCGATCTACTTAAGTTAAACTAGTCTGAATTATCATACGGATCCCAGATTCGTATTCTTCGTAAAAAGACTTTTCATTCAAGTGGCAGTGTGCCTAGAGTTCCAGAGAGAATATCCCAGGTCAACGGCTTTTCTCGTGGCGCATTGAGCGCAATGCGCCCAATGTGCGCCGATAAAGCTGTTGACTTAGTACAAAATTTAGCACTGAAAGAGTTAACCCACTGTGTGTGATAAATCGGTGTACGACAATGCCTACAGCAAGGAAAGAAAAACCCAACAATAGAGAATCTGCTCTCAAGGATAGCTTGTAATCTGAACAAAAAAAGGCTCCAGCTGGATCTGATCACCAGGTGATCAATTCACAGTGTCGACCGTGACGTCATTGCTGAAACGACAACGGCTTCGAGCTCGGTCCGAACACGGAGATGTTCACAAATCACGTTTGATGAGACATTTTCCCAATCTTCCACAAGAAGGAAAAAAATTATACTTTGCATAATAAAGAAGTATACAAAGGACTCCATGGCTGGAAATAATCCTAACAAATTCAGATGTGAACTAGGGAAGATGATTTGCTGCATAGCAAATCAGTGTGTGTCTCTTCAAAGCATATTGGTATGGCAATGTACAACTATTCCATAACACAGGAGTAACAGTTGGAATGGCATCTCTATCTATTATAGCTTTGAAGTTATTCAAGATTTAAAATTTCTAATGGTGCTATTTAGCATGATTTAAATTGGTACAACTTTTATTTTCAATTCATTAGGTGCGCAATGGTCAACAACCCCCAAGTAGAAGTTGGAATGATATCTCTATCTATTATAGTGTTGAAGATATTCAAGATTGAAAATTGCGAATATTGCTAATTTGCATAATTTAAATTTCTACAACTTTTGTTTTAGATTCATTACATGTGAAGTGGTGAGTAACCCCCAAGTAGAAGTTGAAATAACATACCTATCTATAATAGTTTTTAAGATATTCAAGTTTTAAAATTTCAAATGCTGCTAATTAGCATAATTTAAATTGCTACAACTTTTGCTTTAGATTTATTACATGCGCAAAGGTCAACAACCTCCTAGTAGAAGTTACACTGACATCTCTATCTATAATAGTTTTGAAGAAATTCAAGTTTTAAAATTTCAGATGCAGCTAATTATCATAATTTAAATTGCCATAACTTTTGTTTTCAGTTCATTAGATGCGCAGTGGTCAATAACCCCCTAGTAAAAGTTGAAATGACATCTCTATCTATTATACTTTTGAAGATATTCAAGATTTAAAATTTCAAATGCCCCTAATTTGCATAATTTTAAACATCTTCATTCCTCTGTATAAAACGGTTAAACTTCTTGTATAGAGGTACAATCATGCAAAGTTTGGAGTTTCTATATATGATAGTGTCCGAGATAAGTGTCGGACAAATTTGCTGGTAAAGAAGAAAGAAGAAAGAAAGAATGAAAGAAATAAAGAATTTCAGGAAAAACTAAAAAGCGTGTGTTGACACACACACTTTAATAAAGTCGATCACAGTAATAGGAAGGCCTTTGAACTGCAGCTTTGAAAATCTTTCGGAATGTATTCGTGGGTGGCATACTTAGCTTGCCACGACTATTTTTGGATTCTGTATCTCGAATTTACTTCAAACAAAGATCCACTTACAGATTGAAAACATGGCAACCAAAACGTTTCACCCATTTGTTCAAAATGAATTTCCGCTGGAGGTATCGGTATGCAAAATTGTAGAAGTCAATTCTTTTCTGGCACCATCAAAATGTGGGCCAGTGATTCGTTTTTCTCTTGCAGCCCGTGGCAGGAGAACGAAGCCAGTAAAATCGCTGAATCGTTTTTGAAGTTTAACACACAATAAGTACTATTTTCTAGAATGAATACTTTTCATTATAGTTTTATCATCACTCTATTTATCAAAATATCTCGCCATCTTGTGTCTGCAATATCTCTGTGCACACAGCAGTAATTGCTATCTGCTGATATCCGTGCGTGCTCAAAACTCTTGCGGTTACGGACGCATATATGTTTTTTATGTTTATAATGTTGCAAAATATGTGCTTTGAATTGCTGTTACTTGTCTGTGTTAGTGCTATCATGTACATGAAACTGCAACTGCACTTGACCGACATGTTTCTTTTTTAGCATTAATGCACCCATAAATCTATACTTGAGATGTTTTTTATCAACTTTACGCTATTTTCCGTTTTCAAGGCTACTTGTTTGTTTTGTTTTATGTATGCTGAATAATGTGCTTCTCTACAGGGAGTCAGTGCCGCTGATGTATGCTGGAGCCAGCACAACTCTGAGCTTCCAACGCCGACCTGCACCTCTGGCAAACTTAAGTAGAAGGGAATACAGTTTATCTACTACAGAGGCAACCCATACCATTAATAGATGGCACGTTGCTATTATCACATATTTATGTCGATTCTTACTAAAGGCAATGTACACACAGCCGGTTCTGTCAAAAAGCTATCTTGTTTGGCCGACCAGCTAACTTTATCTTAAGCCGGTTGTTTAAAAAGAAAGTTAAAACATATACATATTTCAAGAGAAAGTGCAAAGCTTTGTTGGCCAATATGTTAAGTGGCAAAGTGAAGTCTGTGACAGCTGACAACATAACAACTGTGACTCTCTCTGACCGCTGACAACATGACAAATAGACACTGTGACTCTCTCTGATCGCTGACAACACAACCAACGGACATTGTGACTCTCTCTGACGGCGGACAACACAACCAATGGACACTGTGACTCTCTCTGACGGCGGACAACACAACCAATGGACACTGTGACTCTCTCTGACCGCTGACAACATACCAAATAGACACTGTGACTCTCTCTGACCGCTGACAACATAACAAATAGACACTGTGACTCTCTCTGACCGCTGACAACATAACAAATAGACACTGTGACTCTCTCTGACGGCGGACAACACAACCAATGGACACTGTGACTCTCTCTGACCGCTGACAACATAACAAATAGACACTGTGACTCTCTCTGACGGCGGACAACACAACCAGTGGACACTGTAGCTCTCTCTGACCGCTGACAACATAAAAAAATAAACACTGTGATTCTCTCTGGTGGCTGACAACACAACCATTGGACACTGTGACTCTCTCTGACCGTTGACAATATAACAAATAAACACTGTGATTCTCTCTGGTGGCTGACAACACAACCAATGGACACTGTGACTCTCTCTGACCGTTGACAATATAACAAATAAACACTGTGATTCTTTCTGGTGGCTGACAACACAACAAATGGACACTGTGACTCTCTCTGACCGCTGACAAGATAACAAATTAACACTGTGATTCTCTCTGGTGGCTGACAACACAACCAATGGACACTGTGACTATCACTGACAGCTGACAACATAACAAATAAACACTGTGACTCTCCCTGACGGCTGACAACATAACAAATAGATGTGGTGACTCTCTGAGGCGGCTGACAACACAACCAATTGAAACTGTGACTCTGACGGTTGACAGCATAACGAATAGACACTGTGACTCTCTCTGGTGGCTGGAAACATTAATATACACTGTGACGGTCTCTGACGGGTGACAACACAGCCAATAGACACTGTGACTCTCTCTGACGGCTGACAACATGACAAATAGACACTGTGACTCTCTCTGGTGGTTAACAACACAACCAATAGACACTATGACTTTCACTGAACATTAACTGAATTTCCAAGGCTGTGGTGGAACATATTTTGTTGTACATTCTTAATTTGTGCCATAAAATCTGCTCCGACACAGCCTTCGAAAGAAGTTACATCACTTTTAAAAGTTTTGTGTTTTATGTCAACAAAGGCTGACTAATGTTAAGTCTTTAAAGTGCGATATAGAATTATTATAAGTGCAAAGATAGCACACAAATACCTCTTTAATCCCTAGAAAAACAAACTGGAACGCTTTCAAGTGCATAAAATTGACACTTTCTGACCCATTTTCTCCAAAATGTTTCCCTCCGCGAGGCCCCCCCCCGCCCGGGTGCAAACTTTCTCCTTGTGCCCTAACCGCCTATAACTTGTCCCTGGGTAAAACACTGAAACATTATCAATTTTTAAAAAGCGAAAGCCCAATATTGGCCCAAGGGAGCAAAGGTTGTTCCGTTTTTGGTTTAATGCACGTAATTCTCAAATTTTTATATTCTACTTGGTGTAAATGGGTCTGAATAACTGCAGTACGCATGGAACTACCAATTTCTGACAGAGGTGTTTGTAGTACAGAATAGAATTTCTCAGCACAGACTTCAGGTGTAATAACAAACCCAAGGACTCCGTTTTTGGTAAGCAACAAGTTTAAACCACTTAAATAATCTCAATCAGGAACACTATCCACCTAAGTACACAAATCACCACAGACACTAATTTATAGAAAATTCCTCAAACCCAAAATGATCAGCATCCAGAGCTCAAACACCAAATGTTGTTCTTCAAATTAAAACTTGTTGAGACGTAGTTGCAGACACGTTACTATGCTAAAGAATATGGATGGACACATTTTGAACAACTTTATCATTTTGTGAAATACCAAATGAACTAGACAGATCTGGAGTTTGGTCTAGTTGAGAGAAAAGAGGACAACCAAACGCTTGGTTACAGCCATGTTCATCGAAAGAGTGCAGATGTAAAAACATTATATTATTTTATTAAACCAGTATTGCCTGATAAAAATTACCACATTTCATTTATAGTGTTGACATGTGAAACAAGTTAGTCTGCCAAAACAATTTTCAAGTTTAGTGTGATAACAGTTCTAACCCTTTAAGGAAAAATGCAAAATAACATCAGTTAGCTGAACTGCTTGTTAAAAGGGTACCTGCCCAATTAAGATATTAATGACAGCAAGCACAAACCAGCACTATATCAAACACAGGAAGCTCAACTAATAATAAGGGTATTTGAACATACACTATGCCAACAAAGTTTCGAAAAATATCAAAACTACTTTTCAGTGATCTTCAGTAACGGATAAGATGAAAAAAGACATTGGGTCTGTGCATTTTACACATGTAATTATATGTTGAAAAATGTGTATTGAGTTGTGTAGGCGTTCGGCGAATATCTTGTATTATCACGTACAAAGCAAGCAATATGTCCTGATAATAATTATAAAAATATCAAATAACCCCAAACCAGAATATTATCAACGCAAACTCATTTATAGGAAGTCTAGAAAAACTCGCATATGCAGGTTCGAGTCCCACTCGTTTCGAACATAAAATATATAAAGAGCAACAACCATTAGCTGATACTTTGCATAGATTTTATATCTCTGCTACATCGCAAAAGTGTTTACTACTTGTGTAAAAGGGGAACTTATATTCGTATGGAGTGAACAGTGATTTCAAAACGGAAACTGAGAGGTATGAAAAATGTCATACGCTGGAAATTTACCAAATAATGTAATCTTAAACAATCAGCTTTCTTTTTTTTTTTTCAAAAGAGAAACTGAAAGGTATGAAAAAGCATTGTACAGTAGACAAATACCAAAAGATCGGTGTATTTGTTGTGTGTGTATAACCCTTATTTCAGAACTTGTAGCGAACAAAGAAGAGCGCAGTCATATAAGTGCTATACTAATGTTGGTTTAAACATATTCGACCAGCAAGACGGCAAAGGCTATCTGAATCTTCTCGGTGTGATAGTGTAGCGTATTGTAACATAACACTGTACATGTAGGTATTCTGGTGGAAAGACTTTAACAACTTAACCCATTAGCAACCACGCCAAAGGACAAAGTCAGCAGTTGCCCTCGACAGAGAAGAGAACACGTGGCTGTAGAGGTTGGAGAAGCCTGGCCTGATTTATGAACTCACCCTCAAAGTTGAAGTAAAAAAAGTTAGTAAAAATGGGGCAGGTAAAAAGATACACCGGATGATATTTGAAATTAACAGTCATGCTCGACCAGTTTGCCTATAAAAGGTATTATATCTGATTTCTAGCAGGCCCATGACTGAGCAACCCGAATACAACATAAGAGAAGCCTGTCAAGTGTCTTGTCATTTATTGATGGTGTACATGAATAGAGTACAATGTATATCTACACCTGTATGAAAGCCAAGACCATTTAAAACTATGAAATCATCAAAAATTATTGCATTTAGGCGTTGCTATATACCTTAAATGGAATTAACTATACTGTAACTAAAGCTTGTAACAAATTTTGTTAACATCAGCCTGTATGACCGCTTGTTATTCTATTTTTCAAGTTGGATATTCTCATATCGTCAGCAGACAATTTCCAAGATGTTTGGTCAAACTCTTTTGTTTTGTACAAAGGAACATATATTCTTGAAATCATTTAATTGATGCTCTTAACAGAGCAAAACATCAGGAATGTCAAGAGAGTCAATTATTCAAAGACTTTCCTTTGAACATATAAAATTTAATTGGTTCACTAGTTGACAGTTCCTTTTTAAATTTTTATTAAAAACATATTTAATTTCTCTGGATTGCCTTATAGTACACAAAGACTAATTTTCAATTTTTATATCAAATGTTCAGTATGTTTGGTGCTATCACTGTTGGAAACCGCGTTGACTTTCAGACTACAGGCACGGAACATACATCCGACAGTCGTTGGCAACATTCTCTTACTGTGAAATCGTCCAAATCTTCCGATTTATGCACCAGCAAAATCTCACCAATATAGTAGCTAAAAAGTTTGTGGCTTTAATCGTCTTGTCATGTATGCTTGCACCAATTATTAAAAAAGTTGTGCATCCCTACACTTACAAAAGTGTTATGACTTTTCTATCGCGTAGAGTTATAACGATAGCAAAGTCAGTTGCAAATCTCATAATCATATCTTTTTCTCTAGCTGCTGAACAAACGGTGATTAGTCGTTAACAACAAAACATGATAATGAAAATTTTTGGAGCGCCAACATATAATTTGATGTAGCATACAATATGTGGAATACCATATGGGCATAGTGAATATCGTGACAACTGTTTCACCTCTGCTTCAGGTGGTTATCATGATATTCAACCGCCACCCACGTGGCATCTCACACATGCAATGTTGTTTATTTATAACAGGAACTGTAAAAATCAGAGGAAAGAGGATGTTGTGATGGAAAGGTATCCTATCCTTTTGGTTCAACTCGGTACACATATGTTTGTGTGATTTTTTTTTTTTTTTTTTTTTTTTTTTTTACAAATCTTATTATCATCTTGATCTGTATTTAATACAAAGAGAAATTTATGTGCTTGTAAGTATTGTTTATGTTCCCAACAGGTTTGCTGATGGGGGATCTTTATGATGTAGACTGTGTTTGTACTGTTTCTGTTTTAGTCCCGTCAACGATTTACCATGGATATGTATGAAATGGTGCAGTTGCAATAAAGGTCCTTCATTCACATGCACTCCCAGTCTTAAAGTATATCCTTTCATTCCCATGCTTGGTAGTGCAAGCTACTTCAGACTTGCGGAATCATTAGGTTTAGTTATTCTATACTGAGAGGATATTTTCTTTGATACTTTTATCATCCCTGCAATTTTCATACGTCACTTGTCATAATTAAATATAAATTTGACATATATGTGAAATTTCCACAACGTTGCTACACGTTTACAATGTGTTTGCTTCTACTGTTGTATATATTGTGTTGCATTTGTCAGCTGTTGATTTACAACGAAATGTGGAGTCTAAGAAGCCAATTGCAGCATCAAATTAATGTTTGGTTAACAAGTGTTCAGGACAAAAAAAATCATATTGGTTTGACTTGGAAGGTTTGATTTTGAAGAATTTTTTATGGGAATTATTATACGTCGCAGTGTTGATTTCAATATATTTTATTCAGACGAAGTACAATTGGGAAGTAGTGCAATGTCCTATATAAATCCCCCTTGTTAGAAAGCATAGGATCGCAGGATAAATGAAACTCAGAGCACCAACTGTGCTGCCACTCCTCGGGAAGAGGGACCACCTGAATAGTGGTGTTGTAGAGGCAGAAGGAGAAGGAGGATACCATCAATGCGAGGCACAGATACAGGGGCTGCTGAGAATTATCAGTAGTCAAACCATTACGTTGTTTGTTCCACTTTAAAGCACTTTTCTTTATATATATATATATATATATATATATATATATATATATATATATATATATATATATATATATATATATGCTTTAAAGTGGAACAAACAACGTAATGGTTTGACTACTGATAATTCTCAGCATATATATATATATATATATATATATATATATATATATATATATATATATATATATGTATTTATATATATATGTGACAAGTCACAAATTGGTGTTTAATTTATTTATTTAACTTAACAGTCATGCAGGGTAAGGTTGCCCCAGGTGACCATTTCAGACATTAGTATATTTGTACAAGCGGTGTAATTGCTGCCCTCTAGTGGGCAGGTGGCAAGTTACAATGTACACCTGTGACAGGCAGATACACCTATCTGCCCTTTTCTTTGTCTGACACTCATGCCTGGCACATGCTGATTTCTTGGTGGTCCAGAAGTGTGCAACAAATATGTCAAGGTTGGTGTGTGCAGCTGTTATTATATCTGAGTTTTGTTTATTTATTATTTATCGCATCTTTTATTATTTATTTGCTGCTAGTCATTGAATACTCATCTTTAAATTACTGCTGAATTATTGTTTCCAGTTGCCATTCATACTTTGCAGATTTTCTAAGTTACTTTTCTGATATTGATTAAATGTGATCGGAAATGGACTGCAAGATTAGGACAAGTTTATTGACAATTATGTTAATTGGTCAATTTATCTCATTGATAAGGAAATGATCAGTTTATGTCATTGTGATGAAGGATCAGTACTTATATTGATATTGTATAGTATTTTGTTATACATTGGTATCGGTATAGTCTAGTATAATACTATACTTTAGTATCTTCAAGTGAAGCTTGATGGTGTTATACTACACTTCTTGCCTGTGACAGACGATACTTAGTACTTGATTTATTCATGAAGTGAAGCATTTTCGGATGTCTACATGAAGTGCAACAAGTTCAAATGTACATGTAACTGCTGGATGAAAGTACAGTTATGGAAGCATGCTGGTCATGGTACTTGGTAAATTTAATGTATGTTACTGTTTAAGGTGAACTTGGACTGTACTTGGATCGTAACCAGACATGTATACCTGTTGATATTTATTTCTTTAAAATGATTTTCTTATTTTGTGTTTTGTTATTTGTAGGATCAAAGTCTGTAAATAAAATGCATGAACCAACAGCAAATAGACTTGCCTTTGTCCACGTCACACACACACACACACACACACACACACACACACACACACACACACACACACACACACACACACACACACACACATATATATACATTCTTGCACTGACAAAACCATAAAATATTGTTTTCGACGCTGAAAAGCCATCTGTTAACTCTGCTCACGGATCATAACGACTTTGTTTGCTGGCAAAGTTGTATTTGAACAAAATGATCTGTGAACAGAATTAACAAATGAATGAGGATTAACAAATGATAGCATATGGAGGACAAGCGGGAAAATAGAGCCAAACGCTCTCGGCAGCAGCGCCATACGGACAAGCTGGTGAGTCACCTGTTTGAAAAAGATGCTCATTCAACTGGCTACGGACCATACGTACTCTGGAATGTAAAATATAGAAAGGGTTTTCTTACCAAAATTAAGAAATGGAGATTCATGCAAGAATAAATAGAACAGAAAGCATTTTGCATGTACGAAACTAACATTTTAGTTTAGCGTTTTTCTGATATTGCCACAGACAGTTCAGATTAGCATTTGCTTCCATTTAGCATCAAAGTGAAGTCATCATATGCTCAATCTTGTCACTACAGCACGACTACAAACATCAAGCGCAAAGACACAAATAGGGAGTCACATAAAAATACCAGAAACACATACTCTTAGAGTTTTATTATAATGTTAAATTTGATTACTATAATGGAAAGTCAGTAGCATATACTAAGCACACAGAAGATGAACACAAGAGTCGAACATTTATCCAAATATGTTAGAGAATCATATCAGACAAAGAGAATCCAGTACGGACAGCCCATTGAGGATAGCGTTGGGATCACTCGTTGTTGGATTTTCATGTTTTCGCGAGGCCGTGCCGAATATCAACGAGTGACCCCAACGTTATCGCCAATGGACCACTCATACTGGATTTTCTGTCTCTTATATTTTATGTCCGGCACGAGTGGGAGTCGAACTTGCAACCTTTGGCACCAGTCGCTTAGCTGAAATGGGAAACGCACATATCCACTCAAACAAATCCCCATTTATGTCTAAAAACGGCAAATACACACCGAATCGAAGTTCTATCGGAGGAATAAATTTGAAAACGACGCCATTTTGAAAGTGGGAGGGGTCGGTGTTTTATTAAATGCACCATGTATGATCTCTCATTGGTTTTTCTATCACTTGAAACCAATGATTGACAATTCATATGAAAGATAACAATTAAAACCTTATCCTTCATACCCATGTAGCACAAGATCCTTCAAGAAAGACCTTGAAAGATGGAATCTTTTCACAAATTGTCTTTAAGGAAGGTAGTTTTGGACGTCTTTTATACTCTGCAGCTCCTCAAAATTTAACAAGTTCCCTTTGAAAAGGAAGCAGAAATGACTGGTACCAAAGCTGCTGAAGGAATCTAACATGTTTGGGAAATACATTATAGTAATTATGGGTAATTATGTGTTTCGCCTTTAATTTGTTTTCAGCAGTAATTTTGCATGAATCGCGTTATTAATGGGGTTGAGTATTTGATAAAAGTTTGATTTACGGGTGAGCTTATTTTAATGTCAAGGTGTGGTGAGACATATTTTGTAAAATGGATTGCAAAAAGGTAAATGGTAAAGTTGTGTAGAATAACTTTTTCTCATCCTTACAAATTTATGATTTACTTAAAGTTAAAATATCTGTGTCATATCTTGCAACATATTATGGATAGATGTACCATTTCCAGTTCAATATAAGGGCTTGTATTACAACTTCTGTGGCATGCAAAAAAGTGAAACTTGAAGGGTTGTCGCTTGGTTCATCAGAATATCGTAAACAGATGCACAATAGGTGGGGTGGGGGTGGTGAATTGTGGTCCCAGCACGCTGGTACAGAAGCTATATTTTACACCAGTACATTGTATGGGAAATAAGACTAATCTTGGTCAGTTCCAAATACAGAAAATAAGAGACCTGCCAGTGTGCTGGTACGGAACATAAAATGCCCAGTACGCCAGCACGGAAATATCTTTTACCTCCTTCTACAGAGACCTCATGGCAACGTTAGGAAATATTTAGTTTCCACAGCAAACTTTTAAACTAGCTGCAGATAAGGTAAGTTTCCCAATGCCATGAAGATATTTACCAACTCACATGTCAAATTATGCTCAGTATCAAAGTGTGCACACAATCGACGGAGACAGATATAGTTAAATCATTTGCACTTAAAGGTTAAACGGTTTCATGTTTTACATACGATTGGAAATATATTATTTTATCTCCTTTGGACATGTATAACGCTAACACTATGGAATAGCCACATGCAGCAGTTTAGTGGCAATTAAAGGGAACCGGTATTGCAGTCAATATATGCAAACTGTTCATACACAAACATATTTGCTTTCGCGCAAACCTTTGTTTTCTAGTTATAGTATTATTTATAGCACCTACTTGAATTTGCTCATGAAAGTAAATGATAAAGCATCATATATGAAAGGATTGCAGGAACTTCTGTGTATACATATATGACCATAAAAGCAACCGCCTACCAGCGTCATCTTTAAAATGCTAGTACATTTTGGGGGAGGGGGGGTTGAAGTGGGATGAGTGGTATGGTCAAGAGAGTACTTCTCGTATACTTGTTAAAATTATGGCAATTTATAACGATCCTTAACTTCGTAAAAGCGAGTAAATGACTCCATAGTGAGTATGGCCATAAAAAGTATTTAAGTAAACGGGTAAACGGTCAAAATTTGGTCAAACTGCGAGTGCGTGTAATACATTATGAAATGAACCTTTATTGACTGCGGTTCAACACATTAGTAAGCAATCCGTCAAATACAAGACATAAACAACATAAATGCACAGACTGAGCACTTACAATATAATACAACACCATACAACAAAAGCAAAGAAAAAAGGGTGAGGCGGTTCCAACAGAAGGAATGCATATGTGGAAATGTAGCGTATAAAATGTTGTGTGTTGGAGTCTATAATGTTTTATCCCTTATAACAATGCAATCCGTAATGAAAGTTTCAAAGACTTTAATAAATTCTGGATCTTTTAAGTTCATAATAAAATCAAACATATCTTGAGCACTATATAAATCAAAATCAGCATGAATTTCCTTTTATGTGTCTAGTAGTTTTTTTCCGGGGAGTTGCAAATTTGGTACACATCATAACAAAATGACATTAATCTTCGATCTGCCGACATGTTTCACATAGACGTTCGCTTAAAGGAATTTTGTTGGGGCGCTTGTGTCTACCACTTTCTATTTGAAGATTGTCAGCACTTAAGCGTAAACGCGTTATGTTTTTTCGAATGTCAAAATTTCTCACAACCTCTAGATATTGTTCAAACTCAAAATCTCTTTTGAATGATACATAGGTTCTTAATTTTGATTCATTGTCTTGGCGCGAAATTTCATTTTCCCACTGACTTTCAAATTTTCTTGCAATGCGTGTTTTAACTATTTTAGAGGGAAAGTTATCAAAATATTTGAAATCATTCCAAAGTTACCATAAATCTAACTGCCTAAGAGAGGGCAGTGCAATCACTGGAGGGTGAGGGTTGTGTATTCCCATTACTTTACATTGTAGTTTGGAACTTGATAACTTGAAAAAAGCTGCAAATACAGACACCAAATTTCGCACATTAAATTTAGATGCGTAACTAAATACTTCACAAAAATCATAAAACCACAGCTACTAAAGTGACCAGTTTATTTAAGGGGACTTAAACATTCAAACCAATGGGAATACGCAGCTCTCCCCCTCCAAGTTTTTGTTTATTCGGTTGTGTATTTTTTTTTTTTACACACTTCAGAGTTAATTCTGACCTTTCCTATTGGCAAGCCCCCCTCCAAATAAATCACTGTGTGACAGCTGAATTTTGACATGTTTCAAAAGGGCCTTAACTGCTTGAATTATGCTGGGTGCCTGGTCCATGATTTGCTAAACGTCCAAAACTAGATGCACTTGGATGTGGAAACTAAAATGCTGGACTCACGCAAGGGAAAGAGTGTTGCTACACCTGCGCTAGACAATGAGCCTCAATGATACTGGCGCAGTGATGGAAAACCAAGGTTGATACTAATATTTGTGGGAAAACATACTTATTTCAAACACAAATATGTACAACAACTCTTTCTAAAATCAAGGCCAGTGCGTGCTTGGAGAACGTGTCATTTAAACAGTTTATCATATAAAATTGATAGTCTAGCGGGGCTAATATTTTTTTGGTCTTGTTTGATACAGGGATCCTTCCCGTGCATATGGGGACTTTGTTGTCGACTGTTACTGGCCAAAGAAGCATCGCAGCTTATCTGAATATCCCGTAGTGATGATTACAATGCTAATTAGGATGGTAATGGTGTTATCCCTTGTAAAAATTAGAATGTAAATAAAAAATACTACGGTTAATTCTCAAAGAAGCATAATAGTCCAAAGTCTGTATCCAAAAGTATGATTGGTTGATGCAAATCGTACCCATAGGCTATCATTGCCACCTATTTTCTCACAAGGTTGTGCGAGATGTCAAACAACCTTGTGAGAAAATAGGTGAGCCTGATTGAGATCAGTCGGATCAGTACAGCAAAACCTGTCTGTGCATGCTAAAGGGACACCTGTTAAGTGCATGTGGGATTCCTCGGATAAACATTAAGTCGTCGTTACACATGAATCGTGGTAAAGCACCAGAGGTAAAAGCTATGCTGACCACTGACGGACCTGGTCATAATGATACATAAAACAGCAAACACGCAAAAAGTTAATCCAATGCGTATACCAGGTGTTGCCTTTTTAGTATAGCACAGGTCATTATATTGATTCACAATTGCACAGCACAGTTGATACAGGCTGTTATACACAAGTGATTTATTTTCAATAAAAGAAATATTATGTTGCATTTATAAATATTCTAGATTATAGAATATTTTTTAAATATTTCTAATGAAAAAAGAATCTCAATATTGGAAAAGCATTCTTGATATGCTAGAATAGTCACCAGTTCATAAGACTGACGACACGGGGTTATCAATTGAGTTCTTACATATCGCTTAGATCGATTTAACATTTGCTTTCATTTTTTCATTTCACTTTCTTCTTGAAATCGAGTTTCTTGTCAAGTGTTCCAATAAGGGGGGGGGGGGGGCAGTTGAAGTTATTAATTAGAAGTGCTGAAACTGTATCAAAATGTAACCCTACAATGTGAGTGTGTTTCCTTTCAGTTTCAGATTGTTTGTCCAACATGTGTTTCCTTTCAGTTTCAGTTTGGTCGTCTACAATGTGTGTTTCCTTTCAGTTACAGTTTGGTCGTCATCCTTTCTGGGACACCTTTGTCGTCAGTTTCCATTGGTAATCTTTTTTGTATTGCTTTCGACATCTTTCGTTCGCTCATGTATCAAAACAGTATTTTTTCAAATGGTCACACATGGATGGACATCTGGTTACCATAACGAATATTAAGCCAGGCTGGTTCAAGTGTTTCTCCTGATGACGTCACGTGAAACCAGAAAGCAAACATGATTCCCCCATTAGTGTGTAATGTATTGTGCAACCTCACAAACGGAAACGTATGATGTTTTTAAGCTGGCCATATTTTCGCAAATTAAACTCAGACGTGTATCTGACGAAATACTGTGGTATTTGAACGATTTCACTATTAGTCAAAACTGACCTTTTGCTGATCTGAATTAGAATTATGATTTTCATGTTGAATTTCTTCATAAAAAGCCCAGGGTGTCTGCCTGTCGAGATGCTGACCTGGGTTTAATGAAATGCGGGATTCGGGGTCAAATGAGCAGCGTCATTCTCAGTTGCATAGCTGGGCAGTACATATGTAGGCAAAAAAGCATGGGTACATCGTAGTTCGTCCTATTTGGGAGTGTTGAGGTGCAAACATCTAAAAATGCATGTTTACATCGTAGTCCCTCCTATTTGGTAGTGTTGAGGTGAAAACATCAAAAATGCACCCGACCATATCATGTTTAGGTGTTTGTCTGTAGTTACAACATTGAATAAGAGTTTCTGATGTGCTTGCGACTGAAATTAGAGATAAACAACCTTCCTATGACCCAGCTAAACCCTGGTTTCATGAATCTGTATTAATTCAAATTGTATCGTATCCTGTTCCATCTTTCTGTGTACCAAGCTGTTAAACTGGGTTAAATACTGGCTCAGCATCAAACAAAGGTGAGTGCTTGGTTCTTGTTAACACGAGAATGGCAGCTGTCTTGAATAAACAGACAATCAGAGAACCCTTGTGCACATGGCACCATGCAAAATGACCAGCCCTGTGTTTATTCATTCCTCAGCTTCGGATCAAATGACAGGGGTGTGATAAGTGATTGATAACTTATATGACATTCGATGCCTTTATTGGGTCCAGTGGCCGTATTCATAAAACAAACTAAGTTCGAAAACCGGACTGTAATTAGGGTAACAGTCATTTTGCATCTTGTGCATAGAAAATAATGATAATCATCTACATTCTTCTAACGAAGATGCTAATTATTTAGGACAAAAGTGCTCAAGACTTTCATTATGAGTTTAATCAAAATGGACATACATTTCAAAGTAAAAGTGCAGAAAAGTGTGCCAAGTGCTACCCTAGCTACAGTCCAATTTTTAAGTTTTAAACAATATTTTTGAGCATTCTGGGGCAAATAGCACACTTTTTTTCAAAGTTAAAAGGACACTACCCCCTTAATATAGAATCTTGGGGTTCCTCTCTTTTGGCTGGAAGGTGGAAACAGGGTTGTTACTATCCCACCACCCCCATTATGTTATGGATCGGTATGTTTTGGCATTGCATTGTAGGTATAAATTGCCGGGACTAGACCCCATGTCACAAAAGTACAGTTTTGTAAACACATGGATTTGTGTGCAAGATGGCAGATTTGAGAGGTTGAAATTCAAAGACAGGTCAAGAGATTATTTCCTTCTACTTTGGACCTACGTCTCATTGCTTATATCAGGAAAGTATTCTTGGAGTGGATTGCAAAATATTCTGCCCTCACCTTGATGGTACAAAAGTTCATCAATATATATATATATATATATATATATATATATATATATATATATATATATATATATATATATATATATATATATATATATATATATGTATATATATACATATATATATATATATATATATATATATATATATATATATATATATATATATATATATATATATATATATATATATATATATATATATATATATATATATATATATATATATATATATATATATATATATATGAATTCTGAATATTTGGGCCAGGAAAGACTGACAGGTTAAAAATGAAATGGACACATTGAATTAACATATCCCTATTATTAGACCGGAATGATACCTTTATGTGGATTTATATCTGGGCAAAGTTGATATATGAAGGTAAGAGATCATAACACATCTTTTGCATAACCATTTTTCTGATTTCTTATTTGAATGTGAAATCAGTCAATATCATGGTCGCCATATTGAATTTGACTAGCTTGGTGACGTCTCAGCCTAAGGCTTTGCATGCAACCGAGGCTTGATGATAGCCAATCAATCACCTTCATGTCTCGGCATTTCGACTGTGGGTCATCATAAAAAAAGGAATAGAATGATACAGGTCAACAGCTTTTCTGGGTCAGTTGCCCAAAGTGTGTTGGCTTCGGTCAGGAGCACTTCTGTCCACAGTTCTATGAGAAACTGGACAAGAAGACTCGTACGACTGAGAGGGAGCTATCAACGCCCATTATTTATTGTCCTCTGACTGGTCAATTTACAGGAGTGGTCCACTGGGATGCACATAGGTGTCGGCACTTTATAGTAGCACTGTACAAAAGCTTTGTTCAGTAGAGTGGTGGTAGTGTTGAATAATGCATACATTACATTAGCGCATTAAAAAACTGTTAAATCAGGCCTAAACAAAGCACTACAAGGTTCAATAACTAAATAATATGGTGCATAAATAATGGGCGTATTCACTCTATTCATGAGGCTTAATTCAATGCACCCTTTTAGGTGTACAAACATTTAGCCCAAGTGTGCAGTTAAAGAGACAAATTTTGCATAAGTGCGATTGCAATGAACACACAGGGAGAGAATGTAATACAGTTATCTTGTTCTTGTGTATAGACTTCGATTTAAAACTTTGTGAAATATAAATGTAGGGTATCTATATTGTCAGCTTAGTTTATTGTACACATGCATAAAAGAATAGTAAGGTCCAAGCTATTGACTTAAGTCGGCCTCATCTAAGTTTAAAGGATTAATAAATGTCCTCGGATTATTTTAATTTACATCATGACTCCAAAAAGCCGAATAGTCACTTATCACTTGATACTCCAGTATGGGTTCCTCGAAACTGCTGACTCAGCACATGGTACTCCATCAGAGGTCATACAAACTGTTGAGTCTGCTTCGTGACACTCGAGAGATCAATTTACTATTGCAGTGGTATGTCTGGATGACCTAAGCTACGAACAACAATTAGTTTCTCTGAGGCCACCCAGAGAAAATGTCTTCTGCTTTTATGAATGGTTTACTAAGATGCGTTCAAACCAGATGGGGACCTTTCTTAGTGGGTTTCTAACAATTTTGCTGAAGTAGTCACGCTTCACTGATTTATGAACTACTGAATGAATTGTTTGAGATTTTTTTAGCCAAATTATAAAATGATTCTGGGTGTTGATTTGACCACTTGCTCGGACATTGCATGGGAACCCCTACACCTTAATTTGTAGTCCAGCTGCCGTTGCCATTTTTGTATTTTATAACAATACATTTTCGTACGTTTTTGCCAATTTTGGCTTCTTCAAAACCGTTTCTTAGGTTATGATGAAATTTCGTGGAAATATACCTTGCGGAAGGCTCAAACACCAGATCCCCGATTTTTAACGTTTCTTCAGTTTTGGGTACTTACCGGTGAATGCACACATTCCAACAGGTCTCTGTGTAAGTCGATGAGGACTTCAATAGTAGTTTTTGAATTTTTCTGAACCCATCAGCCAGATTCATTTCAAACTTCGTGGGATGTACATCATGTAGGTCTCTACTAATTTCATTCAAATCGTCTCGATCCAGTGATGGTCGCATATTATGAGTTTGTTTTTAGGGGCAAATAGGAAAATCATTATCTTCTCTTAAACCGCCTGGTCAATTGTTTTGAAATTATAGAGGGACTCTTCTTTGTACCCTTAGACCTGAACTTGATGAACAGGTAGCATTTGATGTTTTCTATTTGTTATGGATTTTTGTGTGGTTTAGTTATTTTTAATTTGTACAAAGTTGTTACTCAGGATATTCTGAAATATGGCGGAAATGTACCTTGTGGAAGTGTCAAACAAAGTTGTTCAATTGGTGGTGTTGCTGGAGATCCCAAGTTTTTTCACGAATTTTTCAATAATGTAAGTAAGTAATGGGGATTTCAATAGTAATATACACGTTAGATTTCTTCTCAAAAGCTCCCAGTTAAATTCATTTCAAACTAGGTGGGGGACCTATCTTGGATAGGTCTCTACTAAATTTGTTCAATGGGTCACTCTTCAGTAATTTTAATTTTTTTAATGAATTTTAGTTCATTTTTTGCGGTAAACAGCACAAAAAATCTCCAAACGCAATTTTCTGATCGCTCTAACATTACATTAGAAGTCTTCATGGTACCACGAGACCTCACATTGTTCAAACAGGTAGGACTCAAATCTATTTGAGCTTCTCTAGTGTCAAAGAACCAATTTCTTCAAAAAAGTGTTTTAATTCAGTCTTTATGTTTAGCTTAATCAAATTTTTTACTTTCTTAAAAAAATTTCAAATATTCGTGCAGTTTTCTAGCCTTAAACTCTGATAGCGAACATTACATAAACATACATGGTTTCCAAACTAATAGTGCAATTTGTATTTCGTGTCTGCAGAGCTGTTACACTGGTTCAGCTGAAATTTAGTAGAAGTGTTTCCACTGTGAAAATGAAGCAATTTGGACGCAATATTGTTCCTTTATGCTCCTGTTTTTACCAAATCGGTTAATAATAATAATAATAATAATAATAATAATAATAATAATAATAATAATAATAATGATGATGATGATGATGATGATAATAATAACAACAACAATAATAATATTAATAATAATAATACAAGTTACCAGATACATTCGATCTGAACTCCTGTAATAAGTCTGCGTTATGCATTTTGCTAATGATGATGATGATGATGATGATGATGATGATGATGATGATGATGATGATGATGATGATGATGATGATAATAATAGTAATAATAATAATTTAGGCATACATCCCTAATGGTTTCTACATAAGCTAGTCGGTATTCTGATACGAACTTATATTTTTTTCTTACAAAAAAAACACAAGCTACATCTTATACCTAACGCTGCTCAGCTCCTGTTCACAGCGCCGTCTAGTGTCTAATATCGCCAGCAGGTACAAATACGACATATAGTTATATCTGTCGTTTTCCAGCTAATGCAAATAACATTTTTAAGCTCACTTCTCGCGGGTATCACTTGAAAGCTGGTGATACTTTAAAATCTTATTGAAGTAAAACAACCAAAGTAGAAATCCTTTCTTTTAAAAACTTTGGTACTAAAATTTGGACCAGCCTTCCAAATGAAGAGAGAACAACCCAGGCCTTTCCCTCTTTCAAAATGGTATTAAGGCACTGGGAAAGTTTTCCTTGTTAATGCTCCTTTTGTAGATTTTCATAATGTTTCTGTGTACTCCTTCCATTGTTACCTTGGGTGACAATGGAGAGTGAGCACAAAATGCTAGAGATGGTCATTTTTATACAGTTATAAGTCTCAATCTCACAGGCATATGTGAGGATGCGTCCTCTACTAGGCAACTTTTATTTGGTTTATATACTTTTTACTCTCTGTATTGTATTCAAACTTGGTCATAATAGCTGTTGGACAGCTAGTGTTTGTTTAAAACAACTGAGTCAAAATAAAGGTTTGTATCTTGTATTTTGTTATCATCATTCTTAATTGCTCATTATTACCTTGACCATCACCTGACTATGTGGTCCATTTCATAAGGTGATTATCTTACCTTACGTTTACTAAATTTTCACATATTATTGAACTTTCAAAAATCTCGATTACGTAGTATTTCTATTTGTCGATTCCACAGTGTCAGGTATGCCTCCTTTAATATTAGGTAGTTCTCACCGGGATGTAAATCTACTTCTAGGTTAGCGTCGCACTGTACAGTGAATTATGAACATGCACACCACACCACTGCAAAATCACACTGTGATCAACTTTTGCTGCCTCCTCATATACCGTTAAGGTCAGCTGGACATTCTACAAAGTGGAATGGAAAGAGCCAATCGGATGACGAGAATAGCATCACATGAACCGTTTAACTGAACCGTGGGTGCGGTGTTATAATAATAATAATAATAATAATAATAATAATAATAATAATAATAATAATAATAATAATAATAATAATAATAATAATAATAATAATAATAATAATAATAATAATAATAATAATAATAATATATATATATATATATTTTTAATGTTTATTCTGCGGAATGCTAGAAACCAACAGCAAGTTATGATGAGTTGTTTGTCCTTATTGGTCACTTTGCGTAAAAGGCAATGGCGACCAATGAGTACACACAGCACATCGGAGCTCGATCGTCCAGCTGATCAAAGGCAGCCGCCATTACAAAGAAAATCCAAACCACTACCCGGCAACTCGTTGGCTTCTCACCTCGGTAATCTCTACACTTACACTTTAAGCATGAGAGCGATCTGAAAATAAAAGTTTACATCTCTTCCGCCAATTTCTGTCTGTTTTGGACCTTTAAAAGGTTAAAAAAACAAAAGTTGAAATGTAGAATTGATAGAATCTGAAACTATCACGTTTGAAGGTGAGTAGTTGCGAATGTTTGTACGCAAGGGCATTGAAGGCTGTTGTCCTACTCTCGTATCGTTCATTCGGCGGGACTATGGTCTCCGATGCTCTATCGCTAAGCCTCACTCTAGAGAGTTTCGCAAACTTCAAACTTGATGGATTCGCTAAGCCTCACCCACTGGCTTCAGACGCTTGTTATTTAGAGGGCGGCATTGGTCACTAGAGTCCCTTAACACTACGCGACCAACCAGTTATGGGAAAACCTGTCGTCTGATCTATGTTGACGTTTACCGCCCTCTAGTGACTGAAGCGCTCTAATTTCACAACTATACATTCGATTTGAACTCCTGTAACAAGCCTGCGTTAAACCTGCTGGTTGAGCTTGACATCCGTTTGATGTATGGGGTGGCATAAATATATTAACTGCTCTGTTTATTTCATCTTATTCAGCCGTGTATTTCAGTGGTTAAATGTTGACATCCAGTTTCTTTCTAGGAAGCTAATTTTCCAATAGGTTTTGCCGTTTTGGGGTGTTCTTCTGCAACAGTTGAGTTTGTATTCTGTGTCCTGAGGCGACCAGTCTCTGTTGGTGATCTGGTTAGCTGTGTTTGTCTACCACAACGGAGCATTGTTGAAAAAGTCTCTCGAAAGTTTCTGAAATTTCAAACACATTTGAGCGCTTCTGTTATCCAGTAACTAACATTTAATTTCACTGAAACTTTGCCTTCATATGTGACACTTAGACGCTCATGTTTTTGGACAAAATGCATAGTTTAACAAGCAAACAAGATTTTTGTGTATTGTCTGTACAAATGAATGGGTATATTATTTCCCACCCTGTATCATCATTCTGTATCTCAGACTTACATGTGGGTCATATTGTGTTGGCTTGATACGTAGTGATTCGTTTTACCAAAACTTTTGGATTTATTTCTCAGCTATTCAAGTGACTTTCTTAAAGGTGGAAGTTGTTATCAAAAATTGACTGCTGGTTGATGATAAAATGACACACAGTACGCGTGTAAATATATAATACGGAAAGGAACGTGTGTTATATTGTTAAAAGCAGATGCCATTACACATTTTTACTATATTACGCTATATACTACAGTGGTCATAAGAGTCAAAACCGTTTGAAATAATTCACCTTGTATTGCCACTGTGTTTGTTCTCAGTAACTGAACACAGTGTTTTGTCTTATACTCGGCAACTGTAAATGAGTTTATGTAAAATATACTATATTCCAAAAATAGTCATTAGCTGACGTGGTTTACTTTAGGCGTGCCTTTGAAAGAATGATACATAACTGCATTACCTTGAGCAGAGAGGATATATGTAAGGATTGATCGAGCTGTTAACAAGTCCCAGAATGAAGAGATTAAATGCAATACCATATTTCTTATTCATCAAAACCATAGAACCAGGCAGCAGATTTAATTCTACAAACACGTTGAAAACAACTGTAGGTGCCCAACAGATAAAAAAGATCAATACCACCAAAAGCATCATCTTGATCACCTAAAACATGAAAATGAAAAATTAACGACACCGGAGTCAAGGGAGCAGAAGTACATATACTCCTTGGACCAAAGAGGCCAGATGAGTCTCCTGGAAAACACATGCTGGAAAAAAACACAGCTTCTGAATCATGAAAATGATTCTGCCTATGTCGAATTCAGAGAGCTAAGAGTGACCCGCACGGCAATGCATTGTAGATTCACATTGATCCCTGTATGGTCAATGGCCCCTAACAAAGCCTATGAGTACAATAACACCAGACACACTTTTTACATCTTTGTGGCTATTTTGTCACTCCCAGGGCATTTTATTTTGGTATATCTACTCGGGCATACCCACAGCTATCGAGTCCATGTTAGATACCACTGTATGTGACACCAAGGAGTCTAGAATAGGGAGGAAGGAGAGCTTGCACGCCCGGCTGCCCCGACCTTCCTTGCGTACCCGTCGTTGTTTATGAAAATCGGAATTATAGTGATTTTGTTAAAACAAAGGTGCTTTGAAATAACTTTGAACTCAATATCCATATCATATGTTAATTAACACATGTGTGCTGAATGGTTTGTGGTTTCTCACGGTCAGGCGAATTTCCCAAATTCAAACAATGAGAAGAATTGAACTGTAAACGTCGTCAAATGTTTAAGCCACAAATTTGCACATATGTCAATCATAGAAGTGAACTTCGCTATGTGGTTTGTTTGTCGTTGTCAGTATACTTTCTTTCTTTCGAGAGGACAAGAAAAATAACCTCTGGATAATACCAATTCTTCTCGAGTAAAGACAAGTACATCAATCATTGATACTTCAGACAGGTTTGCTTGTTGCAATGTGGATGAACAATGAAATTCACGGAAAAATATCTAAATCTTTCAATGCGCTTACCGGACATGAATCTCATAGGTATATTTTATGTTCGGAACGAGCGGGCTAGAACCTGCAACCTTTGGCCCCGGTCGCCTAGCTGAAATGGGAATGTATCTATTCTTAAAACTTTGTGATTTTGCCGGTTGTATGCAATATTATCATGTCCATTTAGCGCAACACGAGCTAGCCATTTCACCTATTTCGGTCGGCATTCGTGTTAGTAAAATCATGGAAAAGGCCATTCAAGAACAGTTCCTTGATTATGCGCGATTTCATGAGCACAGAACAATCGGCATGCTTGGAACACCATTCTGCTCAAACTTGCTTACACAAAGTCATAGATTACCGGTTGCAAATTTAAATGATGACTGGATCACAGCTATTTGTTTTTTAGATGTGCAAAAATGTTTTGATACTACAGACCATGCTGTTTTAAAATTCAAGCTTCAAAAGTATGGTATTGTAGGTGATGAGTCTTCGTGGTTCTCTCTCTATCTTACGGATAGACGTCAGATTGTTGTATGTATCGGAAAGTCATCAAATAAGAGGAGTGCAACAATAAGCATCCCAAGGGTCTATCCTCCGACCATCCCTCTTCCTTTTATATGTTAGTGATAGGGTTCAATATATAAACAAGGGGTCGTGCAACTTGTTTGCTGACGATACAGCATATTATATTAATACCAATTGATGTATGAGTGCGAGTGTGTATCCAGGGCCCCTATGGAAAGCAGCCTGAGTGCTGATCAGGGCTACCCTGTATAAATAAATAAATAAATAAATAAATGAATGAATGAATGAATGAATGAATGAATGAATGAATGAATAAATGAATGAATAAATGAATGAATGAATGAATAAATAAATAAATAAATAAATAAATAAATAAATAAATAAATAAATAAATAAATAAATAAGTAAATAAATAAATAAATTATCTATACTGCGGGGAAAATGTTCAAGAAGTTACCGGTGCTTTACAAGAGAGCTTAGATAATGCTGGGATTTGGCAGACCAGAAATAAGCTGTCTGTCAATGCCGCTGAATCGAAATCAATGTTGACCGCAAAAGGTGAAAGAAAACATGAACCACTTAAAGTTAACTTTAAAGGTGATAAATAGAACAGGTGCATGATACGAAATATTTGGGTGTCTATTTGGACGAGAACATAAACTGGTCATCCCATTTAGAACAACTACATGTCAAGGTTATGTGGAAATTAGCTCTCCTCAGAAGACTGAGTAAATTTTATACCAAACACACGCTTGAGTTGATCTACAAGACAATTCTGCCAAGCATTGTATTATGCAGACACTGTATGGGGAACACGTGATGCTAAGAGACAAAGGAAGACCCAAAGATTACAAAATGCAGCTGCTTGGGTGATTTTATACAACTATGATTATGTGAATGTTCGAGGGGAAGACCTAGTTAAGAGTCGTAAGTGGCAAACCATTGCAGAGCGGCAGAGGTTTCATACAGCACTTTTAATATGCAAGTGTGTTCATAGGCTGACACCAAACTATTTATCTGATCAAGTAAACCTAGTCAGGGATGTGTTTTCTTATCGAACGCGAAAAAAAATCGGATTTAATATCATGGTGCCATTCCCACAAAAAGAAGTTTTAAATGGTGATTTTTATATAATGGTGCTACAGTGTGGAATAGTCTTCCAGACATTTTGAAAGGTAGTGAAAACATATACTGTTTTAAGGCGAGATATGGGGAATGTTATTTTAAATCTGGCTATCTCAAGTGTTTTATCATGATTGTAACTTTGCTATATATTATATTGTCACTTATTACGTTTTATGGAAAGTTTGTACAGCATGCAGGGCCGCGTGCAAGAGCAGTCTGTAACTGAAACGGTTACCCTGAGTAAATATATTTTAATGAATAAAACAAGTTAAGCAGATGAGGGTGGCCTCTTTTCCAAACAACTAAACACATTCGGATCCTAGTGAGGCTAAAGTAATATTTAGTTCTCTGTTCAGCCAATAAAGCCATCGTGAAGCCAGAAATCAACAAAACATCGACGTAACAAGCGACTGAGCGCAGTCAGAGGCCTACTTTGCTTACAGGTGTACAATACAAGAAATGGCCTACCTTTATTCTTCCTCTTACAACAGCATTCTGTTCGCTATGATCTTCCTCTTTGCCTTTTTCAAGCTGCACACTATAAAGACACAAAAAGGTATCGATTTTCTGGATCCTGAATGATGAGACGTGAAGTTAATCCTTTCACAGTTTGATTTTTTATAACATGTTAACTGTGCGCGTATGCGTAGTAGTAACTTATTTGTTCGATTTGTTTAAACCACAAAATAATCTCCACTTTATTCCTTATTAAAAAAAACCCAAACACCTCCACTCCCAACAAGCCCTAAATTAGAACCCACACCCACCCACCCACTCACACAGAAAACAAAAGCCAACGTTACAAGTTTACATGAACGTTAAGTACACCGCGATGAATACCATTCAGGCGTAAAAATAATGAAATTAAATAACATTATTGTGATAATTTGATATTATCAGTAATAACATGGTACATTAGCCATGATCCGAAATCATGAGGGATAATCTGTTATGAACGAAAAACACTGTGAAGTGACTACAAAAATGTCAGGTCATCACAGATTTTAAAGATGATACAAAGGCGCAACCATGTTACAATTTCTAAGGCACAATGTTCACCACTATGTCAAAAAGAGGCAAGTGGGTAAAATACACAAAAAACGAGCAAGTACAATTAAATTTGCAAAATGCAACTAAAATTCACGTTTGTCCTTATTTTCAACATAACTCGACGTTGATGGGGGTTGATCCAATACACATAGGATAAATATATTGACAATATACTCCCTTATAGCACTTTAACATATATATATATGTATGTATGTATGTATGTATGTATGTATGTATGTATGTATGTATGTATGTATGTATGTAAAAAAGTATAGACACATTTGTTTTACATGGATGATATATATAATATGTATGTATGTATGTATGTATGTATGTATGTATGTATGTATGTAAAAAAGTATAGACACATTTGTTTTACATGGATTGTGAAAGAAGTCAAGCATTGACTTATCGAGTCACTCTCCATGGCACAGATGTTGGCGTATACTTCCAACCTTGCCTAGGGGAAGAAACCGAAGAACTCAGAGAAAATCACCGTGCACGGTTAAAGTGGTAGGAACTTTTTCCACATGCTGCCCAGGACGAGAATCGAACCCGGGTCGCAGAGGTGAAAGGCGAGCGTCTTACCGATCTGCCAACCGTATGTGTGTGTGTGTGTGTGTGTGTGTGTGTGTGTGTGTGTGTGTGTGTGTGTGTGTGTGTGTGTGCTTGTGTGGTTGTACATGTAAAATGTGCTCTATGTTATAACGCCCGTTGTCCATAGAGTACCTTCAGTTGTGTATAACAAGACTTTTCTTAGCATTGTATCGAATCATTGACTAAACTCTAATCAGCAGATACAGACAGTGCAGTCATAAGGTACGCACATTAAAGTCAACTTCACGACAAAGCTAAAGTAAGCACACGTTGATCGACATGTTGAGGGTATCACCTTTCTGTAAGACCAGTCGAGGTCTTTAAACTTTTCCAGAGGGTCACACATGTTCTGGTGTACGTGTAAGCTAACAGCATGAGAGGTATCGTGACTTGCACAAGAACGGGGTAAAGTGTTTTTATCAGTTTTTCCGGATGTGGGGTGTTTTGAAATGTTAAATAACAATGACTTTTGCTTTGTCCAACCCCAAAGTTGTGCAATTTCGTGGCGTTCTGCAAAAGGACCACAAAATGGCAAAATTATACATTGTATGTATCATTTTATGCAGCTCTAATAGTACGGACCTAACGTCTCATTGTGCCCTAAGTTTCTAACCCGCCACAAGAAAAACTGTTGAGCTAAGTCATGCTATTCTGAGAGGAAGACCACTGACTGATACTAGTTCTTATCCCAGTAGATCACATATATGTCAGCTGTATAGGCTGTATGAACAGAGAAAAATATCTAACAAATTATTGTATTTATATCTTTTTGTCCAGCACCACTTCTTAGTTGTCATTACCCTGTTCCGATGTCGGAACTCTCTACTCTCCATAAATTAACCTGTCACTGTCTATAACCTATATATACATATGGAAGTACTATTGTCCATATTTCACACGTTCTTCTGTAGTATTTTGACATAGGCTGTATCAGTCCAAATAGAGTAAAGGCTCACCACCGGGTAACTACTCAGAAAATGTTTCGGAGCCTATACCCGTACATGTCTCTCTGAGCAGCGGCTAAATGTCTAAGATAAATATTCAGCAAGACAACCCACATAATAATGAACAAATATGAACATGACAAATGATGAATAGGCTAAAAACGTGAAATTATGCTTGTAAATGCAGAGCTTCATTATGAACAAGTACAGGATCAGATAAGAACAATTTGACTTTCCCCTGAACAAGTATGTACTCTTCTTAGCTAGATGGCTCATCCTAGTTAAACAACCTGCCGGTAGAAACAAACTGGGGCATTATATTCAGTCCCAGTGAATGTAAAATAAACAGTTGCAGCTAGACCACCTGTGCAAACCAAGGAAAATCCTAACCAGTACTGCCACAATGGACATCCTGCACCAGAAATGTAAAACAAACCCCATGATGGCACCTACTTCTCACTTTGAAAGTCTCCAAACAATTAAGCTCTATTTCACTGCCAACCCTGAGTCAATGTTTCAACGTAATGTGTCAGGTTTATGACATTTGAGAAAATACTGTCAATTTTTCGAGAATTTTTTTTATTTTGAGTAAATGTGCATTTAGCCATGTCAAAAAGAATTAAAGTCATTAGCATTTATGACAAAAACATGTTATCAAAACATAATGTTTCTTAACACGGTTTTAAGTACAATTAGGCAAACTTGTAACTGTCATCGGCCGCTACTAGCTACCGATAGCGGGGGGGGGGGGGTGTAACCTGACAGAAAACATGTAAGCCTAAAACGTCTTAAAGTGAATATTAAAACAGAATGATGCCAAAAGATGAAATTAAGTAGCACAACAGGCAAGTCTGGAAACTAAAATTATTGTAGCCAAACGTTCTAATAATCTTTGGATATTCACAGCAAAATTTTTTGTAGGGCAAGCCAGAAAAGAATTAAAGTCATTGGTATTGAAGTGAAGAGAATCCAATCAAAATGTGATATTTCTTAACCAGATATCAAGTACAATTAGGCAAGCTTGTAACTGTCATAGGCCGCTGCTTGCTACCGATAGCCCCTGGCGCTTTAACCTGACAGGAAACAAGCTAGCCTTATCGTATATACGTTCACAGTCTGTCTCAGACTTAAAAAATAAATGGTTAAATCCAGACGTACCCAAAAGAAGATTTGTGGAAGAGCCACTATTATTGCGGAGACCCACAGAATACAGACCAACACAGATGTTCTATATGAAGCAGCAGTCTGCAGAGACCTGACTGGATGACATATTACAATGTACCTAAAGGTGAAAGAAACGTATCATATACAGCGGGGCATTCAATTAAATAAATTGAGTCTCTGCTACATTAAAGAGTATTAATACGAAGGGCCAGATGTGTATTTATCTGAATACACAACTCAACGCAAAATTCCTGCCAGATAGAATTGTGTTTTCTCATTGGATTATATGCTAAAATAACCTGAGGTAAACTGCTTTCTTATGACACTGATAAATAGACTTTTCAGAGTCATTTAAGGTGTCACCTGTGTTGACTAAGGAGAATCCGGTGTTTTTACTTGCAACGAATTTAAACTTATCAAGTTGCAGATTACAATAGTAAGAAATGGTAATACACAACTCTAGAAGCATTGGCTGAAGTGCCCTCCGTAGAAGAGGTATAGAAACCTTCCATTTTTCTTCTTTCCTATTTTAAATCGTGTGATCAAAGCTGTGGAACAGTTCAAAGATCTCGTGGATGGTAATGTACTACCAAATATTGACACTAGCATAACAAGACCTTACACAGTTAATTTGAATCGACTGGATGTGACCAAATACCAAGAAAAACAACAGATCGACAAGTTCAACCTCAGTCCATGCACTGTTCCTCTGCAAAATTGCCTTTTTAGAAATACCCGAAGAAACTTGATAATTCGGAAATGTGGAAGTCGCAGGTGTGAAACCTTGAAGGAATTTTAAAAAGACAATCAAGTTTTTGTCTTATTTCGCAAAGAAAGAGTAACAAGTTTCTAGTTCAGATGCATGATCATTTTTGAATTGTAAATCAAGAAATATCATTTATTTACTGGAATGCCAAAAGTGTCGACTTCGGTATGCTAGAGAGACTGGTAGAGCACTCCATGAACGGACCTAAAGGGTCACCGAAAGACCGTTTGGAAAAAAGAGGAAATTCGAGATAGACAATTTTGAATATAAGGTCATAGTTTTAGCTTTAAAATTATTGAAAAAAATTTACACCAGATTAAAATGAAACAGAAACTGGTTTAAGAAGCAGACGAGAGGAGTGGGAACTGCTTTGGCAAAAAGAAATGGGTACCATATGGCCCATTGAATTAAATGATAGCATCAAAGGGGTAGGAAATGTTTCAAAATATATTCAAAATAAGTTGTGCTTCACAGTAAATTAATGCTCGGGCAAGCCAAGGTCGTTCACATGGTCATCGTAAACATCCAAATTAATTTTTATACTCTCATGTTTCACATTAAATTCTAAAGGATATATTTAGGCAACCTGATAGTCTTCATCGGGTCAGGTCCACACCTTATGAAATTCCATTGGCACTCCTTCACAATTTGAAAGAAGATTTTACAAAATTATCCTTGGAAAAAAAAAGTTTGATAAAATTTTTCATCATATTATTAACATGTATCTTACCATAGACTTTTTAAACCTTCAGCTATTGAGACGAAAATACCAAAAGAGGATTTTATAAAATTAACATATAATGGTAGAGAAATTGATTTTATAAACCTTTCTAATATTTTGCATAATGAAAAGGTACAATCATGTATACCACTTTATCTGAATACCAATGTTCCTGAACTTTCATATATAAGTACCATCCAATCCAAGATATGTAACCATATTTATTCCGTTGATGACGTTGTACTGGATAATTACATAAAAGGAGAATATCCTTGGTTTTGTCATAATTCTTCTTATGTTTCTGACCATTATGGTCATGTTATTAGTACTGATCATTCAATTATACTAAATGAGGCACTACGTAAACTCATATCTAAAAGTCCGAAATATCGTGAACAAAATAAATTGGGGGGGGGGGGGGGTAAAGACAAGAAAATCATCATGAATGTTGTTGATAATATGCAAGAAAATGGGCAAGAAATGACAATTTTAATATTTAAACATTAGATGACTGGAAAAGTGAAATAAATTATATTGTTAGTAACAAAATCAAGGCATTACAAAAAAGAATCAAACAGCCACCACATACAATTCTTACAAATGCAGAGGTTGTAAGTTGCTTGCAAAACATGCATAAAATTTTGTTTTTGCAGTAGCTGATACCATCAAATTATGTTATTATTTTTTGTAAACAGTTTTATTATTAGGTTATAACTGACGAATTAGGCTAGTTAGTCACAAACTTAAATTCGGCAACATACTAAAAGATAAATGTGTCAGCCGACAATATTTAGACAAACATAAGCTATTTTTTTATCGACATTCAACATGCAATATTCTGATGAACATGCAGGTTTACCAAGAATTTTCAAAATTCCAAAACTTCACAAAAATTCATGCAAGTCCGAATTTATTGCAGGTTCAAAATTTTGCTCATCAAAACAATTGTCTTTTAAACTGTAAAATGGTTTAAAAAAGACACAATAGTTATGGTTAAATTACTGTAATTGAATAGCAGCAACTTTAAGTGTAACCAGGTCTCGGGTTTTGTCCAACTCCAAAATTTTGTTAAAACAATTGAATGGCGCAAACAATAAATTCCTATACAAACAAATTTCATCTTGAGACTTTCTACTCTATATACAACAATTCCACAAATTGATGTGAAACGACGTTTAAAATCACTTACATATAAAACATGCAAGAAAAACCATTTCCCAAAACTGATCATCACATGTATGAATGCATATTTTGATAATACATGTGAAGTAATGGATGGTCAGTGTAATTTGAAAATGATAAATTTGCTCAACTGTTGGAATTTTTGATGGATTACATATTCGGAGATTCTGTCTTTAGCCAAACCACAGATGGGTACAAATTGTGCACCATTGTTAGCCACTAGGTTATATTTATTTGGCCACGAATATCATTTGTAATATCTAACAACGAAAGACCATGTGGTAAATGTTTTGGAGTGACCTTTCGATATATTGAAAACCTACTAAGTATCAATAAGAAATATTCAAACAATGCATTTCATCCATATACCCAAGTAATTAGAGTTAAACAAAACTACAGAAAATAACTAGGAATGTTCATACTTGGGTAGATGATGTTTATGATTATGATGAATTAAAGTTTAAACCGTGTGAGAAATGAGATCGGTTCTAGTTTTGTTAACTACCCTCACATGAATAGTAATATTCCTATTTGGCCTGCGTATGGCGTCTTTGTGTCACGGCTGATTGAATTTGCTAGAGTATGCACTGAGTTGGACAAATTTGAATTCCGCCATACACTTTTATGTGATAAACTAGTAAAACAAGTATAATAAAAAATTAAGTTAAAAATCATTTTTGAAATTTGTAGAAAAATGAGTCCTTATTACGCAAATATAAGGCAGATTTGAAAAGTAATATAAATAAGACTGTGAGCGAGTATTAATTGTACTCTGCAATTTATGTAATTATAATGGTATATGTATGGAGCAAGATACCTCTTGAAGTTGAGAGTTGTATGCATCAAATCGATTAAGCTGTTTCTAAACTTTCAGTTAGTTCCCGTTTCAAGTCAGGAGTGAGATGTTTTCCTCCGTACTATATTCATGTCTGGTGTATGTCTATCTTTATCCAACTGCATTTTGACATGGTTTGTTTGATGGCTGTCGATTTGTATCATTTTTGGATCTTGATTACATGGAGTTCGATGCAGCCTCTTTGACGTCATTGAAAACTGTTGTCCGCTTCTATTTTTCATGACAGTCATTATTACTTTATGGCTGTTGTCTGTTTGGAGATGCTGGCAGTTGCATGGCTTGATGAACGTTCAGAACTTGTATGTAATCGGTCATGTTCATATTTGGACGGATTTGAAATTGGATTGAATTTGAATATCGATCTTGATAATTAATGGTCACTGATCATATGTAGGTGCGAGTCTGTCTCAAGAACAATCACTTTCTGCTGGATGTAATTTACTGTCTGTATAATTTATTCATTTGCAACTAAACCGCTCTGCAGCCATCTGTAATTTCGGATGTCGTCTGCTTCATCCATTTTATTAAATACTGTCCTGTCTCAAATTGTCATCAATGAAAATTTCAGGACTTACTCGGATAACATGCCATGGTCAATAGCTTTGCACGGCTCACCTCGGGCGCTCTATAGGCGCTAAGCGCCCAGGTTGCGCCGTGGAAAGTTCCAGATTCGGTCCAATGTGACTTCTCATTGATAATTATACTGCTGCTTACTAATGCAGTTAAATTTACAAACATATAATGTAATTGCGATATTTAGTGATTCATTCGCAGCTTAAGTCAACTTACTGATGTAATATGCAACAAATAATGTATAACCGCTGGTAATTTGCAGTAACTCATTGAAACATTACAGTTATTTACAAGCGCACTTCTACTTAAACGGAAATTGTACAATTATTCGCAAAACTCAGTGTTCCATGTATTAAATCATGGGCTTTGCACTGCTATTTCGTATTTTTACAAAACCCAGTGATTTCACTGAACATATTTACACATATGTGAAATTCTTTTACACATATATGAAGTATTGTTACCAATACATGTATATACAATTGTATTTTTGTGTCACATATGTGTAACACTATTTCACATATGTATAAATCTTTTTCACATATCTGAAATAATTTATTTCACATATATGAAAAAGATTTGCGGACAAGTGAAATTCCTTTACACATGTGTGCAATTAATCTTTTATTTCACATATATAAAAAAGAATTTCACACATGTGAAATATCTGTTTCTTTTACATAAGCGAAAAAGATTAATACATATGGGAAAAAGGTTTACACACATGTACAAAGGCCTTACACATGTAAAATAAAATCATAATTACACATGTATGTAAAACTGTTTCAATATGTGTTAATCATTTTCACATATTTATAATAAATCTTTTTCACATATACAGATCCTGGCCATTGACTTGGAGTTGTTTGATGTACAAAACCCAGGATTTTTTGACACAGCAGATATGTCTTATGCACAAAACTCGGGTTTTGTTCTGGAACTCTGAGATTTGTCCAGGATTGCTGGAGCTAATGACTCTGATTCACAAAACGCAGGGTTTTGGAGCAAGCATGTTTGATTTGCGCCGTTTTTTAAATTCTGCAGAAAACCCCGGGTTTTGTTATAAAACCAAGTGTTTCATGTACAAAACCTAGAGGCTCCTAACAAAACCCTGGGTTTTGTTAGATTTCATGATTAGACTTTACAACTCCTGCCGTTTGAAGGCGAATTGAAATAATAAATATCCAACGGGCGTCTGTGTTGGTCTGTCCATGAATAGAGGGCAAACTTACAGTAACGTAATGGCAAAGCTAACAGCTTATTGGGCGCAGATATTTCAGTAGTTAATGACATAGAAAACAGTCCAGTGCGGTTCAATTTCCTGTTATTTTTTTTAACACTTTGCAGGTGTGTTCAATGACGTCGTCTGGTTAATGGAACGACAGAAACACATATTCTATACTGTTTACATCGTGCAATGACAAGGGTCAGAGAAATGTAATGAAATCATGAAAGCTCATGCCGGGTTGCCACGGTAGGCCAACATGTTCAAATCTGACTTCATGTAGTAAGGTGCAGGATCAAGTTTCTAAATCAAAAGATATTTTATATTGCAAACATTCACTCTTACCTTTCAATGCCGATGACAACCATACCAAACATGGATGAGCCAAAAGCGAAATACTGAATAAAGTGCACCAGTTTACATCCAATGTTTGAGAGATGTACATCTTGTGGGAAATAGTGCTCCACGATCTTCAATGTATAAATATTTGCTTTTATAAGCATAAAACAAAAAAAACAAAAAAATAGAAAAAAAAAAAAAAAAAAATAACCTCCACCCCCCAAAAACCCCAGAAGCACAACCCCACCAAGAAAACCCCCAAGCACCCCCCCCCCTAACTGTGATCAATCAACTGATCTTTCCAGGATGACCGTTGAATATTTCCAGTGAAAATGATAGAACTCCCGTAGTAATAGTTGTTATTTTTTGTCCATATCCTCCGGTTATTCTACAATTTTATGTTTGAAGGATTATTGTAATAACTTTTTGGTGTCGGCCTGTCGATATTTGTTCTTGGTCACACAAATTTAATCCCGTGCGTGTGTGTGAGTGCGTGTGTGCCTGAGAGAGAGAGAGAGAGAGAGAGAGAGAGAGAGAGAGAGAGAGAGAGAGAGAGAGAGAGAGGAGGGGGGGGGAGGTTGCCGGTTCTTGTCCGACGACTTTACTTCAGTACCTTTTACACAACAGGTGAGATTCCGTACAAAATACCGAAACCAAGCTTTTGATTTACCGCCACGTATTATTCTATTGGTACAACATCGGGTAAAGATGAAGAGATACTTCATTAAATGCAACACGAAAGGAATTCTGTCTGTGCAACATACAGGATAATACACATGGCGACTTTTGTAATTCGTTATTGCAGCCTAATTCTGTTGGTGGAGGAGATAAAAGAACTTCCATGTGTATTTAACAGCAGCTGCCTGATAGCTTGCACTTGATAAAGACAATGGCAAAAATACACCTTCATGAAGTCTTGTATGTTTTGTGAATGAAATTTACAACTGACCTCATTTATGTGTTTTTCCTTTTTTGTGATAAACAACGAGACATTATATACCCACAGGATTTATTTTATGTTTGTGACCTGCATATTGCTTTTAACTTGGTCACTTGTTTAGGAAGAGTACTGTTTCAAGCAGCACCTAAGTAATTATTTCACGTTCAATAATCTACTTGAATAAATAACAGACATCTCCAATTGCAAGCGATCGCAGAATAAAAAGCACCTCCCGTGCCCGCGGCCCTTTCTCAAACTTCATTCTTCACATTCAACATATGCCTTTGTTGTTGTTACAATGAGAAGTGACACAGAAAAAGACCCAAAGAAACGAGTTTTTTAATAACCATATGGCATTGACCTTCAGCTTTTTCAGATAAAGTCTAAACTTAACAAACTTAAAGTTATCCACAGAGCTTCACATCAGTTGATTACACTTCGGCCTATAGACCAAATGTGTTTCCTCAAAAGTGGGTATAGTTGACATACAAATTTGTTCATGAGAAAACACGTGGTCACATATACAGGCAAGTGGGTCTCTAATAATCTTCATTCCGAGTTCTGTTTCAAAACCAAGGGAACCTTGATCTGTTGATGTTTTTTTTTTCTATTCATTGTGCATGCATACCATATATTGGCGGTAACATCATACATAAAGGTGGTTACTGATGGTGTAACATGACAGCAGATGCTCTTCATCTGTTATGTGCACATTATGCTTTTACCCTGTTTATCTATAAATACGTAAATTGTTGTAATCAATTCATAATGTGTCTTGTTCTTATGCTGCTGCTATTATCGATGAATATTCACTGCTAGCGACCTTTGCGACATTATACTTTGTCATTTTAACATTCGGATCTGAAACTCTGACAAAGTAAGAACATTCAAAACTGCCATTGTTCCCACATTTGATATTATCCATTTTTGCGAACCATTTCCCTCAACAGACACCCTCGGCAGTGATCTCAGTATCTCAGGATATCATGACATAATGTGGAAGACCGCCATGGTGGTTTTGGAGGCGGGATGGCCCTTTTTGTATCTAATGAGCTTGTTGTCATTCGTCGTCTTCATTTGGATCGACTAAATATTGAGCTTCTGTAGACTGAGAGAAAAGTCCAAAATGATAAAATTTTACTGGATAACGTTTATGGACCGCCTGATGCACCAGCATGTTTTAGGACAAACAACAGGGTAGTTTAAGACCAGCCAAAATCAGAGTTAAAGTGCTAATCACTGCTATAGTCGTTTTCTCGTTATCATTAAACATATAATGGTTAAAAGATTCAAATTCCTCATGAAGATACCATGCATTAAAATACCAGCAGACCCAGTCTAAAGAAAAAGTAGTCTTAGTCAACAGCTTTCCTCGGGACACTTTGCGCGTAATGTGCGCCAAGTGTCCAGAGGAAAACTGTTGACTCAGCCTTAAATCAGCGCTTTAACCCTTTCCCCCTTAAACCGGCCAAAACCGGCTGGTGGTCAAATGTCGTCTGCTTCAACGTTTTCAACTAATTTCAACAGTAATGAAAAACAGTTTGACTGAGAATTGCAGATGAGACCTATCAAGATCACGTGCCCCAGGTCAACAGCTTTCCTCGGCATGGGTTGGGCACTTAGTGGCGAACCCATGCCAAGGAAAGCAGTTGACTCAGTCTCAATTCAAGGGGGGAAGGGTTAAAGGTTAGTAATATACAACATATTATAACTGGTGATCGAAACTGGTACTTTTGTAGCACTGTTGGCTCTGTACTAAAGCAATCATGCCTTAAAAGTTTGCCAACCCTCCACAAATATTACAGAAGCAATATACCGTGCTATACCACAGCTACCCGTCTAGCTAGCCCGTATTGTTTCTAATATACCCACTCTTGGTAAAGATCTTCAGGTCTTGCCACCTGTCACCAGTTGTTGATTCAAATATTCTCTTCCGGTGCAAAAAGGAATATCATACAATCGATATATTTGGGAATTTAAAAAAGCCCATTGAAAATTAGAGTCTTTAAAGCCGGAATAAACTGTACTCCGAACATTTTCTTATGTAAAACTTCTAAGAAGGGAAATATTTTGGTGTACGGATCATGCATATCAGATCAGTAGAACAAATGCTATGGTAGTTCTAAATATCACATATATTGTAGCCGGGAGGCTGACATCTTTTCGGTAATAAATCCCAGAATGCAGCAGTGATGACTTAGCAACCTCTGAAGGTTGATTTTAAAAGTTTCACCAAAACCCCTCTTTGAACGATATTTAGAATAATATATCACAATTGTGACAGTAAATGCTCAAGACGACATAAAATCAATACAATAAGTTTAAACATTGTAATTTTAGTAGTCAATGGAGATACTGATAAATTGCCTATGAGGACACCATGTCGTCATTGTTGCATTATGGGATAGATGTTTGGCCAAGATGGGTGACAGCAGCGTTCAAGCAAAAACGTAATGCCTGCTACAATTCGGAAAATGTTGATGTTTGCAGTGATAATTGAACTAAATTATTGATAGATATTGCTGAGGAAACAATCCCAAGTAAATGCATGACAGTGCGTTCATAAGAAATGCCATGGTTCAACTCTTTAGTCAGATGTGCAAAACGAAAAGTGTATAGTTCATACAACAAGGCTAAGAAGGAAAAATATCAAGGACAGTTCAAGACAGCAGAAGAACAATACAATACAAACTTGGGGCGTCGTTGAAAAATACTAACAAGGGGTCTCATTGAAAAATACAAATCAAAAGATCAAAGATTTGTGGCCTAAGGTTTAATAATTTTTGTGAATGGTAATCAGTTCTAGGCTATCCCCACACAACTTCATGATAATTGTCATATCACCCACAATCCAAAGCTGAAAGATTCAACAAGCTTTTCCTCGACCAGAGTACCTTTGACACATCCAGAGAATACACACTACCAGCCATAAATCCACCAGAATTACTTCTCAGTTCAACCCACAGTAACTGAGAAGAGGTCTTTCCCATTTGAAAAAAGTCTAGATGTCACAAAGTCTACCTTCCCCGATATAAACAGTGCTATTCAATTGCGAGAGGGGGTGCCATCTATTTGCGATTCCCCAAAAAGTTTGTATAATTTATCACTGTGTCGGGAAATAATTCCTACTTTCTGGTTAACAGGCCCATGTCACTTCTCTGCACACGAAGGATGATACACACTTATGTAATAACAATCGACCCATCGTTCTGTTAATTTATGTTAGCAAAGTGATGAAACAGGAATTTTTGCAAATGTTTCAATTTTTTTTTTTACAGATAATCTCCTTTTATCTTCTAATCAGTACGGGTTCATGCCTGGAGACTCCACTCTTAACAAGCTTTTATCCCTTTATCATGAAGTTTCCCGGCTGTTGATCTCCAAAAGGAAATCTAAGTTGTCTTTCTGGACATCAGCAAAGCCTTTGACAGAGCTTGGCATCAAGTTTTCCTTTTCAAATTAGAGAGGAGCGACATCTCACACTCATAGCTTAAATTGTTTAAAAGTTATCTTGCCAATCGCCAGGAAAGAGTTGTTATAAGTGGGTAAGCTTCTTCTTGGGGTCTATCTATGCTGGCGTCCCTCAAGGTCCTGTACTTGGCCCCGTGCTGTTTCTTACATTTATTACCGATGTTGTGGAGGTTGGTGATTTAAAAATCAAACATTTTGCTGATGACACATTGCTATATCTCACAGTTGACAGCCCATACCTAACTACAGACACGTTAATTGCGGACCTGTTTTCCATTGATCATTGGGCCAGAGATTGGATAGTAACGCTCAACACCTTAAAAACGGATGCTATGTTTGTATCTCGAAAGGGAAATCAACGTTAGCCCTATATATGATGGTGGTGATACTTGTGCATGCAATAACTATCGTCTAATTTCATAATTAAGTTGTATCGGGAAGGTAATGGAAAGAGCCGTTCTGAAACATGTATTTCATTTTTGTAGAGATAATCTTATATCTCTGGAAAGCATTCTGGTCTTACCTCTAATCATGGGACAGTTAACCAGTATATTTTTCTGTATAATATTATATTTTTCTGTATAATCAGTTTTGTAAAGCCATCTATGGACAGAACGAAAGCTCGTTATTCACCATTTAATATCATTAATTCTAATTACAAAAAACAAGTACACATACAATGCAAGGCAAGCTGGTAACCTTCCTGATTTTAGAGCTAGAACGGATTAATTCAACAATAATTTTTTCGCAGCACAACGAGACTTTGGAACCAGCTCCCAGCCAACATTCGAAATTCTAAATATCTGAATTAATTTAAAAGACACACATATTCGAAAGTTCAACGCTCAGTTCAAGAAATTGAATTAAACTATGTTGGCAACAGATATCCACCTACAATCCTCGTAAGACTCAGGGTGGACCGCAGCGAGTTTAATGCTAATCTACATGCCATTGGTTTATGCGAATCTCTAACCTGTTGCTGTCGGTATGGTGCAGACGTAACATTAGTTGTGTTTATTGGTTAAGTGCAACTTGGATTCTATTTGACTTTTAGTTCCTTTCATTGTCGTGGGACCTAGTCCATTGCCGCTTGGTGTATGGGTTTCGGCATGTGAACAGGGCCGTGCGACGATGCATGCAATCAGTACTGTTGTCTGTCATGTCGAAACTGTGGTGTCTCCCTTCAGTGGACCAGTTCATAGGACTCGGGTTTAGTCGGTTCACCTCGGGAAGCGCACCCTGCTTTGTTTACATTTTGTCCTCTACCACGCTGGCCGGATTACACGTGGAAGGATCAGAAAGTAAAACACAGGATGTGCTTTGATTTAATGAAAAATCAAACTGTTGGCAAACTAAAAATGCACGTTTCACAACTGATGTGATATTTTAGGTAAAAGATTTGCACTGTTCAGCACAATCCATGCTGTAATCACCAGCGTTAGCCGTGGCATCCGTTGTACACATGAAGGCCTGGGCTAGCCTCGGCCACTTGCTGATTGGACAATCAGGCCAACAATGGAATGCATAATTAAAGTTCGGTACAACTCGGTATGAATAGGTCTACTGTTTCACTTGTTGGCCCTGCGCAGTGATTCGTTCTTGTGCTATTTACAACTTACATCATGGTGGCAGGGGCCAGGCAATGTGGTGCCTGTTCTGCCCTGCCTTTTGTCTAATCTATACAAGGACGGTTAATATAAGGCCTAGTCCTCCTTCCTTACTGTTTTCCATAACAAATTACATCTATGTGTATTAAATGACATCGTATATTTTTATATGTTGTTAAGGAATAAAATATGCTTAGGCCCAAACAGGAAAATAGTCATGCACACGTGCTATCAAGCACGCACGCGTGTTGTAACACACATGTGTGCTACTGAACACACACGTTCGTCAAACAGACATGCATGCTATCAACCACACACTCGTGATATTAAATAGGAACGAGTTATTAAACACGCATGCGTGTAAACACAAACATGCAGCTTTCCAGCATCCCAATACATTCTCGTATTACCGCTACAGTAAAGCTTAACGCTCAAGTCCCAGAAAACAAACACATGCCTCAAACTTGATTATTCTTTAGCCTGGTGAAAGAACATATACATATATGATTAAAGGGAAAGACACATAGAACTCCTGTGTATCTTGTCAATTTTCGTATAACCCTTTTGAATGTATGAACACGGCATCTATCCACACGATTGTCTCATGTCCATTGCTTCCGTCTATTATTTCGATGTACGGGGGGGGGGGGGGCGGTATAGGGGTAACCCTCTTCCCCGATTGTTTCATGAAATACGTTTAAACCAAACCAACATATACAGAAATGGCTATCTTCGTATATCATTATCATAAGTTTACATGTTTGATGGTATCGTACCACGTTTTGACCTCGCGCTAACCATCTGTCGCCGGGAAATTCTTTCTTTCTTTCTTTCTTTCTTTCTTTCTTTCTTTCTTTCTTTCTTTCTTTCTTTCTTTCTTTCTTTCTTTCTTTCTTTCTTTCTTTCTTTCTTTCTTTCTTTCTTTCTTTCTTTCTTTCGTTCGTTCTTTCGTTCGTTCGTATATGTTCTTAACGGGCACTTCGTAACCGGATCGATTTCGGCTTGCAAACTGTAGCCAACAATTGATTTTACCTTGTCTTATATTGCTTTCTGTAGTATCAGATTGTTTGGATTTTTTTAAGCTTTGTCGCTGCAATGGCCCGTTGCCGTGTGGCCTTTTGGTAGGCCTAACAATACCAACAACCCGTTTAATGTTGATTCTCTTAAATGGTGATGATTATAATACGGTGACATGAAGTTCATTTACATTTACAATAAAACACTTGATGTGGACTTACAATTCAAGTGCAATTATAGAGCTTTTGCAAAAAGTTACTAATGCTGTGCCCAATGAATTGGTGCAATGCTATTTGTTTTATGGTACCCTGTATCCTTATGTCACACAGTGTTCAATGGAGACTATTTTTTTCCTGTGGTATTTTAATGGGTATTTGTGCTTAACAGTACAGGTCTATAGTAGGGATTTTTCACAATCTTAATGCTTTCCTTTCGTATCCTGTGCATGCTACTACGCCAAGAAGTCATGACATATCTTTAGCATATATTGTGATGTGGGGGAATTCAGTTTTCCTTGAATGTTCGTGGAACATACATCCCATGTCTACCACCATTCTCAAGGTACTCTTCCTTAACATCCACCCTAATCCTGGCCCATCAAATAAGCATGTCCTTTCAAGATGTTCTATTTGCCATGCAAACTTTGGAAGCTTAAAGAATAAAGGGAACTTCAAGAAATTATTATACACGCTCAGGCTGAGAAGTTTGATGTCAAAACAATATCAGAAACATGGCACGATTGTATTTTTCCCGGTGAATTACTATAAATAGATGACTTCCAACCTCCTTTATGTGAGGATTGTAAAACAGGCTCAGGGGAGGCATTGCTGTCTACGTTAGAAACAACTTACCTCGCAGAAGCAATGATGAACTACAACCACCCAATGCTGAATGCATTTGGGTCGAAATTATCAGTAAAAGTGGTAAACTAATCTTAGATGCGCATCGTCGTCCTCCTGGTCATTCTGCTGTGGACAGAGATCTGAATGTGCAACCCTTTCTATTATCTTTCGTCCTCCGTCGAACTTAACCCAAAGAGTCTCCTTCTGAATGGTGACTTCAATGGTTGCTGTCTACATTCCGGATAAGCAGGGACTGACACGGAGCTTGTCCAGCATCTGATTCATCTCGCTGCACAACACAACCTGTAACTACCTATGTCAGAACCAACGAGAGTTTTTGACTACTCTGAAAATCTACTAGATCTTATAACTGACTCGCCTGGATAGATATTAAATTCCAGCATACTTTCCTCTGTTTCGTCTTCTAACAGAATGTATGAAACAAATTGAAACAAGTATGTGAGACGAAGGAATTGGGTCCCAAGAATGAGAAGAAACTCCATCAGTCAATGTTTTCAAGAGCACTCTAAACACCGTTGACTTCAGAATCCAAGATATTTTGCACTATAATTAAGCCATTTGTCACCAAAGAGGTTCATACTACATCAGGTATTCACCTCTACGAAGATAAATGTCTTCTCACAGATATGAGAAAGGTAGCAAACATTATAAACAACCATAATGTCCATATTGTAGACAGTCTCAGCTCTCCAATGGAAGAAAATATGCACATCACTGCTGATGAATTTATACTTTTTTTTTTAATATTTGACAGTGCTAAACATCCAAGTATTAATCCAAGATGAGTGTTTACGTGATAATGGTTCTAATTGTTAAACGGTATCTCCTCAAGCCAGTCATGGTGTCATAAAGAGCTAAGACAAATCCAAATTCAGCGGCTACGACGATATACCACCAAAACTCCTCAAACTGTTCTCCAAATTAATATCTTTTCCTGTCACCAAACTTCCGAATCAAAGTATATCCTATTGCAGATTTGCTTCTGCAGCAAAGGCTGCTTCAGTAAATCCAATTCGATATTGTGTACTATTACACAATATCGACGATAATGGGGACCATGTTCAATACACGATTGCCTACTTTCTCTAACAATATTGTGTTAACAGATAAATCAGCATGTAGACCCAAATACAATCGTCAGTCAGCACTCAGCACTTCTGAGTTTAGTTACACAGTACAAGAAGGCCTTGGACAAAGAACAACTGGCATCATTGTTACTGATTAATTTGTCCACAGCCTTGGACTGTATACTGCATGATTTTACCAAACTATCACGCCTACGGAATGCCTAGTGAAAGTGTTGCTTTAATTGCAAGTAACCTCAGATAAAGGTATCAAAAGGGAAAAATTGAAAACATTGGATTGCACAAAGCTTCACCTAACAAGGGTGCACCTCTACGACCTGTTCTAGGTCCTATCATATTCAATATCCACACAAATGACTTATTTATAAAATGCTCAAAAGACGTGCATCGCAAACTTTGCCGATGACAATACCTTGAGTTCAATTAAAAAGCTATGGAAATGAACCCTGAGGCACTGAATTTTATACATTTATTGCAAATGGATGGTTTCTGGCAAATTTCATACAAGCTGTTCCAGGAAAGTTTCAACTGATACATATCAGCTGTGATCAGCCTCACAGCTGATGCATATCAGCTGTCAGTATGATCTGTGCATTGAGCTTGGCGGAGTTGATATTTTACCCAAGTCATCTGTCAAGCTCTTAGAAGTCGAGTTGAACTCACTGCACTGTTTCAGCAAACACACTAGTAAAAAGATGCCTTTGAGCTAAACATCCTCAAGTGCATGTCCAAAGTCCTCTTTAATGAAAGTTAAAATGTTTCTTTTTCGGTGTTATGTTGATCTGTTTTCATTACTGTTTCATTGCCTGGTTAAAGCATACCAGAAGAGAATCTCAAAAATTGAAAAAAAAAGCTCCACCTTCCTACGACCGCAAGTTTTGCTATCCTTGAAACGCATCAGCTAATAGCTCTTGCACTGAAAGTATTGTAAACCACGAATGGATTTATATCCCCGATATATCCAGGATCTTTCCACCTAAAATATAACACACACAACCAGCACGATGACATCTGACTTGCAGCGCCATCCGACAATACTACGAAACATGGTCTGCATTCTATTTCATATCAGAGCGGTAAACTGTGGAACAATCTTTGACCTGAAGTGAAAGAAATTGCAAACCTTAGATTGTTGAATTAACTGGAGTCCTATGAGCTAGTTCATATTGCAAATATCTCATCAGGTTACTTTCAAGAGCAGTTAGAGTGACTTGTATTTTGCGATTGTCTTGCTTTACAGTGTATACGCTGCCATTTTTCATGGATAATTAATCTTTTATCTTGAATGTCATTGTATATTAATATAATTATCATATGTGTGCGACAAAAGCTATGTAGCCCGTGTTCGTTTTTGTGCAAACGTATCGTAAATAAAGATCATCAATCTGTAGTCTTTATGTCTTTTCAATAAAGCATTGTCCCGTCCAACGATTAGTCTGGAATAACAAGCGAACCAAATTTGATGACCTAAAAATGATGTGCATGAAGCTGCCATTGACACTGGCATTGCTTTAGTTGATTCTGTTGGTGATACAACGTATTACTGGTCTGAACATTCACTGACGCAAGTGGACAATTCATGCCATGCCGAGATACAACCATTAGACAGAAAGATAAGCATCTGATAGCCTGGAAAACACAAAGACTGGTAAGGCAGCATATCTGAGCTTCGAGCAGGTTTAAATACTTATCGCATCAGGCCCGGCCCCATTCTCTTCTCACAACTCTCAATTTAGAACATTTTACTAGTTCTACAGAAGGAATGGGAACCTTGCTATAAAGTATATCACAAAGTCAGTTCGGATATATTTTAGCACAGTTCCTATAGAACTTAAATCTAGCAGAAATTTATCTGCAAAAAATATTAGAGCCTAAGTGAGTCAGCTTCCGGTGGTAAATTCCACCAAAGCATCTCAATCCTTATCAACGATGGTTGCACGCTGAACAACTTTCTATTAGAAACCTATTTCTTGAAATGTAAAAACAAATCATTGCAAAAACACCTGTCAATGTGCAGAAACATGGTATTTTATCACATTGTTAAAATTAAGAGTGTAAAAGGCAGCACACGCATGCTCAAAATACTTAACGTGTGGTTTGTGTATTTCAATGCTCACGTGTCCTTACTCTGTAGACACGTGCAGATTTTTAAATGAACGTGCAACAAAATGAGCATGAGTGTACTTTCAATAACACACGTTAGAAATATCGTATTTATGACACTGATCCCCATCATAATTGACCGAACACGTAACAACACCAGTCCCCCCCCCCCCCGAGAAATGACGTAATGAACGAGCAACAAAAATTTTACTTTACTTCAGAGCAGGAATCCGTGGCCTGATAACGGTAAAACTACTAGCACTCACTACACCAGTTTCGCCCATAATGTAATAGGGCACGTTAACATGAAGGGGCCTAAGCTATATAAAGATTGGTGTTATTGCAATTTGTTTGAAAATTCAATTTTTGTGCAAGGTGTATGTCAAGTCCGTGTTACTATTAAATTTTTACATGTGGGCTGTCTTGGCCAAGCTTCTGTCAGAGATACATGCTCGGGTATTCCAGGCTCCGAAGCATGCTCTGATAGTTACACTGTGGAACGCCGTGGTTATCTGTCAGGCCGACATGGCATTTCAATTTGATCAGCTGGACGTGTTCTGGTTAAAATATCTTCAATGTATCAGTGTTGATATTTTACAGGTAGACAGTGAGAAGAACGGGCATAGATAAAACAGAACTTGGCTGACGGATGTTTGGTATTGATGCTATGTATGTGTTACAAGACGTATAATTTGACTTAAAAAGAGAGGAACTAGACTGCTTGAAAATAGCAGGAAAATATTTGTCACCTTCTCTGGAAAGGCAATGAAGAGCACAATCAGATCAGAAACTGCCAAATTAAGTAACAGCAAATTTGTTGGTGTCCTCATATGATGAAAATGTAGTACAGATATGAAAACCAGGGCATTTCCTGTAAACACCACGGTAAATTTTCAGGTCATTTTAAACAGGCTTTTGTGTATTTGAACAGTTCATATCTCAGCGTATCCCAAGAACGTCAGGGACAAATGACCTATGTGTTGATAAAAAATCACTGAAAGGGATCAGAATCAATGATTCCATTTTCGTTTTTTGTGTTATTTAGCAGCGCTGATCTGAGCCTTACATAGCATTGAAAAATCACACCTATTGCGCAAATTGCTTATTACTCTTGTATTTATTGTGTTGGGGTCATACATGTGGGAATGTGTGACTAGAATCCTCAATTTTCCATATTGCTTTGGCATCGTCGACAAAAGTTCTACATAAAAGACACCTCTGTGGTCGCAGGGCGCATACGAATATCATATAAGCGTCTCATAAACGTATTCATCCATGTGTTAATTGTTCACAACCACGATTAGCTCTCTCGTGAGCAGCATTTTATGTTTTTTAATACATCTGAATTGAGATATTGTCGGTTGGCTAAAGTAGATGCTAGGGTAATATTGTCGACAACTTTGCACAATGAACAACTTTCTTTGGTTTCAGATGATTTAACGTGTTCAATACATGCTTTATCATTGGCACCATAATTAAAAGCTCATGATAATTTGTGTCTAAAAATAGCCCGCACAAGCACATTTTTATTTTGAGCCTATTATTTGCTTGGGATTTCTCTCAAAGTCAATCTTCCTAAACTTGGCTCGACAAGAATCGTTTACCAGCAACCTCAACATGACAAACCAAACCATGCAAAATGAGGATAGCATACGGCAGGTGCTACAAGAATTCGGAATTACCAAGGCAAACGATGTAACGAAAAACGAATTTCTTTTACGGGCTACAAAAAATGAATTGCTGGTTCGTGAAAGCAGATCACGTAAGCAGAGTTCTTGCTCTCATCCATCCCCACCTCCTAGCAAAATAATGTCCAAACATTAAACAGTCGTGTATGACTGATCTAGCGGATGCCCCTTTGGGGATATCCCGTCTTAGAATAAACATCCCTATTGTGATCTGCATTGTTCCTGACTTTGCTACTTTCGCGGTCTATACCTGGATTCTGTCTTGCTACTTTCACATATTTTGGTTTCCTGCATTTTAAAACGTGTGTATAAAATATTATGGATTAATATTGCGTTTGCTATATATTTTCCTGATCATTTCCACACAGTTTTGCAGATTATGCCATGAAATGTTTCAGTAAAGCTCTGGTATTAACAAATATTTGAGTGCACAGAAAGGTACTCTGGAACATGAACATCATTTGAATATAAAATGTAATATTTGTAATAAAAGAATACATACCAACAATTCCTACTATAGTGACAATAATCCAAAGGACGATCGTTATAGGAAATGCAATGGCATGCTGAATTTCCACATAGAATTTTTGACGAAAGAAATGTCGATGTACGCTTTGGACATCAGAACGTGTATACAGTTTACATACCACATCATCTGATAGTCTTCTAATTCCCCGTATTTCTCCTTCTAGTCCGGTTAGTTTAAAACAATACAGCGCTGTGTCATTGCCACTCTCATCAAGAAGCCTCTTACCGAGGGTAAAATTGAATCTTACAAACCACCAAGAACCATTTGGATTAGGATAGTAAAATATTTCATGAAAATGTACTGTCACCTTCTGCAACATTAATCCGTAATACCTGAAACTGACTCGTTTCAGAGTAGCCGTTTCGATAGTTGACAAATTTCGTTTTGCTTTATGAGACTGGAACGGTCCTTGTGTGTACGAGTCATCAGGCAGTTGCGTCGATTCATCTGCTTGTACACATGAAACTAAAGCTACAAAATTGCAATATTTAAATGGACAATGTACATCGCGAGACTTTCAACACGAAGATATTTTCTGTGCCTCAGAGGAATGTACAATTTGAATTAAACATGTTTATTGCGTTTGATTTTAGCAAAGGCTGTGTTCATATATAACATGCCTCACATGCCAACATATTTTGAATCAAAGCAGCGCAAAAATACAACGATAAACTCTGCCACTCTCACATCACTAGATTGTCGTTAAGGGCAGAGGGCAACAGCACCACCTTATATATATATATATATGCATATGCATGTATGTACATACGAATATATGCGCACGAACGTATGCATATATATATATATATGTGCATGTATGTATGTATGTATGAGGCAATGTTTACAGACCTCACCCAACACTAGAAACACGTTTTGTGTCTGTTTTTACTTTGGTGACGTGTGTCTTAGATCTGCACACAAAGCAGTGTTTCGATTGCATTATATGTAATCATTAGCAGTTATGAACATTGTACCAGCTAACGATCAGTGTGATAATTCTACAACTCTAAAATCATTAGATTGATATGGAAGGACCAAACTTCTATCACCCCTTGCTTTGCTATAAATTTTATGTTCGGAACGAGTGGGGCTCGAACCTCCAACCTTTAGCACCAGTCGCCCAGCTAAAATGGGAGACGCACATATCCACTGGACCAAATCCCCTTTCTCAAAAAAAAAAAAAAAAAATGGTTCAATGGAGGTAATTATGTGCGAGTGCCATATCAACAAGGTTATGCAGTATATGTACTGAAGCGGCACTTATTTCCATGCTATTCGTCAGGATATGACAGATGCTTTCAAGCGATTGAGATGGACAGTCCAAGTGCACTCCATTTCAGAGGTCTAGGTTCATCTCACAAAGCTAGGACAATCTGCATCTGCTTACAAATGGGCATAAGCTGTGACTATTAAAAAGCCCCACAAAAGTAGAATGCATTCTTACAAGCTACATGTACAAATCTGAACAGTTACTAATATAAACTCTTATGAAATCGCTGTGTGTGATAAAACAGTTAGAAATACCTTAGAATTAGTCCCGGTTATTTTATTATCATGTGTTTGTGTGTGTGGGGGGGGGGGGGGAGGGGGGCTCTGCCCCCAACCCCCCTATCTTCCGTTCTTAATTTCTTTTGTCTAGTTTTTCTGAATCTTGTGGGGTTGGGCTCCACTCCCAAACCCCCGTTGCTTTTTTTTATCTTCTAGAAGTCTCTATCATTAATAAATATCCCTGTAAATATGGCGGTAAAATGACAGCGGCGTACCGACAAGAGATTTTTTTGCTGGATATTTGACATCCCATTCCAAAATAACAAGAAATATTTACTATTATGAATAGCATGAGTAATTAATTAATTTGGGACAGTTATATAGTAGTATATAACATATTATGAGAAAAACAACCGGGGCGAATTCTTAAGCTTAGCCAAACAGTTCACAACAATGCCTGAAGCAAAGGAAGGGACACCCAGTGAGAGACAATCCGCTCTCAAAAAAAGTTTGCAATCTAGACAGAAAAGGGGAGAAGCTACTGCTGAGCATCATGTGATCAATGCATGATGTCTACCGTGACGTCACTGCTGAAATCACACAAGCTTCGAGCTTCATTTCGCGCTGCAGTCGACACGGAAATATAAGAAATCACTTTTGTTGAAACATTTTCCAATCTTTCACAAGAGAAAAAATATGCAGTTTTCACTATAAAGAAGAACATAAAAGGCTCAGTATCCGGCCAGAAATAATCTTGTCAGTCAGTCCCTAAACTAGCTGTCGTGAAATAACGTCGATCACAGCTCTAGGAAGATCTTTGAACCCGAGCTTTGAAAATACTCAGATGGCCGCAACTATTCATTTAGTTCTTGTTCTCGGATTAACTTCAAACAAAGATAAATATGAAAACCAAACGTTGCAGCGATTTGTTTAAATTGAGTCTCTGAGGATGGTATCGGCATGCAAAAATGAAAAAGGTAACTTTCTCTGAGTACCATCAACACGTGGGTCAGTCTGCAACTTTGCTTCTGAAGCCTGTCACGGGAGAACGAAGACATTAAAAATGTTGTATCGCCGTTTTAATTTAACGTACCACGATTACTATTTTCACGAATGAATGTTTCTTTATCATATAGTTATAAAATATACCACAAACGTGTGAAGCATACCTGTATCTCTATTATGTCTATATTTACCAGGGACCTGTTATAGCTTGATAGCAGGTCCCTGGTTTTACACAGCAGTTATTACTGCCAGGATCTATCTGTGGGTGTCCGTGCATTTTTAAGACTTTTGCGGTTACAACATATATAAAGAGTGTTGCAAAAATATTTTTCTTTGCAACGCTAACAGTTTCTGCGTTACCACTACCTTAAAGAGATCTCTGCCCGTCATTCTACATCGGTACATGAAAATGCAAATTCACCTCGATGCCATGCCTCAGTTGACGCCACAAAAGCACCTGCAAAGCTCTACTTGAAAAAAAAAATGTTTTTATCACCTTCACTCTAATTGCTCCTTTAAAGGATACTTTGTTCCTTTGCTTTTTAAATTTCTAATACGTGTCTGCATAGACAGGTATGTCCAGCTAATGTTTATCGGGGCCGGGGTAAGTCTGAACTTCCAACATCGACCTGCATCTCTGCTGAACCTTAGTGGCACGGAGTACAACAACATCTACCCTGGCAACCCATATCATTGATAAATGATATATTGCTATTACCACAACAGAGGCACCATCCAGGTTAAAACATATACATTTCGATTCCAATCAAAGGCAATTGACCTTAGTTAAAATATAATGAATGTTGCGGGCTTATCTGACAAGAGCTCAAAATGGTATAACCAAGGATCTGAGAGGGCAATTTGTTCAGTTTTTCTTCATACCATATGACATTTTGATGATGTCTTGGGTGCACTTGCGTAAATAAGTATGGATAATGTAGTGGGTATCAAGGTAAACTCAACAAAGGAAGAAAAAAATTACATCTGAAGAGAAATAATCATTAACTGACACTTTGCATAAATTTAGGATATCCTTGCTGCAATGGAACAGTGTATACTACTTGCTATTTACAAACCCTTACATAAAATGTCATGTAGATAATAGTGTTTTCCAAAAAGAATCTGAAAAGTTTGGAAAACATAATACAGTTGAAGCATTCTAAAATACCAACGTAAATGTCATAAGTAACATTCCCTGATGTATTTTATTTCTAATCAACAATGAAAAGTGCACCCTACAAAGTGCAACACAATGTTGGCTTAAACGTATTAACAAAGCAAGTGGCAACTACGCAAAGCCTGCATTAGTCATCTCTGTGTCATGGTGTAAGGTGTTGCAACATAATACTGGAAATGTGTGTTTTATGGTGTTCGGGCTTTTTCAGTTTAACCTTAAGCTCTCGTGGCAAGGGGCAAAGTAACCAGTTACGCTGGGCCTAGCAAGGAGCATGTGCTTGGCAAAGTTGAAGAAATCTGTCCTAATTTATGTTGGGAACATTTTCAATAAACATAAATTCAAATCTTTTGATTAAAGTGGAGCAGGTAAATAGATACAGCAGATGACATTTTGTAATTACCAGTCTGCTTCGACCAGTTTGCTGTAACTCTTTCAGAGCCACATTTTGCAATGAATCTTTCCTCAGTGCTCTTTGGGCGCCATACACATATGACAGTTGCAGCTACCGGTCCCTTTCGACCAGGTTGGCAGTAAAATATGAATCTGATTCATGACCGGTCCATGATTGTGTGGTAAAGCATTAATCCACAAATTCAAGTTTCTGGTTATTTATTTATGGTGTACATTAACACTATACCATATATGTATTCTTGTATAAAAACTCACATCACTTCAAACTAACACGTTCAGGCGTTGCAACATACCTTAAATGGAATTAACTACACTGTAACTAAAGCTTCTGATATTTTATTTCATTGGTTTCTATGACCACGCGTTATTCAAATTTTCCAGTTTGGTATTTCCATATGATTAAAAAGGAATCCTGAAAGGATTTATAGTGGACAAGCTATTTTGTTTTGTACAAAAGAACATGAATTGTTACAGTCATTAACTTAATGCCCTTGCCAGCGTCCAAAAAGGCAGACCAATTGTGAATGGCCGTTGTGAATGTGGTCCCGGCTGATCCGAACGGTCTTGAAAGCAAACCGTCATGGTTTGTGGGTGTAGTGCGGAACTGACTGTGTAGAAGTTTGAGTCTGAAAACTTTAGTTCGATTAAAAGTAGCAATTAGGACAGAGGTTTTTCGTCAATGTGCTTATACGAGCTGGGACATGGGTTCGTTAAGCAGGCGCATGGTGCAAAACTCGTTTTCCCAAAAGCGTATTCAAGTCCCAGGCGTTCGGAAGATCCTAAACAATGTGTGTTTGCCTTCAGCTGATGTCTTAGACAATCTTCGGGACGTGGGAATAGAGAATTACAGACTATACCGAGCCTGGTATAACACCTCACTGGATCTGTGATGGGACGCAGCTGTTCAGTTGGTGAAAGTAAAAATAGAACTGCTGAGTCATACGAATATGCTCCTCATGATACAACAAGTCCCTTTTTGAAAAGGAATCAGACGTGCCTGCTACAAAAAGTAATAAAGGGAAGAATAATTAGTGTTTTGTGTCCAGCATTGCAGACATTACGTTTTGAGCCGTTAATTTGCTTTTGCGAGTACTTCTGCATGAAACGCGTGATAGAGATGATGAATAGCAAATTGTGTGTAGCTCTTCGGTCATTATTTGTCTTTATTCTATATTCTATGTTTAATAGAGTATTTACTGTGAAAGGTATCCCTCAAAGGGGAGCAACGCTGTCACTTTGGAACACAATATCTTCGCCTTTATGCGTCATGGGGAGAAAGGATAATATAAGAATATGCTTCGGGTTAGATTTACATAGCTGAAATGTGGGCGACTATGGGATGACCCACTATAGATTACTTTTTTTTTTAAATTTCACCCTAGAAATTGGTCGCTGCCAAACAACGAATACAATATGATTCTAGTTTATAGGAAAAGACCAAATTCGTCTTTGATAAACCCGTTTGCTTGGGCATGGGTATTCTAGATATGCGTAAGACATCGATATACGATTTTCATTATATCAAATAAAATAAGACAAGAGAGTCAAAGTTTTCTTAACCCTTTCCCCCTTGAATTAAGACTGAGTCAACAGCTTTCTTGGCATAGGTTGGGCACTGCCCAACCCATCCCAAGGAAAGCTGTTGACCTGGGGCATGTGATCTTGATAAGTCTCATGCACATTTTTCAGTCAAATTATTTTTCATAACTGTTGAAATTAGTTGAAAACACTGAAGCAGACGACATTTGACCACCAGCCGGTTTTGGCCGGTTTAAGAGGGAAAGGGCTAAAGAAGACGCAGATGCAGGAACAAACCATGGAGCAAAACTACTCTCTTATCAAGTGAATAACACCGAAAAAATGAAAGGTGAAGCAGTGAAACTATCCATCATTTTAAAAGGTATATCATTTGAAGATTATAAAATATGCCTCTCGGAATCATGTATATTTTGGAGCTTAACTCTTTTAATAACTGGGGAAAAATGTAATATTAACCATTCATAACATATTATGTTGTTAATGTTGAATACATCGAAGGCAGGATTTCGGCTAAGAGACAAAGGTTTGTAATACTGGCTCAACTTTTCTGATTTGACACCAAAATCTTCGTCACCGTGGTTGATGTGTTGATACATAGAACTCATCTGGTGCTCAAAAATTCAATACAAAATAACATCGATTTAGTTTTAGGGCATACAGTGTAAATGACCAAAATAATGTGCATTTATATTCACGAAAGTATATATTGAAGATGTTAAAACAAAGCAGTTGTGTGTTTTTACATTCTTCTTGCATTTTAATGTGTTAATCCTGTACAATTTTCTTGAACACAGGCACCTGCGGTGACCAACTTCAGTTTGTGTTTGAAAATAAGCTTGTGAGGAATGTCTCGGGAAAAGAAAAGATTACGAAATGGAATTTGCTTGCAATGTGTTCGCAATATTGGACCCATTTGAGTCATACTGTATTAGTCGTACAGTCCATTAAATGATCACATCAAGTATTCGTTATGCCCATAAATAATGCGTGTTTCTATTTTATAACATCATGGAAGAATAATCTCCTGATCCTGGATTTTTTCACTGGGGACAATGTAAACCTGCACAACCGCAGGCGTTTATACATGAGCACTGTATCCTAGCAACGACGTTCTTCCATGAACACTGTATCCTAGCAACGATGTTCGTACATGAACACTGTATCCTAGCAACTATGTTCGTACATGAGCACTGTAACGACGTTCTTCCATGAACACTGTATCCTAGCAACGATGTTCGTACATGAACACTGTATCCTCTCAATGAGGTTCATACATGAACACTGTATCCTAGCAACGGTGTTCACACCTGAGTTTCGGTGCAGTGCTAACAGGCCACAGTGCAGGGTTTTTCGCAGGTCAGTTGGCTGCACGGTTGACGTCAAATACTGAGGCAGGCAAAAGACAGGCGATTTTATGATGTACTTAAAACACGCATCCCTTTACAAATGACAAAATAACAGTGGATACATGCTCGGTGTTAATATGGAAAAGTTGTTTGATTCATGCTGTAATCTGTATAGGTCTCGATGAACTTGAACATCCAGGTTAGAAATCATTAACCAACATGCCGTTCAGCTCTTACATTAACAAAAACAATCTACTTTGCTGACATGACATATATTATACTGACGTCTTGTGTATTCTGCAATTATGTGCACAGCTTTTGAATACTCATTAGTGGCCCGTAAGCTTTTAAAAATGTACTGTAACTAACAGTAACAAGGCTAAGACGCACAAACCCTGCACGGCAGAGACACAACAAAACCAGCTAGTAAAAGATAGGGCCCGATTTTGGGTTGTGCTTTAGAATCGGCCAGCTTCTTCTACTTGTGGCGAGACACTAGCAAATTCAGCACTGTAGAATGCAGACTGTGAACGTTACGAGCCCTATGGAAGGTAAGAAAAGCATGGCCTTGTAATGGAGACCCATTTGGCTTAACACACGACCTGTTCATAAGATAAGAGCATTCCAGATATATATATATATATATATATATATATATATATATATATATATATATATATATATATATATATATATATATATATATATATATATATATATATATATATATATATAGTCAATTTATGTATTAATGGTGGTAATCTACTCCGTAGTGGGTGCACGTCACAAAAAGTGCCGGTTTGCAACAACTTACATTATACATTACATTAGATATTATAAGACTTATATCCATGACGGCTCATGAAAACACACACACACACACACACACACACACACATACACACACACACACACACACACAAATACGTATATATATATATATATATATATATATATGAGGTGAAAAAAGATTTGAGGTAAGGAAAATCTACAAACTGCTGGTACCAGTATATAATTGAACGATTTTCAGATGTGCAACTAAAAGATCGCAGCTACACCAATGGAGTCTGTATGTGATGTACAAAATGTAAAACAAGAAACCCAGAAGTACTATTGTTATAGGCCAAGGAATATGTGCACTGCTAAGTGCATTCCTTCCTGGTCCGTTATCTGGCTTTGTACTGGTGTTCTAAAATCTGTATGTTGTCTTGAATGTGTAGAAGAGGCCTTCATATGGCCAGGTGAGCCTCTTGGTCGATTGATTTTGCTGAAAATCTGAAAGTGGATTCCATGTTAGATAAAACGCTACGGTCAAAATGCCAACTTTCCCAGGTCAGTTCATTGGTCAGGGAACATTGTATGCAGAATTTGAAATCACCCTTGCTGATCTTAATATCCAAGATGAAAACATGTTTCAAGGTGAGTCATTTCATTTTAACATAGTTTCTAATCATACATAGTACTTACAAAAACTTTCTTAGCAATTGACAAAAAATTAATCACCTGAAAAATATAGATTAGGGGAAAATTATGTGTAATCTTGGAAAATAAAAATTTCCGAAGACAAAATCAGTAAAAGAAGTCTCTTAATTTCACTTCAGATGTAGAAATTTTTGATGAAATGCTGTTGGAGGCAGAAAACGAATCTCTGCATGAGCCCATTGCCGAGAGAACGAATGAGGCAGTGCACCTCGACAGCCACATACGCCACACAGCGACTACAGAAGGCAGTGACCCATATGGCGTTGATCCAAGCGTTGCATTTATGTGCTCCAACGATGTAATGGAAGTCGATAATCCAAGATGCTGGTTTATCCAAAGAAAATACTTCTGCTGATGATGTTTAAGCTTCAAAGAGAACCGTTTTGAAAGACAATATACTTTCCGAACGCATGAAAACGCAGTTATGAAAACTAGTCAACAAGCACAAAAGTTCACATAATGGCTGGCTTTGTCGCCAAGAAATGAAGGTAGACCTCTCACTGATACCCATGTGTCAACGTTAGACAGAGAGGACCCCTTGAGGGGTTTTGCATATTAGCATAACAGGAACAAAGACTGTGTTAATATATCACATACATACATAAGAAAACATATCTGAAAACATTTGAATAATGAAGAATTCAGCACTAGTTAGAAAGTACTGGAGGCAAGGCGTGGAGGGCTGAAACAAATGGGAAAGGATGACAGACCAAATAAATACGATGAATTAACCGAGGAAGAAGAAGGAAAAGTGTGGCAATGTGGGCAACTTAGTCTTGATCATCCTGCTAGTTTGCAGAATATGACTTGGTTTGCAAACACACAATTACTCAGTTTCAGCAGGTTCCATTGATTTGGGCATTGAAATAGGGAGATATATTATTACTGTGCACTGATGAAAATGAAATAAATTTCTACAATTTAATGAAAGGGAAACGAAAACACGATCTCGTAATATCACTCACATTTGAAAATTGAGTCCAAAGATATGTTTCAAATAGCAGTAATTCTGAGTGTTGTCCCGTTGTTGCTTATGAGCCCTTTGCTTCCAAACGACCAGTTCCAATATATGCCATTGGCAATACTCAAACCTGACTCTCAATTTTAACTAGGGGTAAACCACAGTAGTAAGGCAGGTGGTTCGGGTTCTATATCCCAGCGGACGGGCAAAGGCAAACTTGATAGTCAAACCGAGCCTCAATGGAATATGACTGAATATAAAAATTTCACAATACATGGGCACAGGATCTTAAGACTAAACGAAAGGAAGAACCAAAATTTGAACAAGAAAACGTGAAATCAATTGAGTAAGAAACAATGAAGAAGCATAAAAGAGATGATTTATCCGGACAGATAAGAATGGATAATTTAATAGTACATAGAGTGGATGAATCGAAAGAAGGTGATCCCATGGATCGAAAACAACATGATTCTGAGTTCTTCTACATGCTTCGTAGCGAGGAACTCAATGTGCCTGGCGCAGAAACAAAAAATGGTGTAAGGGTAAGCACGAAAAGTGAGAACACAACAAGATCAAAACCACTTAAGATTGTTTTACAAAACAAGCAAGAAAAACAGAAAATCATGGCTAGATTGTACAAGTTAAAAGATGATATGTGTTATAGAGTCATGGGCAACTTAAGAAATCACAAAGGGCTGAGATAAATCTTGATGGATATACAATATATAGGAATGTCAGGACACAGGCTAGGGGAGGTGGATGACAGGACACAGGCTGGGAGAGGTGGATGACAGGACACAGGCTAGGAGAGGTGGATGACAGGACACAGGCTAGGGGAGGTGGATGACAGGACACAGGCGAGGGGAGTTGGATGACAGGACACAGGCAAGGGAAGGTGGATGACAGGACACAGGCCAGGAGAGGTGGATGTATGATGCATATGAAAGAAAATTTAAACGAGGCAGCTGAAGAAGAATACGCCGTATGCACATCAATTTTGCGCCACAAAGCACGGGTTTGACGCCAGGCGATGACGGGGGACGTGCAGGTCACATCACTCTCACAGACATGGCCATTTGGTCATCTCTCACAAAATTAGCGGTTTTTTGAGAAATTTAAGTTCACAAATGCCAAACTGGTATTCATTTATTACTTCCCGAGTCATATATCAAGAGAAACTTTCATCTGCCTTTAATAAGTATTCTTTATTTCCAAAATGTTAATAATATCCCGCTGGTCCACACAGGTACCGACCCGTATCTCGCCATATCCTGCCAAGCGAGACTAGGCAATCAGGTATGCAGTTCTAGCGGGAGATTAATATGCATATATGCTATTGATGAACACTTGAAACATAGAGACCTCATGGTGTAAAAAAAACAAGTGGGAACTTGCTAACAGCTACTTGTTACCGCAGTCCTTCTACAAGTGTGGAAAAGTGATGAAATATCACATGATGTGATTAAAAAAGCATGCACAAAGAAGAAAAACACAGTTATAGTGGGCTATTTCAATTATTCAACCAGAAATTGGCAATCACTTTAGCCAACAGGTTAGTGAACCAACTCGTGGGAATGATATCCTGGATTTAGTGTTGACAACAGGAGCAAACATGGCTGATAATGTCACTGTGAGTAATCCATTTAGTGATCATAACATGATAATATTTGATTTGGTCCGTCCGATTGATATAAAAGTTGGAGGGAATCCTATTTTGATTATGACAAAGGTGGCTTTGAGGGCAGGCGAAATTATTTAAGGCAATATGACTGGAAACAAGCTTTTCAAAAACACACTGTTGCTGAAAAGGTTGATTTTTTCAATGAAATGCTAAACTCCTCAGCACAGAGATATGTTCCACAGAAGAATATAAACATGCATTTTGCATGGAAGAGATACACTGAACCCAACGAATATCATCTCTGTACAGAGTACAAAAGCCTACACAACATGGCAACCAAGGAGATGAAGAAAGCCAAAAGGATTTTTGAAAGGAAACTTGTTGATAATATTGCTAAAGACCCAAAAACATTCGATGCCTATGCGAGATCAAAAACAAAAACTAAAGACAGAGTTGGTCCCTTGACAGATGATCAGGGAAACACCATGACCAATGACAATAAAACAGCTGAAAAATAAGATGAATAGACCAGTTAGCTTGACCTCGCACATTGGAAAGATAATGGAAGCCATCATTAAGGATGAACTGATGAATCATCTGAAGCATCATAAACTAACAAGGGACTCGTAGCATGGCTTTTGGCCAGGACGGTCATGTCTTATTAATTTATTTAAATTCTTGGAAGGAAGCAGTCACAAAATATACGGACACAGGCTTCCCTAAGGACAATATATATCTTGACTTTAGTAAAGAATTTGATTCGGTGCCCCGTGTTTGCCTCATAAAAAACCTGAGGCTCATGGCATAGATGGCGAGGTGAAAACATGGATTTCATAAAAGATAAACAATTGTAATAGATGGGACCTCCTCAGATTGAACACATGTGAAAAGCAGTGTACCACAGGTATCTCTGTTGGGCCCCATGCCCTTTACAATATACATCAATGATATTGTTTATGTGTCGTTATACACAAGACTCTAAGCTGTAGTTAACAGTATGCTAAGGCAGCTGAGATGGCAAACAGCAAGTAAGGTCAAATCAATAGAACTTCTACTTTTAAATCTAAGGACATTGTTTTAAAGTTATATGAATCGTTGGTCGGCCCTCATTTACAATACTGTGTCCAAGCTTGGCGTCCTTGGCTACTACGAAAAGATGTGGATATAGTAGAGGCTGTACAATGGAGACTGACCAGAATGATACCAGGTTGGGCGGAGAGATATTCATGTGAGGGAAGACTAAAGCCGCTGAATTTGCCCCCCTTGGAAACAATGAGAATTCAAGAGGACCTAATTGAAGTGTGTAAAATTTTCTCTGGGTTCGAATGTGTAGAGCCAGACGATTTCTTGAGTCTTCAGTCAGGAAATACAAGAAATCATGGATACAAAATAAAAAAAAAATTCACAACAGAACAGACTTAAGAAGGTACTCCTTCTAGCAGCGAATTATAAACGGATGGAATAGATCACCGTCGGAAATAATGAATACAGGGATTCTCAACAATTTTAAGAACAAGGTGGACACACATCTTAAACACAGAGCATGGGCTTACACTTCTCAGCGCACTGTTGGCCTGCCCTTTAGGTCTACCCCAAGCACTATTAATTAGAATCGTGGGGGTGATCATACTGATCTCATAGTGAACTTGGTTCTATTTGTTCTGGCCACCATGGCACAACAAGCAAAGTTGGTTGGAAAAAACAATCACTGTGTAAGTTGTTGCATGCTTGTGTCCCGCCGCCAACCATGCAATAACTTAGCGGACACAAGAATGTCGGTTCTGTTGATAACCATGCTACACCAAGTCGTAACCAACAGAAGAGATGTGCAGAATTCTCTAATGCAATTTTGATTCATTTCAAAGACCTCCGTGGTATGATGAAAACATATCTCTTGCTTTGACTCCCTCTGTGTGGTCGTCATTTTCGTCTGTTGTGCCCGCTACCCCCGCTGGCCAAACTCGCACTGCGGCCGTTAGTTATGGAGCCAATCCGCAACTCAACTGGCCCATATTTTTGTCAAATAGCGGGTTCGACGTTCCAGAGCAATGTTTCATTCCAGCGCTCACCCCTGAAAAATTAATTTGCTGTCTGGGCTTTATTAAGTGCCTGTAAATGTACCGTTTTTCTGCGTGGCAAGGATGTTTTCACAATGTCTGCCATTTGGGTTGACCGCAATTCTGTTAAACATGATGGTAATATTACTACGCGCACCATTGGGCGCAATGTAAACATTGTGTAGTTCCATGTAATGATTGCTAGCAAGCGATAAAACTTTGTCGTTTTACTTTTATAATGGAAAGTACGAGATCACGGAACAAATACAAAATTACCCGTGTCACGAACCTGTCAAACCGTATGCCCTGCGTTGTTAGCGGGTCTTTGGACGGATCATGCGGGTGCTTTGCGCTTTGGGGATCCCATATTACGAAGATTCACGTTCGTCACAAATGCCTCTCACATGAATAATACATGCCACACTTTTCATGCAGTAAAGAGTGATGCCTACTCGCAACAGAGTGGCCTGATCAAAAATACATTCCAGCAACGCTTGAGGAGAATGAAGCATAAAGTTTGGGATAAGAAATTGAAAAGTAGAAACACACGCTGAAAATCTTAAAAAACCTTTCAATCCAATCTGTGGAAAAAGAATAAAATCTAGGAATAGGGGGCAGTTTTTTCTTTGCAAATTCAGGGCAATTAGGCGAGTGCTTTCAGTCATTAAAGAACTTCTACTCAAATTTAAAAGAAAAAAAAAAGCCCACGAAAATCCAAGAACAACTGAAGCGTAAATGACGGAACAGATTCGGTACAGAAAGACCCAGCCAAAAAACATTGCTACCGCGTTTAAAATGGATGTGTTGGGCTGTTGTATGTATGTATGTATGTATGTATGTATGTATGTATGTATGTATGTATGTATGTATGTATGTGTGGCTACTATATTTGTGTCTCTTCGACTAGAACACTTCCTGGTAGTTGTTACCCTATTCCGCCTTCCGAACTCTTTACACTCCATTAGCTAACCTGTCACTGTAAACCTTTATAAATCTGGAAGTACTATTTTCCAAATTGCACACGATCTTCTGTAGAATTTTGACATAGGCTGCAGTGGCCCAAATAAATTAGAGGGTCTTCGGTGGGTAACTACTTAGAACGTGTTTCGGAGCCTGCACCCGTACACGTTTTCTGAGTAGCGGCTCCTTGTCTAAGGTAAATATTCAGCAAAGACAACCCACATAATCATGAACAAATATGAACGTGTCAAATGATGCATTGCATAAATAAGTGAAACTTTGCTTATAAATGCAGAGGTTCAATATGAATTACGAATACTTGTCAAACCAAATATAATTATTAAATTTGTATAGTACGAGTACAGAGGTTAGAGTTGCAGTTAATAAGACTCTTAAAAATTTAATCAACATGAACAAAAATATCATGAAAAAACTTGTTCAGAACGATAACATGCACTTGGTCCGTATTTGTTTATCAGGTCATAGCCTTGGCGCCACCTGGTGAAAACTACAGCACACAAGCTTTTTTCAACCAGCGGTTTGTGAGAAACAGAAAATTGCATATCCATCTTACCGCAAGTCGTAAGAAAAAAGTCAGCGCCACCTGTTAAAGCAATTAAATTCAAGTTTTACACAGAAGTTTTGTATGCGTTTTTGGAGCAATTAACCCCGTGGTTGACTCGTCAAGACTCGTTATTCTGCTGTGGATGCTTGGGACAAAGAGCATATAAGGAACAGTGGCTACTAAGGGGAATCCTATAGAGGTTAGCTGCAGTTAAAGGGGCTCTTGAAAAAAAATTATGGCACATATCGTGACTTTTTAAAAGAAATTGGTACAGCCTCATTACAAGTATCTACCACCAAGTTTGAAAAGCATCTGAATTCCAGTGTTTAGAATAAGCCAATACCGGACGATTGACACACACACATGTGATGTACCATTTATGATGTAGATATCAACATAAGGAAAGCTGGCTGACAGGTCAGCTGAACTAAAATGATGTAACATGTTGTGCTTAAGATGTGACAATTTTTGTTGCTCAGATTCCTTTGACAAACCTGACGTTTCCAACATTCTAAAAAAAAGTGTGTATATAATGAAAATACAAAAGCGTTACGGACTGTGATGTGTAAAAAAACTGATGTAAAGTACTACTCAAGATATATATATATATATATATATATATCTTTCCTAGAGTGCTTGGGTTAAAATAATTGCATTTCCAGAAAGCATGGCCCACCAGAGCCGAAATAAGAACGCTGCAAAACACTGTATGGCAATAAGAGTCGTCGCCTGATATCTTATAGGAGAGATAGAATGAAAAAAGCACTTGAGGGATGGAAGAAAAAAGCAAGCGGGGGAGAGAGAGAAAGAGAGAGAGAGAGAGAGAGAGAGAGAGAAAGAGAGAGAGGAAGTAAATAATAACAAGAGGAGAGAGGGAATCTATAGCAAGATGCAAGATATAACGGTAAGAGGAAGTAAAAAGAAAGAAACAATAGTTCTGATGCTGATATTAAGGAATAATAAAATATGAAATGTGAGGAGACTGACATCATCTTTTGTTTGAAAAGTGTGTGATTCAATGGAAATAATTTACCTTCAAGCTGACTCTTATTACATTACTGGGGTCGCTAGAACATCTTTCCAACCTAGGAAGAAATGACTAGCCCATGGCAGGTCGTGCATTTTGGACTGGCTGCAGAGCCTGTCCTGCAAGACCAGTGTGCACAATTATGTGTTTTGGTACATTAGAATGAAGTATAGCTACTGATTGCAATTGTATTACATTGAAATATATCGACCAAAACATGATTGTAAAAAAGCTGGTTAGGGTAGTTTACCCCTTTTTTGAAGGTTATTAACAAAAAGAAAATAAATGAAATGGTGAAATTGTAAAACCTTTTGTGTAGAATAATCTAAATTTATGAGTACGGCAAGCTTTCAGGAACTCTGAAACGGAAACCATAAAAAAATGGCCTTTAAAAGATGTTTTTTGACACATTCTAACACCGTAGTTTTGCGGGGAGTCATCTTTATTTAAGTCAATCGATGGTTTGGTCATTGTGGTTTGCAATTCAAAAACATTTTTTCATCCCAACTACACCATATTAAAATATTTTTGATGAATTTATTCTTGAAAATTTATTTACCCTTGGAGGTACATATACATTTATTGGTACATATTGCTGCAAACCATTTTTCCAAAAACATCTCCATATTTTGGAAAATGATATATTTTGGAAAATGACCCTTTCTGTAAAAAAAGATGTGTCCCAATCACTGGGACTGAATATAATGGCCAAGGCTGTTTCTGCTTCAGCTCTACACTGAAAGGTGGTTTAACCAAGGTAAGCTTTCCAGCTAGAAAGGGTACATACTGTTTCAGGTGAAAGTCAAATTGTTATCATCTGAATTTGTATTGTATACTACTGAACTTGTACTATACATATTTAGTAATTATGTTTTGTTTGACGGGTATTCGTTATTCATAAAGAAGATATGCATTTATAAGCAAAACTTCGCTTATAGTGCTAATTCATTAATTGCCACGTTCATTTTATTCATTATTATATGGATTGTCTTTGCTGAATATTTACATTAGACGAGGAGACGCTACTCAGAGAGATATGTTCGGGTACAGGCTCCAAAACATTTTGGGAGTAGTTATCATAATCATAATACATTATATTTTAAAAACATCCTCCAGCATTAGGGATATTTATTCTTTCCGTCATGTTTGATATACACATATGGGTAGAAATTAAGCTGAAACTAAAAAGAGTATTGTATTTTATTTCTGTAGCTGGTCATTTCATCCAGTGTATTTGTTCCTTTAACAAAGTTCACATCAGAAGGGTGACAACTGGCCTCGTGCAACACAAGTTGTCAATTTTTCTGATCTATGATTGGTACAAATGTGATAGTGGCTTAGATCAGCTTGACAACCATGACGTCAGTGCCTCTGAACTGTGTCCGATGGTGAAATGGCAGAAGACGTGATGCCGGCTCAAATGGTGTTTAAAACGACGTGGTGCTTTCCAGGTAATTGTTTGTCGAATTCTATGGCATTTCTCACTGGTTTGCTTTAGCTATACTTGAGACAGGGGTCGATGTTAAATTTTGTAGTTGACGCTGTACTCAAGGACGCTTGCACTTTTTTGCGTGGCCAATATAGTTTCTATGTGTAGGTCGTACAAGTGCAATTAAATGTGCAATGTGAAGAAACATGATCAAATATCATGGTTTTGTATTGAAGAACTAGAAAACCGTACACACACGTTTATCAAATAATTTAGTTTCAGAGTTCAGGCCTTCCATTTAATTGAAATGTTAGGAATATTGGGCATTTCATCAGAGGTGAAGGCCTAAACTTTGTAACTTAATTATTTTCATCAGCGGAATGGACCCCGATGGCGTGAAGTAAGTGGACAAGACACGCAGCCGATAGGAAAGTCACCAATGTGCTAACATGTGCAACTAGAAATACCTTCAACGCAAAGCGTTCATTGGAGGGTTCGCCAAGAAAAAAAAATGCCATTTGCTCAAATTATGTCATAGTAACAACAAAATCTAATTAGTTCATCTTGGCATGTTAGCTAAGCATACTGCCAAAACTGAGCAAAATACATTGGAGCATTCTGGAGATATTTGGGTAACGGGCCCTAACGAGCATGTAATTAGGCTGCCATTTGCTGAAATTAGGTCATGGTGACACCAAAATCTGATAAGTTTATCTTGCCAGGTAAGATAAGCAAATTGCGAAATTTGAGCAAAATATATGGAGGCATTCTGTGGATATCGCAGTAACGAGAATGTGCACATCCGGACGGGCGGACAACCCGAAAACATAAAGGGGCGCCCCGTGGGCCAACCCTTAAAAATCTACCAGCTGCTGCTGTTGCTTGGAAACTGCAGTAAACATACGACTTCACAGCTATAAACTGCTCACAAACGCACCTGGTGTGCACTTTGCTCATGTTGTTTAAAGGATTGTTTTTGTATTTTAACTTTTGGCAATGAAATTTATTTTTACCGGAGAACATGGAATTTGTGCCACATCTTGATTTTTTGGGGGATAAATTTCGATATTCGCATTATTTTGCCAATTTTCCTCGTATTTCTGAACTCTCGTGTTAAATAATTATGTACATTTTCACCAAAATATTAAAGTGCGCCCAGGGTTTTCTTTCCGGTGCCACGAGCTGGGTAGGTTTGTCGGGTGAAACTGAAGATGTGAGACTTAACCCTTCACTGGAGTATGTACTCAACCATGGCACAAAAATTATGGAATTCTGATGATCATTCTATTCACCAGCTGATGGGGATAAATCATAATAAGGTAAAGACAATGTATACCAACATACTTTTCTATTCGTAACCTACATTTGTAATAAGATACAATATTTCAATAGATAGCAGATCATTTTACGTTATGTGAGGTGTGGCGTACCTACAAGAAGTTGAAACTTAAGTTAATATGTATCAAAATTGTTATCTGTCTAGGTACCATTTATATATATATATATATATATACTCTGTGTGTGTGTGTGTGTGTGTGTAGTCAAATTTGTTTATTGGTTGTATTAGCCCGCAGCTTTAATTACCCAATTTCGTGAATTTCAGATCAAAAGCTATATCCCCGCTGTCGAGCACAACGCAAGGAGTGACTCGACTGAGTAAGTTAAGTGCACCGGAAAAAACTGCTTGCTCGGTCACAAGTTGGTTAATCAGGATGATATTTCCTGGCTGTATTCCAAACCTGGTGCGATAAAAAACAGTTCATGATAGACTTGCGGAATCTTCGCTTCCAGAGGTGTGTTTTGTCTTATCCGTCAATATCACTAGTTACAATGCTATATTCACCCTCAAATACAATGATACCACCTAGAAACGCACTGTTTAGCTGGATATACGTATTCTCACAGACGTTTCTTAAACTTGAAAGCTTCTGTGTATGACACTTTTATTCCGCGGTTGTATATCCCCGCAGATTGTGTTATCAGTAGCTTATCTTGTTTTTCATATTTTCCGGGTGTACGTTTGTGCCACTCGCTCCCAAATATGAGTGAAACCTTCATTTCTCACAGCCATGATATGTCATCGACATGTATCCTTAAAAGCACCATTGTTTTCTTTACGCCGGACATCGAATTATCTACTTTCTGTACTTTTTTGTGCATTAATTGTTTTCGAAAATAAAAGGAACGCCACACATCATACACATCTACTTAAATTCAAGCGAGAAACTTCGGATCGTCATTGGACCTCAAATTAATATATATATATATACTCATGCCTTTATTATGTGATCTGCGCTGCCCACATCATACCGGAGGTATGAAAGTTTCCTGATTTGCCTGAACAATAACGTGGCAGAGTGAACCGCCTGAGACTTGCGGTTCTTTACGCCAAGCTTCTTGTCAAACTGGTAAGACTTGCACGTGATTCATCTCACGGGACCTCGATAATTGGCATGTCATTTATTCCAAAAATTGCACATATAAAATGTCGAAGTCGTTGAGATAATCTGTATTTGAACGTACGCTGATTTTACTTCATTGAGTTTGAAATTACATGAGTGTTCATGCTTGCATCTATGAGTTTTTTTTACGCATTTGGTTATAAAAGTGTGAATGTATCGATTACCTTAACACGTTTCACGGAGTTATAAATTCACAGAAATTTTCGCAAGAGCGCCTTTAAATCTTATTTCCGTCCAAATTGTGTCACTTTCAACTTACAGACCCCAAAAATTATGATTATTTAGCTCAGCTGTACTTGTCATCGGTTGGTTTATATACGCACTTTTATATCCAACTGAATACACATTAAAGTGTTTTAACGTGCATATTAACCACCAACTACGTCTGCATTTCATGGTCTCCTTGCATGTTTGTTCATGCGGAGATTGAATAAGTATCTGAAATGCCGACCTATATTCTGGCAGTTTTGGAACATTGTAGATTTTAAACTTGCTAGTGATATATTATGAACATTCATGCTCATGCTTACTTTTTTACGGGAGTCACTTATTGGCCATGCCCATAGCAGGCCCATTTTGCTTCAAGAAAGGAAAATGTAGCTGTGCAGATCGACACGCCACCCCCAACCTGTTTTTGTTATTCCTAAGTGAACGAGAAAATAATAATTCATAAAAGAAGTAACTTGATTGACATATACCATTTACACGGTGTCGTCAAAAGACATACAAAAGCGTACCGCAGACGATATAAAACCCGTACAATAATTAAACAGAACACTCCCCTAGCATGGGGGTAAACATAAATAATCAATATATCTACTCACTACTACCCGAACATTTACGGCTACCCCTGCCACTGTTGTTTTAGTGACCTATGAAAGCATGTCGCATTTCAAATGCGGATTTTACAAAAGTCAGTCTTGGTTTATGTGCAGCTGCCTCGCCATATCCCATTGTCATAATAAAATTGAATTTCTCCGATTTATGAAAATTGTGCAAAACCACTATATATACACGAAAGATCATTAAATAATTTGTGTCCTCTGGTCGGAGTACTAACCACAGTGTAATATAAAATGAGATAATTTTCCACTGAATCGGTTTTGCAAATAGCACATTTGCGTAATTCAAATGGGGTTTTTGGTTTTGTGTATCTTCCTGCTTCAATTTGAAGAGTGTGAGCAATTATTTTTTAACTTACTTAAGCTTTTCCTCCTGTTGACAGGAATATTCTTCCTCAGATAATTTTCAATTTCAAAAGTATTTTTCAGTTTACAATATGTCCGCAGTTTGTGTGAACCAATATTGTTGTTTCCGTTAATTTGCTCCACCAAATGAGTTTTGTATTGGTTTTGCAAATGTTGCCGCAATCTCATTATCCCTGTATTAGGGCCTGTACCATCTAAATATGACCAGGTATCATGAAGCCCAGCACATATTGGCATTCCTTTTATATATTTCAACCAGCAGTAGTTATCATCTTTACATAAGCAGTAGTTTTCCGTGAGACATCTGCACTTTAACGTATCTTGTGCACCATCGCGGAGATCTAGCCAATATTTCACTGCTCCGCACAATAACTCAATCATATATATATATATATATATATATATATATATATATATATATATATATATATATATATATATATATATATATATATATATATATATATATATATATATAATGAATGAGGTTGATTGACATTTTGTCATCATTGAAAAGTAATGAATGACAATATGATTATAACCAATGGTCAATATGCACTCAGGAGAACTGAAACATAGTGTATGAATCAAAGAGACCATACTGTAACATATAGTAACAGTATGTAAATGAGACCATGCTGATTTAAGTAGGACAGATGGAAAACTAAGTTATAGTTAGACTATTGAAAAGTGTGGTCTAACACACCTCCGAGCGGTAGCCAGGAGGTTGGTTAGACCACACTTTTCAATGGTCTAACTGACTTCTACCATCTGGCCTTGCACTTGGATCACATAGATGGTCACAGCATGACCACATGCTCTACTCATTGTAATGAGTGCAATAAAAACTGATGTGGTGATCAACACTATACCCAGCATTTCTATCCAATCTCCCCAATCTTGACAAGGGCAATAAAAACAAATTTTAATTTCCTATGTTTTGCAAAAATAGAATAGCGCTCATTCTGCAGAAGATTGTGCAAGCGGCAACAAGCAAACACTGGCAGTCATGGAAGAAAATTATGATTTGACTCTTTCATGAAAATTCAAACACAGCAGTTGTTATACCAAAAAGATGATGCACTGGAGGCCAAAAATCCACGATTTAGGGTGCCAGTTACGCAAACACAGCTTCTGCAGTTGAACCAGCTAGATGTGAAAAGTGTAATGGCAAATGAGACCACACGTTCCCTCACAGGGGAAAGAAAGCTAGCAAGTTCAGCTTTAATTGCTGCCTTTGACGCCTTTCTGCGCACACCCAGTAAAAATTTGCAGAATTTGTTATGTGGCCCTTCTGGCTCAGCCTTATCACATAACTGATTGAAATTATCAGGATTCAGTCCTTTCAGTAGAAACGTACTCCAGTCTGCACTACCATATGCAAGAATAGGTTTAACAAGTGTTATATATATATATATATATATATATATATATATATATATATATATATATATATATATATATATATATATATATATATATATATATATATATATATATATATATATATATATATATATATTATTTATTCATATGGCCAATCTGCCTTCAACTCCACAAGAAAAAACAAAAAACAAAAGAAACAAAAAAAGAAGACTTGCTTCAAAGCAAATCTGTCGGTGTGCCTTTAAAAGCTGTTAATATTAGATGCTATAACTTTTGTCCTTTTATACTTCACATTCCATTAAGCTTATGGCTGGACGAAAATTTCAAAGTCCAAATGATCTTGACTTTTGACCTTTACAGGTCACATATAAATTGCAATATTGTACAGTGTTACATGCCCACAAGTTAAGCCCAACATGAACCAAATCACATGAAAATTGACCAAGCTATGGCAGATGAAACTTTCAAAGGGCCAAATGACCGTGCCCTTTCTTCTTTACAGGTCACATGTTCTTACGAAAATGTGTTGAGTTGCAATACCTACACTTTTAGTACAACACGATCAGAAATGGATAGAAATTGGCCGAGTTATGGCTGGATTAAACTTGAAAAGTCCAAATGACGTTGACCTTTGATCTTTAGAGGTCACATTTAAAAATGTGCAGTGTTACAATAGCTACAATTTGAGCTCAACATGATCAAAATTGGATAAAAATTGACCAAATTATGGATAAAAGAAAGCCACCATCGAAAATGGCCTTTGACCTTAAGATGACCTCTATCTGAAGCAAACCTTTATCTTTAAAATGACATTTTGACCTAAAATTGAGCTTTGACCTTGACCTTGAGATGACCTTGACATTTGAGATGACCTTTGCTCTACTATGATGGAACTCCTATACACTCGGAACCACATCTAGTATAGTAAATAAGATATTGAATATTTAAAATTTTAATTAGCCCTTATTTGCATAATTTTGAAAAGCATGACCTGTCTTTATAAAAAGGCAAGACTTCATCTATAGAAGTATAATTGTGCCAAGTTTGGAGTTTTTACGTATAACACTTTTCAAATGAAATGTCGGACAAATTTTCCTGTGAAGAAAGAAAGAAGGAAAGAAAGAAAGAAGAAAGAAATAAAAAAAATCCTAGAAAAACAATATGTCTGTTGGCACGCACACATAATTATCAAATCCGATTAGACTCAGTGCAAGTTCTTGGAGCGGGGGCCGGTATATCTATACTAATTATTAGGCGAAGAATCACATTTTGTTGTTCTCGCTAGCAAGGTAAGTGTTCCAATAACAAAGGGCCACGCTGTCAGTCACGGGGGTGGGGGTGGGGGAGCGTGCATACATAAAAAACAATACCACAATTGTGACTGAAATTTAAAGGTCACTTTGGCAGATGATTGCGTCATTCATTTTTGTTGGTATTATTGTGCTACAGACAGTCTTTCGGAATGGAGAAAATATATCCTGATTCTGAAATATTGACTGCAAAGCATCAGAGAGAGTAAAAATTCTAATTAAGATCACCTCCGTTAAGAAACCATTCCCATATTAGTACCACCAATATACAATCCCGTTTTTTGTTGATCTTATCCCTCACTAACAACAATTCCCTATTAAGACCATATTTTTCATTGTTTTATGAAGACGTCACCCTCAAGTTCACAATGCGAATAAAAGGCAACTCTGCTTAACCCGAGGTACAAAAAATAACATTCAAATATGCGTGTATTAAATAGGGCATGCAAATATTGGAATTTGCCTTTATTTCTATACATTAATTTACACGTTTTATCTGAGGCAAGATTTTCATATCAGATACACTTGCTTCGAAGCACAAACCGATCACACCTTTGTAACGCGTGCGGATTCACGTAACTAGTTTTGAAGATAAAAAATGTTTATGTTTTTGTCTTTATTGATAGGTAGCTCTTGGCTACATCCAAATCGACACGTGCTCCAAAGATCAATTGCTGGACTCACGTAAGTAAAAAGTAATGACGAGGTAAAACGGGATATGCAAACTAGTTTCCCAACAAAATCTATGACCGCGTTGCGAGGCAAAGGTTAAATCAGCTGCCGTGATACCAGCTTTGTGACTAGAAAGCAAGAGTGTAAGGAACTTTTGTGGCTATATGACGCTTATTCCAAATATAGTTATGTATGACAACTCCTTCTAAACTCAAGCTCGATTGTGTTTGGGGAACGCGACGTTTTGAACGACTGTTCTCATCATCATTGATATTCTGGCGAGAGTAACATAACTTATAATTTTTGATCACACACAGGGACTTCATTGTTGCATGATGCGGGCCACAGCAATATCGCAGCTACTATGAATATCTCATTCTGGTGAATACGTTGAATACAATGACGGTGGTATAAGCTGATAATAATTCGAAAAAGAAAAGCACGGAAAAACATCATTACAACAAAGGTATGATAATAAAAAAATAATATTCATTTCCAATTAATGGATTACTTCTATCCCTCAAAATTGGTTGTCTCCCCAGCAGACGTTATGCAAGGCACATTTATCCAAAATATGGATAAATTAAGCCGTTATTATCAATTTTTGAGGTATTTTTTTGTTGAAAATCTGCATGATGTGTACCTTTGAACCACCCTTAACCCCGGTTTAAATATGAAGCTCATACGGAGTATGGCTTCAAAATAAACTGGTTAAGTGCAAACGATCCTGGAATTTGATCTCAGGCTCAGGGGGATCTGAGTTGGGATCACGCTCGATGTTGACTTGCGCAACCGATGGGATATTGGTCTCCAAATATCACAATATTACGTATAAATCAACATGACAATAGCATAATGGCGTCAGTCACTATTGGAACAAAGTTTAACATGTTTTGGCGAAGCAAAAAATAGGTCGTCTGGTGAAATTATACTATGGCACATGGGGTGTACGCGCGCGCGGGCGCGCACACACACACACACACACACACACACACACACACATACTTGTAATGTGTGTCAAGGGGGGACAATTGACAAAAACCTGCTAACCGAGAACACCATTAAATATTAATACGGGATGGATCATTATTTTTTTCAGATATACCTATTGTCTGTGCATTCCTAAGGTATACCATTTATATTTGTATCTGCAAAATTGAGACCTTGTTTCTAATATTCTATGTGGGGTCAGTGGGACACACATAATGTGGCACAATGTTACAACTGGGAACTAAATACACAGCATATCACACATATCTTTCATACCTGCCAAATGGGTCCTCCAAAATGGGGGATGATAAGTGTGAACATTGTAGTAATATTTGCATTGTCTACATCAACAAAAACATAATTATAAACAGCTGTAACTTCATATGTTCATTAATCATAATGTGTACTATTTCCCTACCACCAGGGGACATTGAGACCAAATGTTACAAGTGGGAACATATATACACGTACATTGATCATGTGTATTATTTTCCAACCAAGAGGGGACAATAAGACCAAATGTAACACTGGGGACATATGCACACATTTATGTGTATTACTTTCCTACCACCAGGGGGCACTGAGACCAAATGTAACAATGGGGGACATCTACACACATACATCATAATGTGCATTATTTTCCTACCAACAGGGGGCATTGAGAACAAATGTAACAACTGGGGACATCTACACACATTAATCATAATGTATATTATCTCCTTACCACCTGGGGACATTCAGACCAATGTAACAACTGGGGACATCTATACCTGTAGATCAATCATAATGTGGGTTTTTTCCCCAACCAACAGAAAACATTGAGACCAAATTTGACAACTGGGCACGTTTACACACATAATTGATGTGTATTATTTTCCTACCACCAGGGGACATTGGGACCAAATGTAACAACTGGGGACCTCTAAACACATTTACAATATGGTGTATTATGTTCCTACCACCAGGGGACATTGACACCAAATGTAACAACTGGGGACATCTATACAGATTAATCATAATGTGTATTATTTTCTTACCACCAGGGGACATTGGGACCAAATGTAACAACTGGGGACCTCTAAACACATTTACGATATGGTGTATTATGTTCCTACCACCAGGGGACATTGACACCAAATGTAACAACTGGGGACATCTATACAGATTAACCATACTGTGTATTTTTTGCCAACCAACAGGGAACATTGAGACCAAATGTAACAACTGGGGACACCTACACACATTAATAATAATGTGTATTATTTTCCTACCACCAGGGAACATTCAGACCAATGTAACAACTGGGGACATCTATATAGATTAATCATTATGTGTATTTTTCCCAACCAAAGGGGAACATTGAGACACATTAACAATAATCTGTATTAATTTTGTACCACCAGGGACATCGAGACCAAATGTAACAACTGGGGACATCTATACAGATTAAGCATAATGTGTATTTTCCCAACCAACAGGGAACATTGAGACCAAATGTAAAAACTGGGGACATCTACACACATTAATAATAATGTGTATTATTTTCCTACCACCAGGGGACATTTAGACCAAATGTAACAACTGGGGACATCTATACAGATTAATCATGATGTGTATTTTTCCCAACCAACAGGGAACATTGAGACCAAATGTAAGAACTGGGGACGCCTATACACATTAACGATAATGTGTATTATTTTCCTACGGCCAAGGGACATTGAGACCAAATATTACTACTGGGAACTTTGTACACATCATAATGTGTATTTTTCCCCCAACAAGGGACATAAAGACCAAGCATTACGACTGGGGAATAACCTAAACATAAATCACAATGTGTATCATTTCCTTGCCAACTGGGGACATTGAGACTAAATGGTATAACTGTGACAGTCCTGTGCTCAGCTGAATAAGTGGCTCTGTGACCTTGGAAATGAGGTCAAGGCCACAACCTATTCTCAATCTAGCTATCATAGAAGACCATCTATGTGCAAGATCAAATTCATACTGCAAATAGTTCTCAAGTTACCATGTGAACAGTATAATTCCTGTAAGTGGCCCTGCGACCTTGGGAATGAGGTCAAGGTCACTAATGTACGATCTTAATCTTTCCTGCATAGAGAACCACCAACTAGTTCAACATCAATGTCCTAGCTCAGACAGGTCTAAAGTTAAAATGTGAACTGTAAAATTCTCACAAGTGTCTCTATGATCTTGGGAATGAGGTCAAGGTCACCCATGTACTGTCTAAGTCTGGCCTTTGTTCAGGATATCAAACCACCATGTGCAACATCAAGGTCCAAGTTCAAATAGTTCTCTAGTTATCAAGTGAACAGTGAAATTTGTATGTGGCCCCATGACCTTGGCATTGGGGTCTAGGTCACTCATATACTGTCGAAGTCTGGTCCTCATTACAGACAACTAGCATGTGCAATATCAATGTTCTAGCTCAAATAGTCAAGTATTATATAAAACTGTGGATTTCATGAAACTTGCCCTGTGACCTTGGAAATAAGGTCAAGGTCACTCGTCTATAGTCCATGTCTCACCCTTATTTCCATAAGTGTCCCTATGCAATTTCAAAACCATTGGCTGAGTATTTACCAGGATAAAGATTTTTCAAGATTTGGCCAAAAATTGAACAAAAAAATTCATGGAAATTCCAAAAATTACTTGACCATGACCATTTGTATAAACTTGTGAGGAACCCACCCAAGGCACATTTCCACCAAGTTTGAAGTGAATCTGGCTGACAGTTTCTTCGAAGAAGTGAAAAATGTTTATTAGCATTGCAATCCCCATTGACTTACATAGTAACCAATAGGCTGTATGCATTAACCGACATGTATCCGAATCAGCTGAGCTAAAAATTACTGGAGCATGGCCATATGAATACACATACTAGGCATCCATCCTAGGTACATCCCTACCAAGCTTGAAGTGAATGTGACAAACGGTTTTGGAGATGAGGTGGAAAATGTGAATTACCATTGAAATCCCCATTGACTTACATAGTAATCAATAGGAATACGTATACAAAAATGAACAACAACAACAACAACAACAACAACAACAACAACAACAAAAAAATGATTAAAAATCCAAAAACCTCTGGACCACAACCATTAGAACAATGTTGTTGGTAGAGACCCAACCAATGTACATCGATATCGATCCCCACCAAGTTTCAATTGAATCTGGCCAACGGATTTGGAGAAGAAGTAAAAAATGTGAATTAGCATTGCAATCCCCATCGACTTGCATAGTTATCAATAGGAATGTATTCATGAACCAGTAAGTACCCGAATTGACACATTTATTAAAAATAAGGTATCAATAATAACACCACCTAGTGAGCAAGTTCTTTGTTCAACCCTTCCACAAGGAACATTTCCACCAAGTTTTGGCATAATCTGAGCGATTTTTTTTTTCTAGAAGTCAAAAATAGCGTTAACACACAAAAATTCATAAAAAATATTTTTAAAAATTGCAGCGCCAACTGTTGTATAAATTAAGGTCTGGGGGTCCTTAGAAGTGTCCCTATGCAATTTCGAAGCAATTGGCCCAGCAGTTTCGGAGAAGATTTTTTAAGATTTGACCAAAAAATGAACAAAAAAATTCATGAAAAATCCAAAAATCACTGGACCGTGACCACTTGAATAAACTTCCTAGAGCCCCACCCAAGGCACATCCCCAACAAGTTTGAAGTGAATCTGACCAACGATTTTCCATAAGAAGTCGAAAATGTGAATTGTGGATGGACGGACGGAAGACAGACCCTAACAAAAGCTCAGCTGACTGACAAGTCAGCTGAGCTAAAAATACACATTCCCAAGTAGCTTCAGCAGTCAGTATTGTACCAGTAGTCCAGTACCTTCCACTTTGATTGATATGCAGTTACTATTGCCCGCACAAATATCGCATGGATCCTTAACCAGGCAACCCCAGTGCAGGAGGACCCCGGCCTGGGCAATACATTACAACTGGCAATTTACAACACGTGCACGTGAGCAAGACAGAACATATTATCACATGTTTGTACTTGCTGGCCTATCAGGAGACAATGCATTGTCTTTTGGTTGTCACTAAAAATGCAAAATGTTTGATCAATTCACATTGAAATAAAATACACAAAAGGATTTTATTCTCTCAACTTAAAATTGAAGTTCTTTTTGACACAAAATACAAGAGTAAATAACATAATTTAGCAGAGGACAAACACTCGCAATGTCTGCACCTTCCCTCAGAGCCCTGTATGTTCTAATCATTCATGCTCACTGGAAAACATACAAGAAAAGAGCAAGATAATTTAACATTAATGCCTATTTAGCAGCCTTAAATTAATACCCGTAAGTGAACTTTTAACCAGCTCTAAATCTCTAATACAACAATAACACTGAGGAACTCTGATTTAACTTTTAAACAAGAATACTGAAATCTCGATCTTCTTAACAGAATTAGTTCCAAAAAGGTTAATTAAACTTCAAATTGTATTCAGTGTAGATTTACTTGGCTACACTGGTTTAAGAGTACTGCCCATGACCATATAGACTGGCTTGTGGCATACTTTGTTGCAGTTCATAATTTACGAATTTTAACAATAAACATGCAAAATATATATGAGACTTGAATACTGTACTCCATATGCTGTATTATAAGTAGCTCTAAAACTTGCCAAGTTAACAGTAACCCTAACGGTAGAAATTAGACATCTTAAAGCCTCTAATATTCAAACAACTGAAAGTCTTCTCCCAGTTCAGCACTAGCAAGAGTCTTACACGAGAAAGTTGCAGTAGTGCTTGATGTTGTCCTCTGGCCATGGGACAGTTACAATGTTTTTGTTTGGGATCTGGTACTACATCTTGTACTAACCCCACTGTTTAATATAGACACTGTTTTACAAATATGTATTTCTTACGTGGTCTTTTACATTCTGCCAAGATCTGTCTATTCCTGTTTCTTCAATAAATTTGATGATGCTTTCTTTTCCTGGGAGCTTATCCATTAAAATGCAAGAAGCAAAGTGTTCTCGAACTATTTTTTTCTCAAACTCAGTCCATGGTTTTGCCACAAATTTTCTACGACCTTTCTTCCCTTTGTCAGTCTTGCGCTTGTCCTGACCCTTCAATGCCAGAACTCCTGTGCTTTCTGCTTGCTTTTTTGCCTCCTTTGCCAACTGTGTTTTGACAGTCTTGTCACCAGTTGGCAAATCAGTTTCCTTGGCTCCTGTGCTCTCCATGCTTTGATGATCTTCAGAGTCATCTGTTTCAATTTCAAATGTGCCTACTTCCTCTTCCTTGATTTCAATTTCATTGAGAGTCTTACCGGCATACTGCCCAATGGTCCCATTTTCTGCAGCAAGAAATAGTTTGGATATCTTTTTTTAATGATGCATTGTGACCTAAATATGTGACCTATTGACCTAGTTTTCGACAGGTATCTGGTGCACTCTAGGTACCACCTCTGACAAAAATTTGGTCCAGCTACAATGAGTATTTCTATGTTTTTAGATATCATGGTAACATCATTTTTCTTCAATGTAGCATTGTGACCTAAATATGTGACCTACTGACCTAGTTTTCAATAGGTACCTGGCACATTCCTAGGACCATCTCTCCTAAAAATATGATGAAGCTACGTTTAATATTTCTGGGGTTATCACGGTAACGTCCTTTTTTTTTAATGTTGCATTGTGACCTAAATATGACCTAGTGACCTAGTTTTTGATAGGTATCTGGTGCACTCTAGGTACCACCTCTGACAAAAATTTGGTCCAGCTAGTGCAAGTAGTTTTTGAGTTATCATGGTAACGTCGTATGGACAGACGGACGCACGGACAGACACAGTGGGGCCATCCTGCTCAAAAGTGTTTCTCTAGAGAGCGCCTCCTAGCGGAAAATTTTAGAACTACAATTTTCAAATCTACAGAAACAGTAGTTTCAAGCTCTTGGTTTGCACATAAACTACGAAGATACATGTAAATTCTGTCGGATTCGAAGAATATATATTGATGTAAAGAATTTTAGAGCCATATGTCCAATCATTATATATTTGGAACCTAATTGGGAACTTTTGCTTTTGTGAAAATTTAAGATATTGAAAATATGCTACTCTGTATTTTGAACCACTAGATTTCTCACATTTTCAAAGAAATTCAAAAATCTAAAACGAAGAAGTTTTAGTCATCTATCTTAAATGTCTAACACCATAAAGCAAATTAATATTGATATTGAATTGAAAAAATGAGTACAGCCGATGTAACCAATGTCCATTTTTTGAGCGATAATGGGAGAAGATAAGAGCAAATTAAGAAAATCTAGAATCAATAATATATCTGATAAAACTTGCATTTTGATAAATTTGAATTTAAAACCCAAATCAAAATACTCATTCACATGTGTCTATGTCATGTTTTTGTTCCATACTTGTATTTCACTAATAAATAAATATATAAAACCTCACTAGATATGACTATTTTGTTCAAAATATTTAGCGCCACCTAGTGGTCAAATTGAAATGTAAAGGATGGCTCCCTACACCCTTGTTTCAAAAGAAAAGTTGTTTTGTGACAAAATACCGAAGCTTTCCACAAAATCCGTTATCCTTTTTGAAGGGGCATTTGTTCTTGAAAGTTTTGATACATAATACTGCTGATATTGCCTAAAAGTAATTTGTTTTAAGTATCAAACATTTAGTGTGTACTTGGGCACCAGAGAGCTTTTTCTTCCTCCAGTTTTAGAGATCAAAGGAAACACTGGAGAGCAGTTCTGCCCCAGTGTGAGACGGACGGACAGATAGACGACGCAGGGTACGACAATACCCTCCGGCACTATATGTGCCGAGGGTAAAAAAAAAGAAACTACCTGCTGAACAAAGAGAGCCACATACATCCCACCAAGTTTCAAGTGAATTTAAGTAATGGTTTTGGAGAAGTCAATAATGTCAATTTTTCCCATTGACTTTCAATAGGAAATAAGCACACACTCCAAAGAACACGACCTTGATATATCTTTATTGGTGCGGAGGCCCAAAATTACTGCCGTTTTCAGTTTTGACAAAAGAACTTTCTTATCGTTAAGACGAAAACCGTTTGCTAAGTTGTTCCTTACATAAAATTTCATTTGTGTGAAGTTAGAAGTAGCTATATCGAGAATAGCAACATAAATTTTACAGTTTAGTGGTCTGGTATGAAGCGACGTCACGTGTCACGTAAGGGACAACCAGTGTCCAAGAAGAAATGGCAATTTTGTTCAAGTTTTGCTGTGAAAGTGCAGCATAAGGCTTGAGGTCACTGGCTGAAAGCAATATGTTATCTGTCAATGACAATGATTAGCGAAAAATTCTGTGGCATTTCATGACTCTCGGAGCTCACCCTAGGCCTAGGTCTAGGAAACGGGTACATCGATCGTGGAGCAAATAACACCTATAATGACAGAAAGCCTATCAGCAGTTTGCTAGCTTTCCAAAAATGTATGATATGTAGCGCGTTTAGGGTAAATTGATTGATTTATGGGCTAACTTGAATTAATTGTAGAAGTTACCATGAACCCGTGAACTTGCCGATCAACCTCGGCTCATGCGTGCAGGTGGGCGATAACAGGCACCTTTTTCAAGTTTTTGCACACCTGTTCACGATTCACTTCGATTGCGTTCTTTTTGTCACATTAAATGTATTTTCTGTCCCATGCACGCATTCCCTGTATTCTTATAGTTAAAAATAAGCATTTGTGCATGCCTTGTGAGTAACGAAAGGTTCGTTTTCTCGTAGATCTTGTCAGTCTGTATCCGTGAGATGACATTTTGCCTGTAACACCATGAGGTCCAATTGTTTTTAATCGCTGCACCGGGGACACGAGGCACTGGCAGCCCGCGCTTGTGTGCGCATGCGTATTAGGACATCTAGTTTTATTTCCAACAACAGGGGATGCACAGCACACACGCCCAAAACACAGAGCAGATGGCAAGTTCATGGGAAAACACACAATTCGCCCTATGGCAATACAACTGGGGACAAAGCTAGCTTTTGCCACCAGGTGGTACTAGAGTATATTTATAATAGGAAAATGCACTCACTACAACTGGGGACGTCCCCAGTTGAAAGGTTAAAAACGTGGAAATGTCCCCAGTTGTAGGCGTTTACAACACACACACACACACACACACACACACACACACACACACACACACACACACACACACACACACACACACACACACACACACACACACACACACGCAAATGTACTTGTCAGTATGCTGAGGCTATAGGGTTTTTCTTCGTTTGTTGGTCAACAATTCACATTTCCGAATTCTCGAAAAAAAATCCCACAGATTCTCTTCAAGCTTCTTGAGAAAGTACCTAGGGTCGCTCTTTACAATATTTGTCCAAAACCAGTAATATTTGGATTTTTTCAGTGATTGTTCTGTTCACTTTTGGGGGATTACCTTCTCCACAGCGCCTATAAACCCCTAGAACTTATTTTGGTTGACGGGTGCTGCTGTATTTTTGTGTGTTTGTGATCTTGTGCTTTTCGATCTCCTCTACCAAACTGCAAGCTGGATTTTCTTCCAACTTCTGAGGAATGTAGCCTGACTCATTCTCAACCAAACGTATCACATTTTTTTATTGTTAAGGTATTTATTAAATGCGATCGGTTAGAGTAATTGTCAGCATTTATGTAGATCCAATTCACTTCAGTCTTGTTGGTATATAGCTTGGGTGTGTCTCCTTAAGTGTGGTCAATGAGCCACGTTCCAATAAATTTTGTGTTCTTTACGAATGTTTTGATGAATTTTTCGGAAAATCATATTTTATATCTAAACCTGTCCGGCCAATGGCTTTGAAATTGCAGACAAGCAATTTTGGATTTTTGATGTACCATATTTTGTTTAGGAGGTGGCGCTGCATTTTAAAAACTATATATTCACGTGTGTGGTTTTTTTTGGAAATCATTGACATTTTCTCCCAAAGATTGGATCAACTCTGTTCATCTTCTACCAGGTTGTGCTGCAGATGATATTCAACTCAACTGAGATCTGGAAGGACTGATTCTGGGCGCAGTATGTCATGGCTGAGGACGTCGACGTGCTGTTCAGGCTGCCATCTAGCTGCTTAGTTTTTAGTGTATATTAGTGCACAATGATAAACTAACAGTGATGTAAAATATTTCATTTCTCCAATTGCACAAATGAACCTGTATCATTAATTTGGCATGATCTTGGGATTTTCTTTTCACGGCGTTAGTAAATATAAAACGTGAATAAAGATGGTAATTGACAAATTAATGTATGATATAAATTTTGGCATGTAGCTTGGTTATAGTATGTCTGTCATGCTTGGTTTCAACAGGGGAAAATGAATTGTATCCTGAAGCCTCCTTGGTGTGTTACAATGTTAGTAATTAAGCTTTGCTCATTCTTGGAGACAATAATGTGTTGTCACCGTCTACTCAATGTTCCTTTTTACCCTGATCTGCTATACTGATTACTTTGGCATGATGTTAAGTCTCAAAAATAATTTAAAAACGACAATGAGGCACTTTAATTCAAGCAATTAATTCACAGTAAAATTCATGCTTCCACTTTACATTTACATTTTCATTCATAATTTTAGGTCACAAAGCAGGATATATCAAATGCTGCATTAAGCATGGTCGCCTGCTGAACATTTAGGCTTTTCTTGTCCCTGCTGGTCGATTTGTTGAAGTGACAAGCCGTTTTTCAGTACTTTGAATGTACCGCTAGTGCGTTATTCAGTTCCTGGAGATGTTCTTCACATTAACTCCCGTCACAAACTATTTGGTGTTTGTGTGTTGCTCGGCCTCGGCAGATTTTCCTCTTAATAATTGTCTCCTGACCAGTTTGGCATACAGTCCGTCCTGTAGCAAGAGCTGTCTGTGGGGGCCCTCCTCCACTACCCTTCCTTTGTCAAAGACAATGATGCGGTCCGCCTTCTGAACTGTGCTCAGCCTGTGAGCAATTATGATCACAGTTCTACCTTTCAGGTTCTTGTAAATGGCTTCTTGTACCTGAAAAAAGAACGTTTTTGGGTATATGATACCTGTTGTAGTTAGACATTTAACAACAAGACAAATTATATTCGTACAATGACAAATTACCACAATAATAGATACGCGTATTAATTATAAAATACACTTGTATGTGACTGTATTATTAATGATTCGAGTGACTTTTGTATCATTAGCAACTTATATAGACCCATCTACAGCAGCATTATACTCACAAGATGTTCTGACTCTGCATCTAAGGCACTCGTGGCTTCATCCAGCAGCAGAACAGCTGGCTGTCTCACCAATGCTCTTGCTATGGCAATCCTTTGCTTCTGGCCACCTGGTGGACAGTGACAAAATTACAACTCGTTTACATAACGAAAGATCATTCAAAGAACAAGAGATTTTCCCTTTTAGGTTATCCCGCCAATGTATACTGATGCAAAGCACTTTATTTGAGTGTTATTACATACTTGATATGTGATTTGAAGAAAACAATGTTTATTCATTTCACCTCAAATTTATGGCAACAAAATGTTTAAACTAACCTATGGATAGCAATCAATCGATCAGCAATGTGACATTATGTAATATTTTTTGTTCTTGCGAAATTAAGGACAAAGCATCTGCTGAGAGAGAGAGAGAGAGAGAGAGAGAGAGAGAGAGAGAGAGAGAGAGAGAGAGAGAGAGAGAGAGAGAGAGAGAGAGAGAGAGTGTCGAAGTGCAAAAGATCGTTTAGTTTCATTTTTAAACATAGTTAGATTTTGAATTTGTTTTATATCTTCCGTAAAATAGTTTTATATTTTTGGTCTCCTGTGCCTGAGACAAAAGTGAGAAACCTTAATGTAACTCAACATATATGTTTGGTAAATACTATTTGGTCTGGTATTTTACGCATTGGTGCTGGAAAAACGTAGTTAATCTGTCTGGCAATAACCCGCTTTTGTGTCGTAAAGTAATAAATTATTAATATGAAACCATTTATGTTTGGAAATGGTTGATATTTTAGGTATGCAATAGAGACAGAATGTATGTGTTTCAGCAAATAATGCATACAAAGTCTTTTTTGCATGATCACCAACCTACGTAAATGTGTGGGATAAGTAAGATATGGATACCTACATAAATAATACAAATTGTTCTGTTTCGAGACTAGGCCTTTCAGTAGATAATTTGACAGTAATAAATATAATGTTTTTAACTATACTGGAAAGCAGAAGTTAAGCAACTCGTCCCATATTCCTCCTACTGTACGCTAAAATATTGCAAAAATGACATATTTTAGCATATTAATATCTTGGCATCAAGTCCAGAAAGTTGTGCTTGAATGCTCCCAAGATAAACCATGTGCATATGGTAATGTCATTACAAGGCTGTTCCACAAAAAAGTGACAAAATTGGTTTGTCACCATGTGGGATTGAGCAAGCACATAGATATAACCGTCGGTGAGCACAATGACCAGAGCATGGGGTGGTCATTGTTTTTTTTTTAATGATTTTCTGGGGTGGCGGAAGTGATTTTCTGCATAATTGGTTCCTTTGCAGATGGGTAGTTGATTTTTTTACTTTTTTTGTGATGGCGGTAATATTATTTTTTTGAAAGATCATGATCAGACAGAGGTGTCATGAGTAGCCAGTGGGTCCTGCTGTATGATATCTTCGGGCGGGCGTGAAAGCAATGGTTGAGAAACTTAAAGGCTGCCTTTAAGGAGTCAAAATCATAAATGGGCGTCTTTAAGGATCCAAACATATTTAATGTTGTCTTGAAAGGCCTTAAAGCTTTAAGACCGCCTTAGAGAAGACTGAGTCCCTAAGGAGTCTTTAACATGTTGCACCTTTAAGTTCGTTGATTTCCTTTAAGGAGACACACCCCTGGCCCGTAATTAACGCGTCCGTCCACAAGATCTCGCTAAACATAAGAGGGCAGTTTAGGAATAAAGTTGGATATTCCCGCGAGATTTAACTGACCATTGGACAGGCCAGTGTCGCCTTTCAAGACGCTGACGCTCCAGCTCATGAAAATTGCGTCCGAGTTTAAGACAAACATGGCCCAGAACATGAAATGTACATCCGGGCGTGGAGGCATGGATCCTTGAAAAATGATCTTTAAGGGTGGAATCTTTTGAGAAATTGTCTTTAAGGAAAGTTGTTTTAGAGGCCTTTCCACTCTGCAGCTCCTCCTCTCGTGGAAATAACGCAATGGACTGGCCATCTTGTTGACCGGTAAAGTTTCTGGCTTTTTCGCTGTAGGATTTCTGCCCATTCAATATGGAGGGCTACAGCCCAGTCCAAGACTTTTCCCAGCCGTATGCCAACATCGCCGCATTGTGGTTTTGCTGATGCGTCACCCTGTTGAGTGACGTAGGGGCAGCCGACCTTCGTTAGCTGTAGAAAAAGGTCTGTCTTCCACATAATAGGCCGACACCTGTCTGTCGTTATCATCCGTAGCTTCTCGCCACTTCTCGCCCTGTCTTTTTCTTCTCCAGTAACCCTGTACTTCTGCAAACCACAGACTTGTTTATGCCGAACTCTTCAGCAGCTCTTTTCTACAACCAACCTGCTAGGTTACAGAGGGCCAGACGTTCCCACCACTGTCCATCGGTAAGCTTTCTCCACTGCTCCATGCTGCTACACAGGAATCCTGGATGGCTTCTGTCAAATTTGTACCAGCACCCTGTGCCTTATAATAGCCATTTTGGGGGACAACAGGGATATCGTCTTGTTCATAAACTGGGTCAGTGCACTGAGGGGACATCAGGGAAGTTTCATAGGCACTTATTTCGTCCAGGTATCAAGAGGTTTCATAGGCACTTATTTCGTCCAGGTATCAGGAAAGTTTCATGGGGACTTATTTGGTTCAGGTGTTGCCTCAGTATTCACATATCTGACTTGATGTGAGTGGTTGTGTAACTTCTGCTGCTCACCAGTATAAAGTACAAAAGTGCGAATCGGGGATGCATTTATAGTTTGTATTTTGATCTAATAGTCTTACGCTTAAGGTCACCGCTGGACGATGTAATATTTTGTTCGGTTTGGACTAGAAAAGAATTTGTATCTACACCTTTGATATAGTTAAGCTTTTTATCAAATTTTTCCTAAGTTTAACAGATAGATATATTAAAAAAAACAGATACGTTCATATGTAGTTAACTTGCAGTAGCAAACCTGAAAGATGAGCTCCTTTTTCGCCAGACGGTGTCCTATATCCGTCTCGCATATCACATATGAACTGGTGAGCATTTGCTTGCTTTGCCGCGGTTTTCATGACACTATCGTTGTTTGTTTTCCCGTTAACGTTCATAGGTCCATCCTCAGCGCCTGGTAGACAGTACAGAATGTTGTCCTTGATTGATCGAGCGAACAATACAGGCTCTTGTGCTACCAGAGATACCTGAGGCCAAACAATGGAGACATGCCCTCATTATATCCATGATATTTCTTAAAATAAGAAGACAACACCACCAGAGATGGCTTCTTGTGTCTGGGCAAGAAATCACGAACTGCGAAGCGAAGAGTTATTTCCTGTTCGCAAAAACAAGGTACCCACGCCTATTAATGGTGCTTCCGTTTTAAACAACATTCTTTTAGATGATTTTAGGATATTCCTTCGTACTTTTAACGTCATGTTGTTCAAAAATCTTTCAAAGGCTTAGAAGCTAGCTTTTCTGGGTGACTGCCTGTCTCGAGTCAGGAGTGAAATTTGTTTCTTCATATTGGTATTGCAAGATGAATGTTGATGTTTTGGCAAGTCTTGAATCTGTTTCCTGTCATTTTTGGGTTGAAATTTATGAATATGGGTAATGTTTTGTACTGGTAGATCTACTTACACAAAAGAGGGTGGTTCAGTTCCCGTAGACCCAGTGGTGAAAAGGCTCTGATTAGTCGTTTTTAATGACATACGTCTAAAGCTGTCCAGCTTCGAATTCCATGATTTAAATTTTAGCCAAATGTGAGGAAAAAAAATCTCAAAAGTAGTTGCAGTAAATTGTTTCATGGACAAGGGGAAGAAAAACAGCAGTGTTCACAGTGACCTCAGAGATGAATATACCACTGGTGGGGACAATAAAAGCATGCTTCACAACAAACGAGACCTATACTCCGAAATTCGTGGCTAGGCCGAAGAAAGATGGATACAATCAATTCGCACTGAAAATTTGACGCTATTTTTTGCATTTTGAAGGTTACTTTGTAAATAAACATTATTTTTCATGGGTTCTTATTTGACCGGGAGGAAACCCCACGTGCCCAGAGGCGATGTGGCCGCAGCCTCACATGCAGTGACCACTTAAATGGCTTAGTGGGTCATGTTTGGCTTACCTGTGCCTGATTATGTCATCGTTGGTGACTGGGGCTACAAGTCACCTGATTCCCTGGTGGGCGCTAAAAGTAATACACTCGCGACAGGTCAGCGGACACACATAGGTGTAAGAGGCCACTGGGTTTGATAAGCGTCATCTTACCAGGTTTATACCCATCGATTACAGAAAACATAAATCTATAAATACGTTATTAAAAGTACAGTGTAATCTGTGTACTTGCCACTGGAAAAGGAGAACATCCACACCTGTCTTACCAATAAAAAGTTACGTCAAGTTTATATATCTTAGTAAAACTGCTTCATTGCTATTTTTCATTTCTCTTGCAAACGACTTTGGAGTAAATCTGCATAAAAAACTGTGGGTGATGAATTGAATATAGGATATAGGACGAACCTTTTGATGCAAATATTTGTGGTCGTACTCCTGAAGAGCTACTCCATCAAGCAAAACCAGTCCCTCTGACGGCTCATAAAAATGTTCCATAAGACCTATACATGTACTTTTGCCTGCTCCACTTGGACCCACCAAAGCAACAACTTCACCGGGATTGACACTGAACGACACATTCTGCAAAAGTTACATGTTTATGGTCTACAGCGTTGCAGTATAAATATATCGATATGTTTGGTTGTGTTTGGTTATCAAAGGCGGAAAGGTAAGTTACAATGGCAGCCTGTCTCAAGATTATTTCCCTGTCTTGTGATACAGGCAGCAGCAATGTTCTTGTAGCAGCACTATTATTGCTTTGCATTATATTCTCAGAATTGCTTCTCTGTTTTTCATGTAACCAGGTCTGTTTACATTTTTCTTTTCATAACATCATTCTGTATGTTTAGAAAGTGTAAAGTAATGTTTAATAGAAAGAAGAAAATCCACTTAGTAATAACTTACATGATCTCACTGTCTTTATTTCTATGGTGAGTTTTATATTTACAGGATATTTTGCTCTCCGTTTAGCGTTTTGTGATATAGTGTGCAAAGTACATGTGTATTTGTAATAATCTAACAATATATGTATGCAAGGAATTATATGCTAGATACATGGGCAAAGGTTTTCACCGAATCATGCCACCCTGTTAGACAAGCGCTGCGAAAATACTTGATGGAAGTTTATTAAAAAAGTACATGCATATTGTCGTGGAGAATAGGGCACAAAATAACTGCATACGCATAGCATTATTCTTCACTCTACAAATGATATTTAATTGTGTTTCTGTGAATGTAGTGACGTAATTGTCACAATTTTTGAAACGCGTCACAAGCATAAATTTGAATGTAGTGACGAATCGAGCTTTATTCTATGTTTGTGGGTGAATTATCATTTTCTAGAGGGAAATTCAAAAGCAGTAACTCACTGTAGATCACATGACATAAGCATTGTTACCAGTAAATAGTGACATGCCTGCATCAATGACATTTACTTTGACATTAAAACAAAATCAAATGTGTGCAACCGATGTTTGATTATACGTCACGCGTGACGTGGAATACTCGCGACGAACACAAACAAACAGGTCACACCAGGTCTGCGTTGAAAGTAGGGCTAGGGCATATTTTTTGCGATGAATACCGAATTAAACATAGATTAAATCAAATCTTACACGACTGGAGAGAGAGAGAGAGAGTTGCTACTTTTCTCTCATTCAGGACCCTTGTTGGTGTGGACAATCACTCATGACCTGCGGTCACTCGTGATCTTCCCAACCGACAACGATCCCTCGTGAGAGGAATATGGTAACTCACCCTCAGCCATGTAAGATTCTCTGTAACTCTTCTAGCAACTATGTGCAAGGCCAAATTTGTGTATGCAGGTAAATCTCCGTGTAAACTTAAAAAGGCCAGGTAAGGGACTGCAAAATGTTGTCATGTTATAGGAACATAATCAAGGATAACTAAAAACGGAACTGTACATGGGTGGTCGTAATATAGAGATGGTCTCTTTACGGAGGAGGTCTTAATTTAGGATTTCATTGTTATTGTTTTTAAATCACATAATAGCACTGCCAACAGGTACATGGCCTTGTAATGATGTAAAGTGGAGCAAAATGAACGATGTGGGTCTTATATAATGAAAAGTATGTATTCATATTAATAACTGAATGAATGAAAACATTGTAAAGTTATAATTCATTGATTGTAAACATGTGCTGTCATGGGCTCATCAGGTGAAGGCAATAGAGACCGTGAGTTGAGAGTGTTGTGCGAGAAAAAGAAGAAGAAGAAAAAATGTACATTTATATAAAGTTTTATGACACAAAAAAAAAAATCCATTGATAATATGATAGATACACATAAGAATGAGATGAAAAGGAATTTTAATATCAAAATTTCTGAAGTGGACTCCTCTACTCCACTTGTACTTTGGATACCCAAATTACATAAAACCCGTTTAAATCAAGATGCATAGGTGGTGGTTCAAAATGTACAACAAAATAACTATCAAAGGAAGTAAGACTGTGTTTGACTGCAATTAGGAATCATTTCCGTAAATGCCGTAATTCAATTACTACAAACTGTGAAATAAATTGTTTTTGGAATATTAACAATTCCTCAGAGTTTTTATCTAAAATCTGAGATTTTAAAACAAAAAGGTATCGAATATTTTGATTTTTCTACGCTACACACAAATCTATCCATAAATGAAGTAAAAAAGTTCTCTTTCAGAATTAATCGGCAAACTGTATAAATATAATGGTAAACCATACATAAATATCAATTCATATTCAAAGAGAGCATATTGATTGCACAATAAATATCCAAAAAGTGACGTTAAAAAGTAACATTTTGCACTGTGGAAGCCTTGATAGATGCTATAAAATTTCTTCTGGATAAAACCTTTGTTCAATGGGGACCGTTGGTTTTCAACAAATAAGAGGCTTCCCAATGTGCAGCAACCGCTGCCAGTTACTTGCTGATTTATACTTAACCTGGCTTGTGTTTAAGTACATGGATCAATTGATAGAAAAAGATGTTTTGTTGGCTACAAAATTATCAAACAATGCAAGGTATATTGATGACATTACTTGGGTATATGTGTAAAATCGTAATGAAAGTAAAGAAATTTATCTAAAAGATATCCCTCTGGAAGGTAACAATTCAGATGATTTCATAGATGTGTTCCTAAACTTGGATATTCCGGTCGCAAATGACAGATTTGGATTAATTTCGAGTCTATCCCAAAATTGATTAAGTTTAACTTTGAAGTGGTTATGTATCCTTTCCCTGACAGTGATAGTTCAGAAACTATTGGATATAAAACATTTTTGTGGCAAATTTTGAGACTTGGTCGTATTTGTTCTAAATTTCAGGACTTTGCATCGAGAACCATATTCACTTACAGTAAACTTGAGTGAAGGGGATTGAAGCATGTATTTTTGATCAAATATTTCTACGAATATAGGTGTAAATATCCAGCGATTGTTAGAAAATTTGGTTTCAATAATTTCAAAGATTTCAGACTTGCTTGTTTTAATACTCAATCTTACCTTTTGGTATTATTCTGTTTTAATATTCACATTTCCGACATTTTAGGCTGACATGTAAGTGCACATTTACTCAACGTCAAGAAAAAAAAACAAAAAACACCCCCCCCCCAAAAACAAAACAAAACAAAACAAAACAAAACAAAACCCCGGGAGTCAGTCATAGGCTGTCGTGAGCACTTGGTCAGAAATTGGCAGTATTTACTCAATTGTCACAATTTAGGTCCATTCTTTTGAAACATTAACACCGGGGCCGGGAGTGAGTCATGGGCGGTCCCAAGCACTTAGCCAGAAATTCGCAGGATTTACTCAATCACTCGCTCTTTGGAAACTTTTAAAACATAAACTAAGAGTCGACCACTAAATAGAACTTGGTTTCTTGGAGAACTTCATGGGAGTAGGTGTCATCAGGGAGTTTGTTTTATATTTCTGGAACAGGATGTCTATTGTTACAGTACTTGTTAGGAACTCCCCAGGTTTAAACAGGTGTTTGGATGTGACTGTTTACTTTGTAATCACTGGAATTTACTGTTAATTTTGTAAGCACTGGGATTGAATATATAGCCCCACTTTGTTTTTACCTCAATTATACAATGGCTGGTGGTTAGATTGATGTGTCCTTTTCACCTAGATAGAGTACATACTAGTTTAGGTGTAAGTCAAGTAATTCTTATCTGAACTTGTTATATACTATTTAGTAATTGTGTTTGGTTTGATAGGTATTCTATATTCGTATTGAAGTTCTGCATTTGTAAACAGAATTTTCGTATTTAGCTAATACATCATTCGACACATTCATATTTATTCCTTATTGTGTTGGTTGTCTTTGCTGAATATTTAGCTTAGACAAGGAGCTACTACTTAGACACGTACGGGTACAGGCTCCGAATTACGTCCTGACTAGGGACCCGCTAAAGACCCTTAAATTCATTTGGCCTGATACAGCCTATGTCAAAATTCTTCAGACAAACGTGAAAATAGTACTTCCATGTGCACACAGGTTAGACAGTGACAGGTTAGTTTATGGAATGTAGAGTTCGGACTAAGCAATAGGGTAATGACTACCAGTAGGTGGTTCTGGACGAAAGGACACAAACACAATTATTCATCAATTAAAGTATACACACCTCGAGAACTGAACTGTTCGGTCGTGACGGGTAGCTGAAACTGACGTTCTTAAACTGGAGCAAACCTCTGATTTCCTTGGGCTTTTTGTTTCCTGTTGTATAGTTTTGAGGCTCTCGATCCAAATACTTGAATAAGTTTTTAGTTTTTCCTATACTACGCCGCAACGATTCGTGTACGTTGAAAAGATACTGTAAATTAATAAAAATTTTCTGTAATTAGGAGATGTATATATATATATATATATATATATATATATATATATATATATATATAAACGACATGGGAATATACTCTGCAGGTTACGTTCAAGTGCATGACAATATACATGCATATGCTCATATATACATGTTATTGTTTGTTCACACCATTACCTGTATCACGACACAGGTACAATGACATCAATAACGTTTTCAAATGGATACGTACAATTACTATAATTAGTCATGACACGTACAAAAGATTGGCGCATCATTTGTATAAAAAACGGAAAAAATAGTGAGAATATTGATACAGAATAATTATGAATAAAAACACACAACTGTTTGTTCAATCCACACACATAGAACACACGAAAGTTCTCTTGCTTTGTGAAGCATTTTGCTATAGCTTCACCATCTAGAACATCCAATATTTCTATTATCCTATTTATCTGTTCATCAAATATATTTTACAAACAGGAGCAATGGCGTCACATCTTCCGTATAGTTCTCAACCCCGCCAAAATATCACAATTAAATCTTTCTGCGCTCCATAACTGATCGAGTCAGTGTCTGTGTCTAAACTTATAAATTAATTAACATACAATCACGTTCTATTCAAAATTTAGAAGGGGTCTAGGCTATAACAGCCAAACGAATTTATAAACAGGTTATCAGCGGGAAACCACCAGAGCATGTTTCGCGACCTTAAATTCCCGGGACATGCTTTTTGCGTGATGGCGGCTGCTTGCTTATGATAAACACGACCCACTTGAATGTAAAGAATGTATGAGTGTAAAATACCAGCAAATATAAATATATACTGTGTAGCAAATTCTTGCCTGTTCTCGTGCATTTTTGTCAAAATGAATTTTGCTACCTTGCTTGGGACACATTCAGACTGCAGACTGTTCATAATTAATCTGTTTTGCCTAAATTTATTGCGCACCAACTGTACATACAAATATTACCAAGAAATGAAACACTTTGGCGGTTTGTTTATTTAGTCATTGCAAAAATCATGTTAGGGTTATTAGATATTGTTGGTCTTTACTTGTGTAAAGTATTCGTCAAAAATGCAAGAAATCTGTATGCGTTATATCAGGACGTTTACACAAATGGTTTACACTTTTGTTCCATGTTTTAATGTCATCGATGTGCTAATCGAGAAAATCCAATGCTTGTGCCCCATAGGATGAATAACACTAAGAATTAAAAAGTGTTATAATATTTCTGTAACCACCATTACAGAAGTTGGAACACAGTCTGGTGACCTTAAAGTGTAGTTCCGGTTTTTTCTTGATATTTCAGCTTCTTTCGATTAATTAAACAACCAATTTTCTAAAATGTCTTTATAGCTCATACCTATGATAATGTTTGACCTGCCAAATATAAAAGTACTTAATCATTCCATCCCTCAATTTTCGAAAACCGAACACATTGTGTCTTTGTTGGATTGAACTTAACATCAAACTTTACACTAAGGATATTGCATATATATAACATTTACTGTTAAGTCTCTGGAGTAAGACTTAATATAAAAATGTCACGTGCATAAGAAAATGCTCCGAAATACTTGCAACTTATCTAACAGTCCATACCGTTTGCAATCTCAAGTGCCGCTACCAACATTAGTCTGATCTATATCAACCATATTTTAACATTTTAAGCCCACATCTCCAGAGCAGCACACAAGACGTGCTAACATCTAGATTTGTACCACTAAAATTACCCTTAACCCCCAAATGCACATGGACAGGAAGAATTAGACGTTGATATTAGATGTAGACGCAGAAGATGGAAAAAATTACATCATGAGTCCACATATACAATGAAATAAATACAAATATATCTTACCGATTCATCGTAAAGGTTAAACAAAAAACGCAACTGTAATCGGGATGTTTATTGTAAAAGTCAACCATTTTGTTTTTATAATGTGTTGGCCCTTGAAATAAATCCATATATTTCAGCTCATATAGGATAAATGTACATTCTTTACTTAAATCCTTGACTTCATTACGATAGGAAAATTACCGCAATCTATCTTTTTGGGATGCAGGGATCCCAAACTGTGCATACAGACCCGTCACCGCGGGCGGGGGGGGGGGAGGGTCGAGGGGTTTCGAAAGAACACCACCTAAACTAAAAAAAAAAAAAAAAAAAAAACAACAGAAAACACACATACCCACCCAGCCACCCCACACCACACACACATACAAAACGAACAAAGAAACAAATCAAGCCTGAATGAGATATAGTTGTCTTTTTAGTGGAATTCTAAACGAGTATCTGTGAATAGTCCGCGCTTAAAACAACACTTCCAGCAGTAGTCTCTCGACCTGTCGATTAACTGCGCTGTGGTATGTATTAACAAACCGATTTTAAACATCACCTTTACTGACTGACTACTAAGAGTCTAATCAGCGTGCGTTTCCGGGGATCAACATGCCGATAACTGATTTCTTACAGGTGGTCTAGCTGCACCTGAATATTTTACATCATTAAGTTTTATCTTCAGTTCAAAGTATGTTACGGGTGTTGGCTTTTTCAAGGTGCAGTTTTTAGTGAAACACTGCTGTCATGGCACAGATCTCTTTTAGGATGGCTTGGACGGGCCCTTCTACTAAACAAGAGAAACCAGCCCATCTCAGTTTCAAAATTGGAGGTGCCGATGTTTTTTATTTTTCAAATTATCCCTATGAATGTATACATGTGTGTAACTTTTTGGTCTAAAACTCCTAGATGCATAAAGAGAGAGCATATTTGTTATCATGTGTCAACTTCAACCCGTCCGAGAAATGGTAACTTTCCCTGTTAGAATTTTTTTCTTCTGAAATATACTTTTCCTTTAACCTCAAAAACATTATTTTTCCCTATCTCAACATTATAAGAAGCCTAAGTTAATACGTTTGGCACGAACTTCATCGAGTTTGGCAGGATTATCCTGCAGTGAGGCTTTGATAAAATTTGGACTTGCAAACTTTGGCGATAAACTTTTGATAGCAAAAGTTTAATCTCAATGAAACAAATATCAAAATGTAAATTTCAATGAGAGGATCATGGTAGACAGACCAAACTTATGATTTCAAAGTTACTCAAATTTGGCAGCATCAAATGTCACAAACTTGGCTCATTATTTTGAAACATTAACTCAGGGCTGGCAGCAAAATAGAGCTTCACGGTTTGGAAGCTTTCAAAGTGAGGAGTAGGTGTCATCATGGGATGTGTTTCACATTTTCGGTCCGAAATGTCCATTGTCGCAGTACTTGTTCGGCTTTTCCTCTGTCTATACAGGTGGTCTAGCTGCAACTGTTTATTTTACAATCACTGCGACTGAATAAAACGCCCCTGTTTCTGTCAAAGCAAGCAAACTTCCATTTATTTAGCTAATTCATCATTTGCTACGTTCATATTTGTTCGTTATTATGTGGGTTGTCTTTGCTGAATATTTGGCTAAGACAAGGAGTCGCTACTCAGAGAAACACGTACGAGTGCAGGCTCCGGAACATGTTCTGATTAGTTACCCGCTGAAGACCCATTAATTTATTTGCACTAATGCAGCGTATGTCAAAATTCTACAGAAGAACGTGTCTAATATGGGCAATAGTACGTCCATATGTATATAGGTTAGACAGTGACAGGTTAGCTTATGCAGAGTAAAGAGTTTGGACTGCCGAATAGGGTAATGATGGCTACCAGGAAGTGGTTCTAGACAAAAAGACACACAATACAAGTTTGAAACAGATTGGACAAAAGATGAAACTTTCTGGCTAAAAGAAAAGTACATTTTCCAAATGACATTTATAGACACGACAAGATGAGATTCCATTGTTCATCAAAATCAACCATACTTAACAAGAAATATATTCCATGTTGTATATAGTCATCTGTAGATGCAGACAATTATAAAAAAATATATCTTTATAAGATTTTCTGAACAGTAGATAGATATTTTGTGAACCGTCAAAGCCAAAGACCTTTTTGGTGACTGAGCTTTCCATCGGCCATTCAAAGCCCCTGTCTATTCTATGAATATCTAAAAATAAATGGTCTATTCATCTGGCAACTGTCTAATTGGAGTTGGATATAGTATCGCTTTATGGACAAAAATTTGACCCAAACACGCCAAAACACAGTATTTCGGTTGTTATTTTTATGTTGAGTTCCTTGCCTCTCCCTCCCCCCCCCCCACCCTCGCTCGGTCGCTTACGCCCCCTCGCACACGTCAACATTTAAATCCAAAACCCCTCCATGAAAAAGCTGCTGAGGGGCCTGACATAGCTATTGCTCACCAGTGGCGAAACCAATATATGTGCAACACAGTAGCCAGGGGTAAAAGTAAACGCAACACAATCATAACACACTGGTTGGGAAAGCAATATCTATTAAGCCAAACCAGCATCTCAAGTGAGCATGCCACATGTGGTGGTCCTTTATTTAGGTACCAACTGTCTACAACTTAACTTTGAAATAAATAAACAATGGTTATTCTTTGAGGTGTGCAAAGAAATCAACTTCAGGAGAAGAGTTTGGCCTAATAAAAGTTTTCCTTGTAGTTATAGACAATAGTTTGTACATTTTTTTTCAAACAAAGTGATCCATTAAGATAGCGAAAAAGGGAAATTTGGTTGTAGTTACCATGGCAATTAATATATAAATGATGGGATTGGCAAAAGGCATAACCTGCGTTTAATTACGTCTCACACGTCTGTGGCAAGCTGTGCTTGAGATTGCAGATTAGTTTATTATAAAAACAAAATAATGCTACCTCCAGAGGGTCTGCCATTTCGTACTGGTAGAAGATAAAAGATACAAGGTTGCCACTCGTCAATTTTCCCAGAACCACCAGGTGTCCTCCATAATACACGGTAGCGGCAAATAGACAAACCCTTGTTATCTGCGTCAAACAGTAAAGTTCCAATTTTTGTGGTAAATAATCAGCAACACTGCAGTTGTTAGGCCTAATAAAAGTTTTGCTTGTTGTAGTTATAGACAATAGGCTGTGCAGTTTTTTTTATAAACAAATTAATCCAGCAAGATAGCGAAAAGGGAAATGTGTCTGTATTCAAGCATTTTAACCCTATTTATCCAGTCCTGGCGGCAGAATGACTGAGTCAATAGCTTTCCTCGGCGCGGATTTGGCGCATTTACCCCAACCCGCGCCAAGGAAAGCTATTGACCAAAGGCGTGCCGTCATGACTGGTCATATACAGAAATCTTAGCTAAAATATTTTCTAGTAAGATGAAATTTCAGTAAAAAATATTAAGGCAGACGGCTATTTACATCCTTGGGCGATGTCAGCGTGAAGGGGTTAATCGTAACACTCTGCTGCCCCCCCGCCCAAAGAAAAAAAAAAATCGAGACAACAACCTCATTACGTCTCAACCTGCGCCACGAGAAATCTAATGCTGTGTTACTGTGTGCCTCGCAGGTATGAATACACCATTGCGGTCAATCAAGTGCAGGTTACACGCACTAAATAGTTCTTGGTTGTCTTATGCTCACACGTTTGGGAGCCATTTACCTGTAATTAACCTACTGTTTTAGCTAGACTGTTACATGAAGTCTGTTTGTGTTGTTTGGTTTGACCGATATTTTTTCCATGATGAATTTTACAAACAGATGGCGAATCATATATTCATACACAGTGACGTAATGATGGCAAGCCGTGCTCGGAGCACGTGTTTCCTGGCTATGACAGGTAAACACTGGAATGACTTTTAGTTCTGTCTACCGACTCGCGCATTTTATCCTGCATGTTTTCAATGAAAGGTGTCTGCACAACGCCAACTGCATTCTTTGTTTTAGAAAGTGACACAACAAAAGTAGTGCGCCGTTATGCTGATATGAAACTGTACAGTAAATGTAATGGTGGTTTCACCCCTGCACAAAATGATCGAGAATACGCCTGGAATACCAAAGTGGCAAGAGAGCTCTCTTGGTCAAAACGAATAAACTGGCATCTCTTTGATACCTGATTGGTCAGACGATGTCCGGTTATCCCTGTGCATTAGTGGTGCCCTCTCTTGAATTACATGTTTTGCAACAATGCCTATTAAAGATACCTCTGTATTTGCTTTACCTGTTTCCTCGATGACAGGCATTTCGCGCTGGGTTAGCAGCACTCATTTTCGGTTTTTAATAACATGCCAAACATGCAGGTTAGATTATGACTTGGAATCATTGAAAAATAATTCATAGAGCAAAATCTTCCAAAGTTAAAGGGAAATGCACAGAAACAAGGTTAGGATGACATAATACCAGTTAATTGTATTTTTGCACTCTTTCTCCGTAACAACTTGTGCAGGATGGCCAACTAGGCACAGTGCTGCCCTCGGGTGCCCAGTGACAACAACACCCACTTTCACAACAGGCAAATGCAGAATTAGACAATATTGCAAACAATGGAGATTGGCTTTTAAATGGAGTTTTCTGCATCGTAGCAGGATTGTCCTCATCATACTGTAATCAGAACGCCCATGTTTACCAGACAAAAAAAATTATATTTCAGGATGGACACCTTATTGGTTGAAATTCACACACCTCTTCAAAGCAGTCCAGTAGTGGATCTATCAATCCAACACGAAGCTTGAGCATGACATTGTATCCTAATTGGTCCGTATACCGTTTCACTTCATTGTCTTCTGCGCCAAAGCTTCGGACTGTTTTTATGGATGATATAACCTCTTCTGCCATGGCATTGGCATCACTCTCACAATCATGGATTTTCTCATATGCTTTCTGGTAATGGGAAAACAGACAAAATATGTGGATAGCATGATGAAGGTGAACCGGAATGATATAATAAAGGTCGAATACTTTGTCAACGGCTTTAGTGTAAAGCATCCTCACATATTGGCCCGTGTAGCAAACTTAAGCTTTATAAGAAATGGAAATATGGATGAATAAGCCGAAAGCGGTACTATTTCAGGATAGAATATAATCGGTAAAATATTTCTAAAATATAAACCAGGATACCCTACAAATAAATATAGACAGGCCAGATAAATTTGTGTTCTAATTACGGCGACAAGGACTTAAGTCTCGAGGAATTAAGTCTGCTTTCCTTAAGTCTGCTTGCCTGAAGCGCAGCGAGTAAAGCTGGCCTAATGCGCATGCCAATATTTTGCCAGCTGGCTCTTAAAATGCCACGTGCACCTCAATGCTGGACACACTTCCTGGCCAGTTCTTGACCTCATCTCAATTCCAGACCAACCCTCCATCCCCCCCCCCCCTTTTTTTTTTTACTCTGCACTGGGCTGTAAGGTTGGCGGTCAGGGCCACATTATGCAACTTAACAATTATACATCATATTTGCTACAAAAATTCATATTGATGCCACTCAATGTTAAACAAATGGAACTGTTTGCTTAGGTGTTTTCTAAACTATAAAAATAAAGATGTTTACCTCTGTATAATAACCACTGTAGGTTCGCAGAAGAATTTGCAACAGACCTCCGGTGACAGTTACTAGCGTAAGTTGCCAGGAAAGACACCATGAGAACGTTATCATGGTGACTGAAAATTAAATATAACGTGATTTTTATAAAAGATGTGTATACGTATCGCAACAAAGCATTGTATCTGAGACATGTTCAGTGTGACAAAACATCATCATCATCATCATCATCATCATCATCATCATCATCATCATCATCATCATCATCATCATCATCATCATCATCATCATCATCATCATCATCATCATCATCATCATCATCATCATCATCATCATTTTTATTAAGGTTATAAGTTGGTTTATATTTTCGTTTTCGCGGTCACAGTAAACAACGCGCTTGTTTTTAACTACCCTTAAAAACCGGTGCTTTTTTGTTCGCCTCTTTCATTGCCTAGTACCTAAAAAGAACCGCTCTGCATTCTAATAAGGGTGCTAAATTCATGTTTCTTGTGAACAAGACATTTCACTCGAGTACCAGCGTGCCTGTAGTGACATATCAGATAATAGTTTAGATCAACAGCTTTCGGCCAAGACGCGGGGAGCAAAGTAGTTGACTCAGTCCAAAATATGGCACAGAGTTATCAGAGTTAAAACCCATTGCATTTCAAAAGGAAAGATCTGGTTTCTGGACCATATTTGTGAAACGTGTATTCCGTTTTTGTTTTAATCGTGATTTTGTCAATTTTGAAAAAAAAAAAACTCAGAAACTGTAAACAAATAAGTTGACAGATCTGAACATTGCAGTGGCCAGAGTTCTTTAGGAATGATATTATAGCTTTGAAACAAAAATGTCACCCTACACATAAATACTCAGACCTATAGATAGTTAATTGTATAGTGTAAACTACAATTTCTACCTGCCTTCCAAGCTAGAGATCAGGTCATGTTGTCTGAATTTATTTTGGCTTCGATTTTATGATATGAAGAAAGAGCTGTTATTTGCCACAGGGTGTCATACAACTTTGTTGCTTGTGGATGTACAATCATTTAAGTTGTCAGATCTGAAAATGGCAGTTCCCATTGTTTTCTGGTTGTCTTTTCGGATTCGGAAAACCCGTAAAATAGTTACGTATTGAGTCTTATAATGTTGAAAATTCTGCACAAAATTGTGAGGACACAAACAACAGGGCCATGATTTGGCTCTAATTTAGGATGAGTAAGTCTATTTGGTAATTATTGTTCCGGTTGTGGATTTCACATGGCTTTTCAGAAGCTGTGCTAGCGTCCATTTTAGCGCAGTTTAGCAAGACAATGCTGTGTTATTTGTGTAAAGTCTTTGTGCTACGTGAGAATCTTTAGACAGCACAAGGTGTATATCTGAGGCTGGATAGCTGTTGTATTGCTTTGAAACAAAAGAGTATTTATCCTGAGTTTATGAATCCTGGGTTGTTTCACCCTTGACACCTTTGTAATTTTGCTAGGTGAGTGTCAGCCAATCTTGTGAATGTGTGTATTTGTGGATTTCCTATTTTCTACCTCTTCTGTCTGTTCATTAAGAGTGGGCGTTCTGTGTGTTAGCCTTGGATGTGAAGTTGTGACGCAGTTGAGTGTTCGATAAACCAATTTATAACAGTAGTAGTAGTAGTAGTAGTAGTAGTAGTAGTAGTAGTAGTAGTTTATTGACATCATTTGTACAAAATAACACGAAATAGTAGGAATATCACAAGATCACAGTTACAATGTACATTTTAACACTATAAGATATGAACAAGTCATTGTCATAAAGCATGTAATGTCATTTCTCACAAAAATATGAAAATAGGGCTTTAAAGTTAGATATATCTTTTGCCTTAATTATGCAATCAGGGAATATAAGTTCCTCACCATACTTTTCCCTAACGTCGTGCACAAGAGGACCAAACTGAACCATATGGGATTCATTTTGTACACTGGCCATCGAACAGTGGCACAGTCTTTGAGGGCGGGGGCGCTACAAGACCATCTCCCTGTCTCTATCCTAAATTGATGACAGGAAAGACGGAGGCGTCTGACAGATATTCTCACAGTTTCTGGTATAAAGTGTTCCAAGGCTTTTGTCTGCACACACTGGACAGAAAGATCAGGGTTTAACTCTTTATAAGCCATGTATCTCCAGCTGTCTGACTCATTCATTTTGCTTCTCAGTTCAGAAAGTCCCTGTTCTACCCTTACATCATAAGTCAGTAAACCCTCAATAGATCTAGAAGTTGATGTGTTACCACCTTGTGCTAAGCCGAATGCAAATATCAAAGGGTCGTAATTTGTTTCACTACTTTGTGTAAGCATCTTTTGAAAAATATCCCTCTGGTTTTCCTGCACTACGTATTTCAGCGGTGCAAGTCCTACATCAATCACATACATATCACTTGGTGTAGGTACCCTAACACCCAACAGCACCTGAATAGCTGAACGGTACAATGTCTCAACACACTTTATGTTGGTATTTATCCAGCTCTCGCAACCGTAAAGGATGGTTGCTGTGAACGCAGCATCCATTACTTTCTTCTTCACCAAGAGCGGTATATCTTTGTTCTTTTGAAGAACACGAAACAAGTTGGAAAAGATGTTTTTTCATAGTACTAACATGATGCCGTAGAGCAGAGGGAATGCTGCCGTCTGCAGTGAAGATGATACGTGTATACACTAAAATAAAGTATCCTGAACGGTGCCCCATATCCGTAGCTGGCTACCAGTGGCATTTTATCATTTTCAGTACCGGATTTAACCATGGAATTAGTCTTACTCTCATTAATGACCTTGCCTGTCGTTTTGCAAATATCTTTCAAAACTTTCAGTTTTTCAACGCACTTTGCACGGCTAGTTTCTAATGTCATTGTCATCCATCAGCATGAGAATGTGGCACTGCTTCCAAAAATTGTCTAAACCACAACTTCCCTTTAAGTTAAGAATCAAAGGGTTAACAAAAATTGTAAACAAAAGACAGGATGCTGGCGAGCCCTGACATACATACATAAGTTGTCCTGATCATCTTCCTCTGTCAATGAATTTCTGTCTTGATCCATCATGCCGCCACTTTCCATTGAATAACCAATCGAGTAAGCTGAGCTTTAAGTCCCCCCCTCTCCCCCCCCCCCCCCCCCCCAGTGAAAAGCCGGAGCGACCGTATCATGATCAACCGTGACAGCATTTGAACGTGATCATATGCTGATATTGGTTATAAGTTGAACCCATTGTCTCATTTGCCATGATTGCAACAGACGGTTCCCATGAAGGTTGTTCTGGGTGTTGGGTTCCCTAACTCATTCTGGTGGCTAGATGTCTAGGCATTCCTTAAGCAGAATGTTTTCCTTTGACCTTGTGTTTTCATTTGTAATGCATGTTGTTCTAAGTGGATACCAAATTGAGTTTTGCATTAATTTTTGTGGAACACGTTAAAAATATTCTGTTCCAAAATACGTGGCAAATAGCCTTCACATTGAACATACACACGTCTTGTTCCTCTGGACTGAAATTTCTTGAACAGGTTATGCTGCAATTTATATTTATTTTTGGGGATTTTTTGCGTTTTTATTATTTTGGATTCCTTGTCCCAACCACATACTGTCAGGTCTTTAAACTTGGTGGACATATAACTTGATTCAAATCCATCGAACGTTTACATTTTGTAGAGCTACGATTATTTCCTCCTTTTTGAGAGAGTGGAACTATGTAATGGTCGATAATCGAGTACATATTGGTTTAAACATATTTTATTGCAAAAACAATTGGCCAACAGGCGATGCCTATATGAGTACATATTACCATAGGCAAAATGGGAATGCTAACAAACATGTATATCTATGTAATTTCTGAGAAACCGTTCCCCAGATCCACCCAAAACCGCTGGGAATGTACTTTGCAATTTTTCGATGGGGGCAAATTTGCTCCACTTAGCTCAGTTCAAGGTGTAACTGAAGGTGAGCAGCTCAGATTGGACGGGCGCATTTTGGATTTACTGTGCCGAGGTCAGCTGTATATTAGCTGTGTATTCGTGTTCATGCATAAATACGTGTATTTATATACATATCAGGGCGAGAAAAAATGTTTTTAAATTACTCGTCCTCAGGACAAGTGACACAAAATTTTCACTTTTTCTCCCGAATGCTAATGAAGTGTAACCTAAGTTTTGGTTTGAATGAGCATGTTTAAATGGAAATCATTGTCATACAGTGAGTTTATGTGTCAGTTATGACAACAATTTTTGAAATTTCACATATTGTGAATTTTGCCAATTCACAGTAACTTTCCATAGGACAAATGAAATTTGAAAGTCACTTTTCCTCAAAAAGATTTCACTTGTCCCGGACCATATGATCATAGGAATTTTCGCAATTTGCTTTTATATTTTGTTTATCTCCACCAGGACCAATTTGGACAAAAGTCTTTTAGCTCGGAGATGACATGGCGGCACTAGATTTATATTCTTTGTGAGCCAAACTTTCAATCAAGTACATGTACACAATGTCACGGACCATACGAATGGTGCGGATCAACTGTTGGCTGGCTTTGGGCGCGATGCGCTCCAAAGCGCACTAAGGAAATCTGTGCAGACTCCGTCACACTTTGGTACTGATAGAGATAAATAATAAGACATACATACATATTTTAACTCCTTCCATCAGCATGTAATTAGCTGTAGACATGACCGTGTCAATCGACCCTGCCTCTGTTGTCAATGTTGAAGTCAGTTTACCTGAAATATTACCAGTGAAAGTCTGTCCAAGTTTGACTAGATTAAGCAAAAAGCCCATGATCCACAGAACGAAGACTTAGGAAATACAAAACAAATACACATAATCCCCTCTTGCTGAAATAATAATATCGTTCTGACAGCACGAACTGACAACGAGAATGTAAGAATGTAAGTAATTTTCATTTGCCTTATACTATAATAAAGGTGATGATAATCATAATAAATACATTGATACAAAGTCAAGTTCATACATATTTCATAGATACTCGTCGACGGAATCTTACACGGGGTCTTCGTGCAATGAAAAATACAAATATGTACGTTATTTACAGAGGCAAACACACAACAAGCCTCTCTTGTTGCTTTTTATACATGAGTCTTGCTTGCTTTAAAGCTACGTATTTAAAACTGTGTGTCCTTTCCATATTGCTTGGTGATGGTCACATGTATACCAATTGAGCCTATGCGTGAAAATGAACTATAACTGACAGCTTACAAATCTGAAAAAGGAAAAAAAATAGTATTTAATTTCCAGGATATACACCTGTGCGTGTTTTCTCAAAGAATCCGACTTCTTGGCGTAGAAGGGAAGCGAAGAGCTGGCTGTGGACCCGAACATCTTGTTTTGCGCGGATATATTCTGTTAACGCGTAATGCAAAGATTCCATAATAGCCCTGTAATTGATGCAAAAGACATAGTTTAAAGAAAATCTCATCTTCAGAGGTTTGCCGCTTAATTTCACTATCCGGGCTATTGTTTTTACAATCGCATAAAGACTTACGAGATATCGGATGTATATGTAAAAACTTATCAACGCTGGCATTACTAAAAGTGTGTTGCACAAAGAGGAATTTGTCATGGAGCATCAATGCACGAACAAACAATCAAATCACATGCACGTGGAAACACGTACACTTTGTTATTATGCTATTAAGTTTCCATAATCGAAATTGAAAGCGCAAATTATTAAAGGTCAATTCTAATTTGAAATAATATTTAAAATTCAGAAGACTTCATAAAGTTTTTTTTCTACATAATTTAACCCAGTTAGCTGCCCACACCAAGCATTTGGACACTGAAACAATTGCCATTTTACGTAAAAGAAAATAATACACAAGATATAAAACGACAAAGCTATTTTTCACGCAAAGAAAAATGACGACGTTTCTTTATAGGGGGAAAATTTGTGGTGTTAAAAATGACTCACGCGAAGACACTAATGGCGACCATACACAGGACATTGCTGGTGAGTGATTCCTTGGGGCTATCACTTGTTAGGGCATCAATCACTTTACCCTTATAGTATGGCCGTAATGATTCACCTGCAAAGTTGTAATCATCAGGATGACGTCACTATTTTACACAACGCCACAATTGGCGACACTGAAAAAAACATGCGTTTATAGAAATCAGCAAAAGGAATAAGCTATGCGGAAAATCTTTAATAAGAGGGATATTTATAATAAATGATTGTTTCAATACACTCTCATGAATTGCTTGTATTGGATATACTGCTTTCGCTTTCAATAATATCACAATAACAATAAATGGAAAGCAACATATAGCCGGATGATTGTGAATCATACAGGGTAATTTTGACGTATATGAAATGGCAAATACATTTTCCACGAAGGAATAATGAATGGCACAATCGTCTTTTGCAAAAAAATTAAATTAGCATGTCCCAACATTTCAATATGGGGAAATAATTACATAATTTTAACTCGTGATAGGTACCGGCTTTATAGTATGGATGATATTCATCGAGGAACAATGTTAATATCAACGGCCATAATGCAATGACATTAAGCTAGTCCGAAGAAAGCTTCCTAATCCCGCTGGTGATCTTTGATAGCGACAGGACACTTTATTATGCCTTTATTATTTATCATAATGCATGATCAGAATAAAACTATACAAGAAGATAACTAATCGTGGAGGTAAGAATGTTGTTATAGCCTTGAACCAAAAATGTCATTTTGCACATAAATACTCAGACCTATGGATCATTAAATTTATAATGTCTGTACATAGTGTATAACTAATTTTTACCATCCTTGTAAGCTGGAGACCAGGTCATATCGCCCAGATACATTTTAACTTCGATGTTATGACATGAAAAAAACCCAGCTCATATTTGTCACAGGAAGTCATACTTTGTTGAAAGAAAATATATGTGAAAATGCACTGATACAAATTGGTGTTTGTGGATATACGATCTTTAAATTATCATTTTAGATGTGATGGGATGAGACACGCAGAATATATACGTTAACAGTGTCTTCGCTACTGATCGTCAAACTGTGGACCCTTTCAAGAGGACGAAAAAAAAATGTTATTTTTTTTCAAAGTGAACTGGCCACCAACTTAGCCAGAACAGCCAAAAAAGGCAGCCAATAGCTATTACAGACTGTATGTATACATAGGTTTTCCTCGAGCGCTCGCATTCGAAATTATCTGATACAATTTTTTATTTGCTGTGAATGTATCATTGTGAGTTGCACAAAACTAAATGCGTAGAGTTGAAGGGTTTAAAAAGAGATAGAAAATTAACTTTCAGTCATCGATAGGATCAACATGAACAGAAATAAAGGCCCGGACACCAGTGGCACTGAGCACTATATATTCAACCGTGTATTTATCCGCATGGTGAGCTTAACGTAGTTCCGCTTGGGAACTATGGGTGTCCAGCATACGGAGAGAAGATTCCGTAACTTAGCATCTGAATGAATAGATCAATTATGCCAAACTAGTTGAAAGAATATGAGGTTTTTGTCATGTAGGGGTCCGAGAAAGAATATACCTGAGGTATATATACACATGGCCGCCGTGCTGATTATCATATAGGGTAGTTCCGGACGACTCAGGATACAGATACGCCATATTCGGTCAAAGATGCTGCTTTCATCCTCTTCCTCATCAGCACCCTCCTCCTTGTCACTGTCCTCGGTGATACGTTTTTCTTCGACAGCCTCCACTTCATCGTCCTCATCACTAAGCTCACTTCGGCTAAAATCAGAATCAGTTTCTTTCCTCGGTCTAGCTTTTGTACCATCCGCACTATCGTTCTCCGAGTCGGAATCAGATTCATGTTTTGATTTTGATTTTAATCTTGTTCTTCTCCGCGCACCATGGCGAAATCTTTGGCGAATTGTAGTTTCGTTTTCAGAATCGGATCCAGCTTCTTTGGAATGGGATCTGGATATGTTTGTCTTTTCACGCTTGTCGCTTGGTTCCACTTTGATAGAACACAGTCGACACCAAAGCACGTGAAATATTACTATTGCTAAACAGGACCAATAAAATCCAATTTTGTATGTTATATTGTCAAAACCGGAGTTATTTTCATTATCATAAAGAAGTTTGACAAGTAGAAAAATCCACGCCACCATAGCAATTGCCAGAGAAGCGGGTTGTAAAAGTTTGGTCCACTCGATGGCTTTTTCCCGAAATCTGCACCAAAATCCAATAGTTAAAGTCAACATTATTCCCCTAGCCCAGGCTGTCAGGGAAAAATAGTTTAAAGAAGACACAACCGTATGTTGTGACGTGTTGTTGCTCACGCCGAGTTCTAGGTCTACAATATATGTTGACAAGACATAATGTAGTAGCATATCTGTTGAGCAGAAGCAGGCTAGAGTCAACAAGGGCTTCTGCACTCCCGGCATTTGTACGAGTTTATGTAGAGAATCCATTTTAACGCTGGCGGATGAGATTAACTGAAGAGCTCTGGTAGCACAGTCTGGCAGTTGACCTAATAAATATAATACAACGTATGAGGAAATGAAGCAAAGCCGAAAAATGGCATTCAGTAACCATCAATGATATTTTGGTCACAAGTTAAATTTGTTTCACATTTTATGGTTGATCACCCGTTGTCTCTGACTGACCCATCAAAGGAAGTGTCAGCTTTATATCAAGCGATGGAAGATGAACTAGACCCGATCTCGTGCACAGCATGCTGTTAAAACTAATTTGCAACATGTCGTTGAAACAAATTTACATTACCACCACGTCAATGATGATGATGATGATGACAGTGGAATATACTTGTATATTGCACTGTTACTATATGACAGAGGAATATACAATTATATTCCACTGTCATCAATGTTTCTGTTTCACTTTGATGAATATTATTCTTTATATCTTCATAGTTGCAAGTATAACAAATATGTCCTAATTTTTGCATACCTTACACGATATCCCACTTTCCAGCTTTGGAACAGTGACAACAGCTGTACGTACCTGTGAACACTGCAGTCGTTTGAGCGTGAAACTACGTGATAACGCGGTACGGGACAATACGTTTGTATTATCAATGAAATTGAGACATTTTATGCACATGTATATTGGTCAGGGTTTGCTCCACGTCGCCTTGGCCGCCCTTTATAATATGAGCCAAAATAGAATACAACGTAGAGTGACAGGATTGAAGAATATCCCCCCGCACCGTTTGCTTTGTTTGCGAACGGCTCTCCTGTCTTCATATGAGTGTGAATCACGTGCTTGTTGTTTGGGAAAAAACTGTGTCGTATTTGTGGGCAGTTAGCTATATCCAAAGCACTGTCCCATATCACCAGGCATATTGCACAATCAGTTGTAACTACATTGTATGGAATGACACGTATTGCGCAATCAGTTGTAACTACATTGTATGGAATGACAGACTAAAAATATCGACAAAATGACAATACATGAATCTTGTGATCAAGTGTCAAAATTATATCGTTTTGCAGCTAAGCTGGATGTACAAACGGCAGCCAATGAAGAAAAAAAAGGGACAGGGGACTCTAATTTGGTACAATTGACCGGTACGACCATAGGTAGTCTAAATTTGTTGTTCAGTAAAGTTTACCTTTCACGCAAACGTACATATATTAATGGTTTGGTAAATTTGGTAGATTTATGATAGGTTTTAGGATATATATTAAGCGATGTTTAAAAAGGGAACACAATGGGCAACTTAGCTCTGATAGCACCGTAGGCCTAATGCAATATTTCGACAAGGTTTTGGAAGAAATAAACTGAAGATTAAAGAAACTGAAACTAAATAAAATAAAATAAAATAAAATGAAAAAAGTAAAATAAACATAACGTTAGATGAAATAAAACATAAAAAGCAGGCAGGCGGAAGTAACAACTTTACATGCACATTTTATTTGTTGTTTCGTTTGATTAAAAAAAACGATCAATTAAGAACTCGAAGTGTGCTCAAATAACCATGCATGTATTGGAAGCCGTTTTAGCGTTTATTTCATAATTATACAGACGTGAAAAGCTTTCTCACACATGCGTAATTAATTTCACACATGTACCATAACTTAAAATAATTTAACAGGTGTGAAAATTTTTTACACAAAATTGCAAAAGATTACATATGTTGAATACTTTTACTCATACGTACAATTAGTTATTTCACATATGTGTAAAAGAATTTCACACGTTTATTTTTTTTACATATGGGAAATAATAATTAATTTCGCATATGTGCAACGAGATTTACACATGTGAAATTCTTCTACACATATGTAAAATAGTTTTACACATAAGCAGAATAAAAACCAATTGTGCATAAGTGCAAAACTATTTCACAAATGTGCAAATCTTTTTCACATATGTGAAATATATGTTTACCTTTCATATGTGAAAAAAATCATATGTGTAAAATAGTTTTTCACATATATGAAAAAAAAATCTGAAAAAAAATTTTCACATATGTATAATTATGGAATAAATGATAAAACGGCTTGCCAATACATGCATATGGATTGACATTTAAAGTCACGTGACACAATGGGCTTGACACAGTTTCACGTGTGTGTTTATGCTGAAATATATTATAAGCGAGTGGTATACGGATAACATAAAACCATGACTTGGACTCGAGTTGCAGGTAAATGTAAAAACATATTTGGACAATGTACCTTGCAGGCCATGCATGTAAACAAGTCGAGTCCGACGTTAGATCGTTCCATTTCATGCACAACACACATGTCCTGTAAATGATATGTCGAAAAAAGTGAAAACATGGCGGTGGTTGATACAATCAGCTGAAGTATGGGCAGTGCTCTTCGGGCTATGACGCTGAAAACTGGGTCTGCTTTGCTTAGAATGGGCGCAGATGGAAACGTTCCTCGGATATGGATCCCGGGGTTATGTCGATGGTAAGTAAAATAGTGACTATAGGTAGGTATCACTCAGTCTTTATAATCTGGAGCGAGTCACTCCACTTGTTTGTTTCCGGATGCATCCACTAACCCTTGTCCTTCACTGGCCTTAACAAAATGTTATGTTCTGTTGCACCTAGCGACCTGCATGCGCAGACAGGCAGGTCTGCTTAAGGGTGCACTAAAGAATTAGAAAGCCTATACATTTCTTTGTTAATCTTGCTGTATTTACAGTCCCATAACATTTTTTCAGTAATATTTACAGGAAAAACAAAATATTGCAATAAAAGTACAGGATTGAAGCAGTCAATTTTTGATCAAATTTCTAAAAAGCTTTCGGCGGAAATTTTTTTACGGCTGTACAAAGATGACACCTGGTGGTCACCAGACAAATTAAAGACAAATTGACAACACAGAACCATATATTTAATGTATTAATACATTTCACCTGATGGAAGGTTCAGTTAAAAAAACTTATGTATCTGACAGCAAAAATACTGTAGGTCTCAATTACACACACAATATTGGTCTTCCTCTGAAATAACATCTGCTGGAGATCACTGAATGCATGTACCATGCTGACTTTTCAGTGGCACTTACTCGGACCTAAAACTTCGCGCATTAATTCTTTAGTGCACCCTTAATCTTTTTTCCCAGGGCCATGGCATTCACTCAGATGCAGCCATGGTCCTATAGTCTGTAATTCTTGCTATACCCCGCAGAGGGCGGGTCTATGCAATAAAGATATCCACATCTATCTCTCTTTATCCTCTCCGTGTCTACACGCAATACGTTTTTTCTGCTTCACAAAAAACCCTATCAATGCAACAATATGTTGAGGATTTTATTCAAATAAAAGGTGTTTCTAACACGATTTTAAGTTGGACTGTAAATCAAACTATCATATTTTCATAGTTTGATCTACTTGACACAGTCTTTGCCTTTTACCATGTGGCCGGAATAATTTATTTATTTATTTATTTATTTATTTATTTATTTATTTATTTATTTATTTATTTATTTATTTATTTATTTTTGATTGATTGATTGGTTGATGGATTGATTGATTGATTGGTTGATGGATTGATTGATTGATACTCCAGGAGGACTCCCAACGGAGTATCTTTGCCGGAGGCTTAAGGTAGTGAGGAGGAAAAGTAGATAAATCGCTATGAAGCATCTCCTGGAAGGGTAGGATGGTCGGTACTGTTACTGGACTGTCGGGTAGGCTATTCCAATCGACTGTTGGTCGAGTTACAATGCTAGTAATTAAACATTTCTTGACAGCGCACTCTACGCTCCTTTTTACCAGGTCTCCGATATTGATTACTCTGTCATGAAGTTAAGTCTCAAAATTGATTTATAACGATGAGGAACTATAATTTAAGCAACTAATTAACAAGGAAATTTGTGCTTCCTATTTACATTTCCGCTAATAATTATAGGTCACTAAGCAGGATATAGCGAATGCTGTGTTAAACATAGTCGACAGCGCGAGTTGTTTTTCAGTACATGTACTTTGACAGGACCGTTTAATAGTGTGCTATTCAGTTCTTGGAGATGTTCTCCTCAGTAACTACAAACTATTGTGTGTTTGTGTGTTGCTGGGCTTCGGCACATTGTCCTCTTAGTAATTTTCTCTCGACTAGTTTGGCATACAGTCCGTCCTGTAGCAAGAGCTGTCTGTGGGGGCCCTCCTCCACTACCCTTCCTTTGTCAAAAACAATGATACGGTCAGCCTTCTGAAATGTACTCAGCCTGTGAGCAATTATGATAACAGTTCTACCTTTCAAGTTCTTGTAGATGGCTTCTTTTACTTGATATAAAAGTTTTGAGATATATCATACCTCTCGCAGCTAGACAAATAACCACTAGATAAAATGCATCAAGCTCTAAGGTCATCGTCAACAGTTTCAAAAGTCCATTTTCCTGATGCCAGGCCAATTACCAGATTTACTACAATATATTATATTCATAAAAACAACACAAATTTCTACCAGGATAGAGAAGATTTATTAATTACAAAATGCCCTCACATGTTGTATTTTTAATGATTCAAGTTTTGTATTTGTGTCTTTTTGCCCAGAACCACTTCCTAGTAGTCATTACCCTATTCCGCAGTCCGGACTCTTTACTTTCCATGAAGTGACTTTTGTATCAGTAACGACCAAAATTGACCCGATAACAGCTGCGTTATACTCACAAGATGTTCTCATTCTGCCTCTAAGGCACTGGTGGCATCATCCAGTAGCAGAACACCCTTAAGCTCTTGCTATGGCAATCCTTTGCTTCTGACCACCTGGTGGACAGTGATAAAATTACAATCTTTGATATAACAAAAAATTATTCAAATAAGATTTTTGTGTTAGGACATCTGTGTAAAACGATGTGCAACACTTCGAGTCTTTTAAAAGAAATTTGCTATCTATTTCTTTAAAAAAGAAAAACACAAGTTTATTCGTTTAAATTGTACATCGTAACGGCAAAATATTTCGTATAACCGATCAATATCAATAAATCAGCAAAATATTTCGTATAACCGATCAATATCAATAAATCAGCAAAATAAGAGTATAACGGATAAGATATGGTGCCAAAATAAAAATATAATGGCATTATTATTTTATTTTGAGACTGTGTCCCTACGAACATTCTTTGTAAATTTTATTTCTTCAACAGCACTCCAAAAGTAGGGATGGGTTTACAGTTTATTTATACTTTTTGTATTTCAGTTTCATTAACTTCAGTATTACGTCAGAGCTGGACAATATGCGTTTTATGGCATTTGGATGAAACTAGAACAGAATTTTCAAAAAGTGGACTAGAATTAATGGATACCAAAATACAAAATATAAAGTCATTATTATTTAATTTTGAGATTGTACCCTTCTGAACATTCTTTGTGAATGTTATTTTTCAACAGCACTTCAAACGTAGGGATGGGTTTATAGTTTATTTTATAGTTATGTCTGTGTGTCAACACAGATATATTGTTATTATTTTTCTTTCTTTCTTTCTTTCTTTCTTTCTTTCTTGCTTGCTTGCTTGCTTGCCTTCTTTCTTTCTTTCTTTCTTTCTTTCTTTCTTTCTTTCTTTCTTTCTTTCTTTCTTTCTTTCTTTCTTTCTTTCCTTCCTTCCTTCCTTCCTTCCTTCCTTCCTTCCTTCCTTCCTTCCTTCCTTCCTTCCTTCCTTCCTTCCTTCCTTCCTTCCTTCCTTCCTTCCTTCCTTCCTTCCTTCCTTCCTTCCTTTCTTTCTTTCTTTCTTTCTTTCTTTCTTTCTTTCCTTCCTTCCTTCCTTCCTTCCTTCCTTCCTTCCTTCCTTCCTTCCTTCCTTCCTTCCTTCCTTCCTTCCTTCCTTCCTTCCTTCCTTCTTTCTTTCTGTCTGTCTGTCTGTCTGTCTGTCTTTCTTTCTTTCTTTCTTTCTTTCTTTCTTTCTTTCTTTCTTTCTAAAAACTACAAACTTGGCATGGTCACACTTCCAAAAAATGAAGTTTTGAATTCTTTAAGAGGTTCAATGGTTTAAGAAAACTATGCAAATTAGGGTCATTTAAAAATTTAAATTTTGAATATCTTCGATACTTTAATAGGTACAGGTAACCAATCCAACTTCAATTAATATGTTTGTAACACTGCACATTTTTGTAATTTACATGTGACCTCTAAAGGGGGTCAAGGTCATTTGGATTTTTCAAATTTGTATCCAGTCATAACTCAGTCAATTTTTATCCAGTTCTGATCATGTTGAACTCAAATCGTAGCTATTTTAACGCTGCACATTTTTGTACTTTACATGTGACCTCTAAGGGTCAAAGGTCAAGGTCATTTGGACATTTGAAATTTTTGTTTAGCCATAACTCCGTCAATTTATCCAATTTTGAGCATGTTGGGCGCAAATTGTAGCTATTGTAACACTGCACATTTTTGTAATTTACATGTGACCTCTAAAGGTCAAACATATTGGTCATTTGGACCTTTGAAATTTTCATCTAGCCATAACTTGGTCAATTTTATCCAATTCTGACCATGTTGAACTCAAATTATAAATGGAATCAAGCCCTGAACTCTCCTGGGCAGTGAATTCCTAGCCGCCCCACCTGCATGGACAGCTGATAACTCTGTCTTTAAATTACTAGTTTGGTGGGGACAAAACGCCACCCGCCGACAACCGAGCTACAGTTAGGAGACGTCCCCTCAAACGACGAAGTTTTGGAACCAAGCTTGCAGTGTAGTCCGCGACAGCCCGCTACATAAAAGAAAGTTCAGCGCAGCAAGAGTTCTGACCATATTGGAAACTTGTTGGGTGGGGCACTCGGACGTTTCCATCTGCACCCTGTCCAGCTGTACATTGTTGTTGCGTGAAATTTTCTGTCCGTGTGATTTTCTTACAACACCCCCACAATATCACAAAAGTGCAGCTCGGTCCTCGGAGCAAAAGGAAAAAAAATCGTGCTTATTCTTATAACAGCGTTAGGCCTACACATACTCGGCCTCCAGGAACCCTCTGGCTTTCGGCAATGCCTCCTCCCCCCCCCCCCCCATATATTCGTCTTGATTCGCGCTTACATATGCACTTCACTCATACCAAAGCTAAGTTCATTGAAATTAAACGACTTACACGAACATTACTATAAATTCTTAATATTGTATTAAATCTCTGACTACACAAAAATCCCCCTCCCCCCCCCCGCTCAAATGTTCAAGAAATTAGCGCTTATTTAATTATTCGCAACCTTGTGGTTCGCTGGTCTGGTAGCAAATATGGCAGTCGCATATTTGGCAATTCCGAAATATGTGCCAAATTTGACAATGGAAAAATTGACGGACTTCTTGTAGGCAACAACTGTTATCCTCTTAGGCCGTATCTGATGACTACTGTCCTCCACCCTGCTACTCCAGCCCAGTTACGATACAATGCCTCCCATGTGCGAAGCAGGGTTAAAATAGAAAACTTCTTTAGAGTGAGAATTCTCCGATTCCGTATCACTTACACGTGTGAAAGAATAGACCAATACTATATATATATATATCCATGGTCGCCGAGCTGATTATCATGTAGGGTTGCTCCGGACGACTCAGGATACAGATATGCCATATTCGGTCAATGATACTGCTTTCATCGTCTTCTTTATCAGCATCCTGCTCTTTGTCGCTGTCTTTCACAATATGTTTAACTCCGACAGCCTTCACTTCATCCTCATCACTAAGTTCACTTCGGCTAAAATCAGAATGTGTTTCTTTGCTCGGCCTAACCTTCATAGCATCTACACTATCGTTCTCCGATTCGGAATCAGATCTATGATTTGATTTTGATTTTAACCTTTTTTTTCTCCGTGAACTATTGCGAATTCTTTGCCGAAATGCAGTTTCCTTTTCAGAGCCGGGCCAAGCTTCTTTAGAATGCTATCTGGATATGTTTGTTTTTTCATGCCTCTCACTTCGCCCCACTTCGATAGAACACATGCGACACCAAAGCACGTCAAATATAACTATTGTTAAACAGGACCAGTAAAATCCAATTCTGTATGTTATATTGTCAAAACCGGTACTGTTTTCACTATCATAAAGTAGACAAATCTACGCTGCCATAGCAACGGCTGGAAAAGCGGGTTGTAAATGTTTAGTCCATTCGATGGCTTTTTTTCCCGAAATCTACAACGAAATCCAATAGTTAAAGTCAACATTGTTGCCGTAGCCCAGGCTGTCAGGGAAAAAATAACTTAAAGACCAGAAAAGATGATTTGCTTCAAAGCAAACCTGTGTGTGACTTCAAAAGTTGTAAATATCAATTGCTACAACTTTTGTCCTGTGGTACTTCATTCCATTATGCTGATGGCTGGATGAAAATTTCAAAGTCTAAATGACTTTGACCTTTGACATTTAAAGGTCATATGTAAATTACAAAAATATACACTTACAATATCTACAATTTAAGCACAACATGAACCAAATCAGATAAAATTTGACCAAGTTATGGCTAGATGAAACTTTGAAAGGTCCAAATTTCATTTACCTTTGACCTTTAGAGGTTACATGTTATCACAAAAAACTAAAGTGTTGTATTACCTACAAGTTGAGTCCAACATGATTAAAATTGGATGAAAATTGACCAAGTTATGACTAGAAAAAAACCTTTAAATGTCTAAACGACCTTAACCTTTGACCTTGGGAGGTAACATGTAAATAACCAAAATGTGCAGTGTTACAATAACTACAATTTGAGCCCAACGGGATAAAAAATGGATAGAAACTGACTGGGTTATGGGTAGATGGAACCACCAAAGGTCCAAATGACATTGACCTTTGACCTTTAGAGGTCACATGTAAATTACCAAAATGTGCAGTGTTACAATAACTACAATTTGAGTCCCACATTTCAAAATTGGATAAAAATTGGCCGAGGTATGGCTAGATGAGAATTTTCAAAGGACCAAATGACCTTGACCTTTGACCTGTAGAGGTTGCGTGTAATTACATAAATATGCACTGTTGCAATACCTGCAATTTGCGTCCAATATGGTTAAAATTGGATGACAATTGACAGAGTTATGGCTGGATGAAAATTGCAAAGGTCCAAATGACCTTGATCCTTGTGCAGTGGTACAAATATATTCATTGAGGTTGGATTAATTTCCTATACCTATAATAGTTTTGGAGACACTCAAGATTTATATTTTCAAATGACCATAATTTGCATTATTTTCAAAACCGTTGAACCTCTTTACAAAAACTCAAGACTTCATGTATGGAAGTATAATCATGCCAAGTTTGGAGTTTTTACGTATAATAGTTTTCAAATGAAATGTCGGAAAAATTTGCCTGTAATGAAAGAAAGAAATAAAGAATTCCTAGAAAAACAATATGTCTGTATTGGTACACAGATATAAACACAACAATGAGAGTTGGAACGTATTGTTCACCCTGGATTCTAGATATACAATATATGTGGACAAGACGTAATGTAGTAACATATCTGTTGAACAGAAACATGTTAGAGTCAAAAAGGGGTTCTGTGCTCCCGACATTCGTTGCAGTTTATACAGAGAATCCATTGTATCGTCAGCGGATCAGAGATTGAACAAAAAGCGGTGGTGGCAACGTAAAATACCAAAACGTATGAGGAAATGAATAAAGGCCGAAAAACGGCATTTTGCTTATCGCCATGACACTTTTGTCACAACTAAAATATGTTTCACATTTTATCGTTAAACATCCCCTTTCCTGACAGAGACATAATCGGAGGATCAACTTGGTAGTAAACGTTGGAAGATGAACGGGGCCCGTACACTGGCACATAATGCCCTTAAAACCTATTTACAGGCACATGTATATATTCACTATCATCAGTGTTTCTTTTTAACTTATGTAAATATCATTGTTTTTTTCATCCTCATTCTAACAAGTTAAACAAATATGTGGTTATTTTAGCATTGCCTGCGTGGTATGTCACTATCCAGTTATGAAACAGGTACAACATCTGTGCCTACTTCTGAATGGTGCAGTCGATTGAGCATGTAAATGTACCCAATTACACGATAGTGTACGAAACGTGTGTATTATCAATTATACAACATACGGTGACAGGATTGAGGACTATCTCAGTGCACCGTTTGCTTTGTTTGTCCTGCCTTCATGTGAGTGTGAATCGGGTGTTTGTTGTTCGGGAAAAAATCCGGTCGTATTTGTGTGCACTCAGCAATATCCATAGTAATCGCACATGTCACCACGCACTTTGCACAACCAGTTATAACTGAATTGTAAGATATGGAATGACAAACTAAAATATGACCAATATTTAAATAAATGTATCTTGTGATCAAGTGCCAAAATTACCCGTTTAAGAGCTAAGCTTGACACTGAGTCAACGCCCGCCAATAAAGAAAAAAGAGAAGTTGTACGTAGTATTAACCGATAAAACCCTGGACAGTGACTGATATTTGGTGAGGTTTAACTCTTTCAGTGCCAATCACGACTTATGTCATTCTACTTCAGTCAAACTAGTCTGAATTACCATATGGAACCCAGATCCGTATTCCTCGTAAAAAAAACTTCCATTCAAGTACCAGCATGCCTGTAGTTCCAGAGAGAACATTCCAGGTGAACTGGTTTTTCTCGGCGTGCATTGGACGCAATACACGCCGAGAAAAGCTGCTGGCTCAGTCCAAAATTTGCAATGAAGGGTTAACTTCCATGCAAAGGAACATATATCATTGGTTTGGTAAATTTTGCACATTTGTGACAGTATTTCTATACGTTTACCAGAGGTTTTATGTCATAAAAGTTTAACAGAAAACTTGGGCAATTCTACTCTAATATCAAGATAATGCAATACTTCGACAAGGCTTTGTAGGGAATAAACGGAAAATGACTTCCATGTCTGTATCGTTGCTGTTTGTACAACAGGTCTTTATTTAGGCAATGTGCCTGTTGACCATTTTTTTTCGAAATAAAATTTGTTTTAACCAAAGTGAAAATAAAATTAACTGAAACGAAATGATATAAAATAAATGCACAATACAATAAAATGGATTAAAACAAAACAGAGGAAAATAAAATGGTACAGGCGGAGGCAGGCATAACAAATTTACTTACACATTTCAGTGGTTGTTTCATCAGATAAAAAAAAAAAAAAAACTAGAAAAGAATATTTGCTTTAAAGTAAATCTGTCACAATTTAAGCCCAACATGAACCAACTCAAATGAAACTTGACCAAGTTGTAGCAAGTTGAAACTTTCAAAGGGCTAAATGACCTTGATCTTTGCCCTGTAGAGGTAACATGTTCTTACAAAAATATGCAGTGTTGCAATGCCTACAATTTAGTACAACATGATTTGAATTGGATGGAAATTGGCCAAGATATGGCTAGATGGAACTTTCAAAGGTCTAAATGATGGTGACCTTTGACCTTTAGAGGTCACATGTAAGTTTTAAAAAATTGTAGGGTTACAATTGCTACAATTTCAGTCCAACATAATCAAAATTTGATAAAAGTTGACCAGGTTATGGCTAGAAGAAAGCCACAATCGAAACTGGCCTTTGACCTTGAGATAGCCTCCGTCTGAAGTGAACCTGGACCTTTAAAATGAAATTTTGACCTGAAATTGACCTTTAATCTTGACAAGACCTTGACATCAGAGATGACCTTTGCCTTGCTATGATCGAACCCCTACACACTGGGAACCACATCTACTATAGTATATAAGATATTGAAGATTTTAAACTTTAATTAGCCCTCATTTGCATAATTTTTGAAAAGCATGACCTCTCATAAAAAGGCAAGACTTCATCTATAGAAGTATAATTGTGCCAAGTTTGGAGTTTCTACGTATAATAGTTTTCGAATGAAATGTCGGACAAATTTGCCTGTAAAGAAAGAAAGAAGGAAGGAAAGAAAAAAAGAAAGAATTCGTAGAAAAACAATATTTCTGTGTCGGCACACATACAAAACTATTTCACATATTATAGGAGGAAGCCTGCTCAAAATTCAAATGAGCATATATACCAACCAAGGAGGCTACATAGTAGCCTCCTTGATACCAACGGATCATATACGTATGCATTATGCATTAACGTATATAACCTACGATATACTGTTCCTATACAAAATACCTTTTGATTTTAATGTAAAATTAGTAGAGCTTGGTATCGACACCCTGGGCAAGTGATGCGTTTCACGGAAATTTTAAGGCCACGTGACAAGGCCATGACAGTTTTCCGTTTGTGTTTCTGTGGAAATATACATGTATTATGAGCAACCAGTGCTATGCGGACTACGTAAAACCGCGACTGCGAAGTAAGTGTAAAAATACTATGTTGACTTACCTTACAGGAAGGGCTGGTGCGTGTCATGAAAAAGATTCGAGTCCGAGGTTGAGCCATTCCATTCCATCTGCCACTCAGTAAATGTCCTGCAAATGACATGCAGCAGACATGTAAACATGGCGGTGGTTGACACAATCAGCTGAAGCATGTGTAGTGCCATTCTGGCTGTGGCGGTGAGCACTCGGTCTGCGATACTAAGGGTGGGCACAGGACGAACGCTGCCTCGAGTATGGATCCCGGGATTATGTCGATGGTAAGCAAACTGTCGATGAAAGGTCGCTATCAACCAGCGATTTAAAACTCCTCGGTTGCTCGCATTTTTCCATATGCTGCCACCAGCCATTGTCCTGCAGTGGTATTTAGTAATGTGAAGTTTTTTTTTCTTTCTTTTGCACCCAACAACCTCTCCGCCCAGACAGATAGGTTTGTATCTTTCTCTCCTTTTGTCATCCTCTCTGTCCCCTTCTTTGATATTCTTTTCTTTTCACAGACAGCCGTTCAATGCATCAATATTTTGCTGGGTTTGATCAATATAACTCAAGCTTTCATGTTGAACTGTAAGTCAATGATCATACATCTATTGCAACTGTGCTAGCAGTTCTACAATGTGCAATGCGTCCCAGATGAACGCTTGCTACATGAAAGAACCGCCCACTGCATCTGCGGGAAAAAGGCTTGGTATGATTGAAGATGCTTTCCAACGTCCAGTGTCCAGATTTATATTTTTATCATTATCTTTACGGCTTTACTGTGCATATTGACACTTTACAAAATAATTGAGAAAAAAATCATTATTGGTTGGTCTGCATATGTTGATAATCAAAGGACTGATTTTAGAATGTAACTCGAGATTTATTTTAATTGAATCGTTTTGTATGTAACGACAACACGAAAATATCTTCAAAGAGTGGTACACTACCATATGCTTTCCTGTGGACGCCTCTAATATCTGTGCAAATATAGAGGGGTCTATAAATTGACCGAAACATTTAAAATATGTTTAAATACATTTTCGGGTTATTTTTAAACCGTTTATGCATGGTTCTGAATTTGGTAATATTTGAATCATCCGTATACACGTAAGTTGCAGTATCAATCTGTGAGGTCACACTCTAGCATTTACACACACACACACACACACACACACACACACACACACACACACAGAGGGGAGAGGATAGAGAAAAAGAGACACAGACAGACAGAGAGAGAGAGCAAGAGAGAGAGAGAGAGAGAGAGAGGGAGAGAGAGAGAGAGAGAGAGAGAGAGAGAGAGAGAGAGAGAGAGAGAGAGAGAGAGGCCATTATAAGTAAAATTTATATTCAAATGGAGGAACATTGAGAGAGTTATGGATGGATGAAAATTTGAAAGGTCCAAATGACTTTGACCTTTGACCTTAAGAGATCACATGTAAAATACAAAAATGTGCAGTGTTGCAAACTTAATTATTAAAATTGGATTGGTTACCTGTACCTATAATAGTTTTGGATATATTCAAGATTTAAATTTTCAAATGGCACTCATTTTGCACAATTTTCAAAACAGTTGAAACTCTTTACAAAAACTCAAGGCTTCATGTATGGAAGTATAGTCACGCCAAGTTTGGAAATTCTACGTATAATAGTTTTCAGACGAAATGTCGGCGGATTTGCCTGTAATGAAAGAAAAAATAAAGAGAGAAAAAAGTAAGAAAGAATTCCTAGAAAAACGATATGCCCGTGTTGGCACACAGACAGAATAAATAAGCTACATGTGAACAAGGGAAACACTTCTACGTTTGTAGCGAAGAGAGAATTTTTAAAAAATGAAAAGGCACGATATCTTGTCGACAACTGTTTAGACAGAAACGTAAATTCATGCAAAAGGTAATGAAACCATTACGTGTCAGTATCATAGTCGAAAATCAGTCAAAATCAAAACCGTCCAAAGCTTGACAAGTCCATCACCAGATATAACAGCACGACTTGAATAGCCATCAAGCAAAACATTTTTCATTGGACATGTAAATAAGAGAAGATGTCATGTTGACAGCGTAAAAATAATGACTCTCGTGAAAAATAGAAGCGGACAACAGTTTTCAACAATGTCAGAGAAGCTGCACCGAAAATACGAGTAAACAAGAACTATCCTTGATCAAAACCTTTCAGTCATTAAACAAGCCAGGCCACAACCCAGAAGCTCAAGGTAGACATACCAACAACTTTCGGCACATCAGTAAATGAATACGAAATGCAGTAATTTGAATTCAATCATGATTCCACCAACTTTACCTTGAATTTCCAGTCACCTGTTGCCTCACATGAACTCCGTCTCGATACTCTAAATAAATGAGAATTGGAATATTTTATGCTATTAGAAATAAACTGCATGTTCAAATAAATTAATTTGTTTGTCGTTGGCTCTGATTTCAGGCAAAGTCAGCGATGGTCCAGCAGTGGAAAAAATGTTGTAATCTGTGGTGGCGGAAATGGCGCCCATACGTATGCAGGTGTGGCCACCTCTTTAGACGTTAATATCAAAGTTCTCACTCTCTTTGGAAACGAAGCTGGGATGTGGAATAAATCGGTGAAAAACAATGAGTTCGTTTTACGAGTACATAGAGGAGTCTACCTTCCACCAACCGTGGTTAAACATAAACCTTTCCTGGTCACCAACAACCCGGATGAGGCATTCTCTGGTGTGTCAATGGTAGTATTGACAACCCCAGCTTATGCGCATGCACAGTACCTAAAAGAACTTAAACCATATGTAAAGCCAGGTCTGGTGATTGTAGGGATGCCAGGAAGACCTGGATTTGAGTTTGAAGTATGGGGAATTCTTGGAGATATAGCCGAGCAATGTGCAGTCATATCAACCGCATCTTTGCCCTGGGTGTGCCGTATTGAAGAATATGGAAAATCATGTGTTATTTCTGGAACCAAATTTCACTTGCTGGCATCAGTATACACCCCAGATCCCCCTTTCGCAGAGGACCCTGTGGCCGCATTCCAGAGAACTCTTGGTCCATTTCCCATGCTGAAGGTGCAAGGTAATCTCCTGGGATTGTCAATCCTGGCTCCAAACGCTAACATACATGTTCCAATAATGTATGGTCAATGGTCAAAATGGGATGGAACGCCTCTGAACGCGCCACCTCTGTTTTATCTTGGCGTGAGCGAAAGCACGGTGAATATGATGAAGGCCGTCAGCCGGGAAGCAAAGGAAATCAAATTTGCTATAGAGTCCATGTATCCCAGTATTGACCTGACCAATGTAATGTCAATACATACTTGGTTCTTGTGGTGTTATCGTGACGATGTGCAAGACAAGTCCAGTGTATATGGCCTACTGCGCACAAACCCAGCCTACAAGGGCCTCAATCACCCAATGAAGAAAAAGGGGGACAAATACGAACCTGATTTTAACTTCCGGTATCTCACAGAAGATGTTCCATGTGGGTTGGCAGTTTTACGAGGTATTGCAGAAGTAGCCAAGGTGAAAACCCCAACAATAGATAAAATACTATTGTGGTCACAGAGAATCCTGGGGAAAGAGTATTTGAATGGAGACAACATGGCCGGAAAGGATATAGATGAAACAAGATGTCCTCAAAAGTATGGTTTTACCACTATAGAGAAAATGGTGAACAGGTCTAAAAAACGTGACCAACATGAGACATTGCCACATTGTCGCAGTTAACAGCTTCACTATTGTTCCAATGGAAATTTTGGCATGACTTAAAAATGGGAAATGACCTCTGTACAGGGTAATTGAACATTACTGTACAGAATAAATGAAAAGTACGTGAATTGACAAGCTGAAATTTGTTGTTGAAAGATGTTAAAGTTTAACACTATGATGAAGCTCTCACATAGATGAACCTTTATCGGTTGCCACTTGGCGTTACAGAACACAGCGAGATTTTCTCTATCAGGAGAACCGTCACTTTATGCTACCTTTATGTGGCCACCACACTTTTCACCTATTCAGTTTTAAGAATCTACTGTGCATATTAAAATGCTCATTTGCATATAAAATATATAGATCTGTCCCGACAAATACTATTTATAAGAAGTCAGTTCTTAAGAAAATAATAATTGAGTTAGCAGCTTTACGTCAGATACGTCAGGTGACCCCTTTTGACTATTGACTCCTTGTGACGTTCAAGATATTTTAGTTTCGTGATAATAAAGTTGAAAGACTACATAAGTAGTCCTGATGTGCTCTATTTTGTTTGTTACATCAGGCAAATTAAATATTTGTATGAATGGTATGGAATGGAACATGATTTAAGTCAGCTTATAAAATTCATCCACTGTACACCATTCCTGTAAATGGAGTGCGAAATCAAACTGTTACAACTATAATGGAACTGGTGCATCTTCACAAAATGTACGTGTTATCCATTGCTAAATCTATATCACACTATGAAAATATTTTTTGCTTGCATGAGCAAGTGAAGAACATTAAACCATTGTCTTTTATACAAGTGAACTATTGTAGAAATTAGCACTTGGGTATCACAGTTTATGTCCTTACACTTTTCACACCAATATCATGAAAAGATGGATGAATGAACTTCATCAGATAATTCTACCCACAGGAAGAAATATAATTGTTACCGGATAAAATGTGCGTGTTCGCCTTTATCGAGGGACATCTTCCTTTCATTTACTACAGTAACAATCATGTACAGTTTTTCAAGTCTATACAGAGAGTTGCAGAGGTGTATATGGACCAGACCTGTGATTAAAAGAGATTCCCATTAGCGTATTCGCAGGTATACTGCTGCCAGAATAAGGCGACAAAACAAAGTTTGTAGAAACTGTTTCTGATGTGCATGTGATCAACAAGGGAAGAATGTTCTTCATTGTGTTAGTTCGATATTATAAATATAATAAACCTGTTAAATGCTTGACAGTAGAATACAGTAGAAACCTCATTCACACACTCCTTATCCACGTGGCACACAAAAAAAAATGTTAGAAGATCGAAATATAGCAACTTGTTCGTTGAGTTTTGTAGGGCACTTCCAAGAATTAGAAACACACAATTACGCGCACTGCAATGATTATTTTAACCATAATCATTACAGAGAAACACCCCTCGTCATCCAACTGTCTTGCCAAAACATAAATGGATATTGATGTGAAAAGTAGACTATTAAGGATAACTAGACCCTTTCTTTCAAAGGTAAAGAAAATTAAAGCAGATAGATGTGAACCACCTCTTGTTTTGTGAGTTGGCCCTTTCAGTGTCCGCTTCATGAATTGTCTGAATTAAACCCCTGTACTTCGTATCTTCTGAAAACTATTCTATGTCACAACTACAGCTTGGAACTAACTTGAAGTCAACTACAGGTGCCCTACAGTCTTCGGTGTGTCGCCACCATTGGTCCAATGAGATGCAGGTTACTGAGGCATATAGTTCTTACATTGACACCACATACAACTCTGACCAGCTCTTCCTCACGATTGCTGTATTCTTTAAGCCTGTACATTAGCAGAGCTTATCAGCCTATTCGTGCGGTTTTGTTAAATAAGCATATTATTCCTGATGAAATCGCTTAACGCGCACTGATAAATATAGCTCGGAGCGGTTGCATCGCCTCTGGGTCCGACAGGTCCAGATATTGCAACATTCCCATTCTTGTCATAAATTTGTTATCATTGCTATGACATCTAGACTTACGTTCATTGTTATATCGAATTATGCCCCGACCACACCCTTCAGAATCTGGTGTGGCCTACACGCTATGTCATCATACATTCAGTGTCGCTCTATTATACCCTATACTTCTCATCGGGATCGGAAGCTGTTCGCGCTGTTAATCATCTCGTAGTCAGTTTTACCACACGTTGCTTAGCGTGGCAACACTAAATTGAATTTCTCATAAACGGCCATCATATTCCATCGTGGCGTATCTTAGAGCGAAAGCTTTAACTTTAAGGAAGACTATGCTCACCACTTAAGTTGAAGTCTTACTTACAAAATAAGCGGCATTCATGTATATGATGAACACCAAACTTTTGACCTTGTCCCACCCAAACGCAGTCTTGTAGGATTTTCACCTGTCCGCATCCAATATCACTTTCAAATTCTCCCCCCCCACCCCGAAAAAAATATGCCCAGAATTAATTCTTAAAATCGCTCTATTTCATGATGGGTAGTATCTGACGTAAAAATATGTGTAATGGATTTCAGCCCACCAAAAATTCCACCACTCTTGTCAAGCCAAATCCTACAATGCTGGGCATTAGACATTATATCTTTGTGCTGCCCTCTGGGGCGAATTCAAGGGTGCGACCATAGCGGCCAGAGTGCGCCGAAAAAACTGAGAGAGAGAGAGAGAGAGAGAGAGAGAGAGAGAGAGAGAGAGAGAGAGAGAGAGAGAGAGAGAGAGAGAGAGAGAGAGAGAGAGAGAGAGAGAGAGAGAGAGAGAGAGAGAGAGAGAGAGAGAGAGAGAGAGAGAGAGAGAGAGAGAGAGAGAGAGAGAGATTTCATGCACTGATAGGCCATTATAAGTGAAATTTATACTCCGTTGCATTTGTCTAGTCAGAGTCTACATGGGAGGGGGGTGCTTTCACATTTTTTTGGGGGGGGGGGGTGCAGCTTGACCTTTCAACAAAACACCCTTTGTTAAGGCACATTTTCACAAAAACATGATACCTTTGTTAGGGACTTTTTTCACGGAAATGGAAAATATGGTCCCAAATTTTTGTGAAAAGTACCCTAGGAAAAATGTTTGACCTCAGTTGGGGAACTTTTTGGCGAATTTTGGCCATAAAAGTGGAAAAATGCCCTTTGTGGGAAATTTTGGCGAAATAATGGACATTTGTCAGGAAAATTTCGCTAAAAGAGGAACCATCACACGGCACATACCAAGTATCGTTACTAATGGTGATACCCCCCCCCCCTTTCCCGGGCGGAATAGACGTATATTGAGCTCATACAGGTGAGAAGCCATATATAAGTTTAATATATTTCATTTGCCTTGGATTGCTTAATGTCAAAGTCTAACGACATACATACATACATACATATATATATATATATATATATATATATATATATATATGATATTTGGCGAAGTGGAAAGCCATAATAGGTGACATATATATTCAGTTTCATTTGTCTAGTCCGAATCTGAATAGACGTATAGATAAGCTCACACAGGTGGAAAGCCATAATTATTAAAATTATTCAGCTTCAATTGTCAATGGTCTGGTCAGAGTTGAAAGACATATATTATGAGAGTCCACGCAGTGAGAAGCCATTACAAGTGAAATCCATATTCAGATGCATTTGTCTTGTCAGAGTCTAAGTAGACGTATAGAGAAGCTCACAAAGGTGAAAAGCCATATAAGGTTTTTCAGCTTCGTTTGTCTATGATCTGGTCAGAGACATACATGTATATATAAAAGTCCACGCAGTGAGAAACCGTTACAAGTGAAATATTTATTCAGCTGTATTTGCCTATAGTGAGAGTCTAAATATACGCATACAGACATGTCAAACACATGTAACTGTAAAATGTTTTCAGTGTCACCTTATGATCTTCAATCAGTGTTTCAAGAGACATACATGACAGCTTACACAGCCAGGTGAGAAGCCATGTGAAGTTTACTATATTATTCATCTTCATTTGTCTGCGGTCAGAGTTTAAACAGGCCTACGCGAGATCACAAAGGCGGGAAAGCCAAATAGTTAGCACAACGAAGCATTACCGAAACTTCGGAGGATTACCCCAAATTCTGGAAATGGAGAGCACGTTTCATGGTCCATTCATTACTTTGAGGAGTGTCATCGAAAACTTGAAAAAAAAATGTTTTTTTTTTAAATTGCACTATGCATTCTGCTGCCTATAGAATTGAAAGCACCATCCTGTTTTCTGCCTCTCTACTACATGTAAAAGCTAGCTATATGAGCGCAAGCTTTATTGTGAGCTTGTAGGGTACAGTATGGCCGGTACCCTTACGTACACTGAAACATCAAACTCTGTTCCTCCACCTGGCACACTAACGCCAACAATTATTCGAGATGTCATTTCAAATGCCTGTGCAACAAAAAATGAATGCGCAGCTTTTTGCCGACCTTGGATATGAAAAGAGGAACTGGTGTTTAAGGAAGCACAGCACATGGAATCCTATTATTGCATAAATTCGATTGCAGCAGTTTTTATGGTCCGGCTATGTTGTTCTGTGCGCATCGACGCTTGGTGCCAGGGTGCTAACACAAATAAATGGATCTATGCAAGGGGAACCAGTTGTCAAATTGATTATGGAGATGTTGTCATTTACCTCATGTCTAACTCGACCCGGCACATTAGCACCAAAGGTTCACTTTTCATGAAATTAACTACACAAAGATATTTTAAATATGGAAAATATATCTATGTGTATTTGAAGTTCGGGTAAAGCCATCTTGTGTTTCTGCAATCCAAATGTTATCTTTACGCTCTTGTGACCGCAATGATTAGACAAATTCTTATAAGAGAATCCAGGTGATCCATTTATTGCAACGCTACAGTCACACAACGTGGTTATGATTCAGTTGAATGGACCATTGTTGAAGCATCAGTAATGTGTGCCCCCAGTGTAAAAGGGGTAATTCCAGTGTAAATCAATCAATCAATCAATCAATCAATCAATCAATCAATCAATCAATCAATCAATCAATCAATCAATCAATCAATCAATCAATCAATCAATCAATCAATCAATCAATTAATCAATCGATCGATAAGTCAAATAAATGAAATATATAAATAAATAAACAGATAAATATATAAACTACACTTTTTACTTGGAATATACAGAAATAGGTGTAATAAATGATTTATCCACAAACAGTGTGACAGTTTTTAGAGCACTCAGCGGTAAAATAATACTTGAATCTAGTACTATGTCATACTTGAATGTGGTACTATGTATTTGGAGCCGTGCCCTTGGCTGACCCAACCACCATCACCAGAAATGTGAATAAAGGGGTTAAATTTTGACTGAAAAAGCCTTGTTAAGGAACGCTGAATAAATTTGTCATCACTTGATGCATTCTCTTCCCAAACATACTATTTCAGCTCACTTTCAACTTTCTGGACCAACTTAAGATTAAACATTGTTTGAGCTTTGGGTGATCTCCCGTCAGCCTCTTCATCTCCTGTTGTCACAGAAACGTGAAATTCGTGACCAGAGTCCCAAAATTGCTACTGATTTCCTGTGCGGGCAACTGTAACAATTAAAATGACAATGTGCGTAAATTGAAAAATTACAATTCTCGAATCCGCACATCCAGGAATCTCAGTGCTGTCCAACTGTAAATCTTTGTAGCAAAATTTAGATTCTGTGGAGCATTTTCTCATCTTCTTCACGTGAGAAACATTTATTTTGAATAAATTCTGTAGCATTTTTCAAGAACTGTGGAGCATAATTTTGCGACAATGCTCCAGTTGGATAGCCCTGAATCTTAGTTTACAAGCCAGCATTGCTTGGCGAATCACCATGAAACTTGAAAGCGTCTGTGAATACCCATTCAATGTATGCTGAACGTTACCCGAAAACCAGCGCTAAAACTCCAAGTAATGATCGTCAAATTCTCTCAAAATTTTTATTCAGTAGCAGAATTCGGCAAAATGATGCTGCCTTCAGAGTTATTTTGTTGATTTGTGGTCGACAACATTGATACAATTTGAGATAAAAATGTCCAATTTGTAATAGGACTAAATATCTTCCAAGCATAAAACTAATGCCATTATGTGACCATGAGTATGAAAGAGACAAAAAATTGGAAGGAAAAACAATTAAGAAACCTATAAACAATGCGACAAGTTACAGACAAATCACGTTGTCCATCTAGCCCTGTGTCCAGAAAATCATCTTTATTTTGCATCACGACAAATGACAAATAATCACCATTTTACCTTAGTTTGGGAAATGCCGAGCGTTCAATACTTTTCTAAAATCTACTCTAATGTTACTTTTAAATTGATAGATTTCGACACGAGAAAGCAAAAAACAAGTCTTGAACACTTCACGGTATTCACTTCATGATTGTGACCTTGATCGAGAAAAAATACTGATCTCCATTAGACACGACGTACTACCATATTAGGTCAACTGCTGTAGTGATCTTTCCAGATTTCAAAGAAGCAAGCAGCACTATGAAAACGAAAAAAGATGCATAGAGGGAAACACAAATGCTTGATGATTGTCCAGGACTCGTTATAATAACTCATAGGAATTGGACTCGTGTCTGGCATTTTGACATCAAAAACACTCAATATCCAGAAACTTACGTTCAAGAATATTAGAAATGCGACAAATTGCCGACTGTATGGCCTTTGCTCATTTCTTAAGGGTTGTCGCTGCAGGCCGTCAAGCAAACACAGAGTTTGGAGTGTGGATTGTACAAACTCCACAGTGGACGTAGCCATGGTCAGTTCTTTGATTCCTGACCCATCGTTTTCTTTAACCATGCAGGCAGAATACAAAGAGATAATTTGAAAGACATACATTCCCATTAGACTTATTCCAAGTAACATCCGGTCCAACATTCTGCCATGTGGACAAGCTTCGAATTTATGGAGAGATTTTCCAAACACAGCTGTTGCTATTATTCCTAATATATACAAGACCAGGAGAATTCCCAAATACGCCTTCTGCGCCACCTGTTGGCGGCTTTCAACGTTATGAAATCTGATGAAAACTATTATTGTTGTAATGGTAGCAGCTACAGATATTACACCCAGTATTAGACCAAAAGAACTATTCTTGCAGTTTATCTTGATTCTGAACTGAGCGCCATATTGTCCATCAGGGTCTTGGTTTGATTGTGAGATCTGTCCTCTTGGTGGTTCTGTATGTGTTGGGTTACGCCCAATGAAGTTCCACTGAACATATAGCATGCCTGTAAATAGCACATTAGAGAAATTAAGAACATACACACACACACACACACACACACACACACACACACACACACACACACACACAAGAGGGCACATCAATCGAAAGTACACACAACGACCCAGCAAGAAATTAATGTTGTACACTTTTTGGTGTCAGGTAGTCATCGATGCACTCGATCATAACAATAAAAAGATGCCGCTATCGATAAATGTTTCAGGTGAAAATAAAGATGACTTTGGTCAAAACCTTCATATTCTTCAAGCGCGTGGGTCATGAGTTATTTCCTTGAGCCAAGTATTTTATAGGTTTCATCAGTGAGTACAAGTGCTTAAACGGCTTTGTTGAACGCGCCATTTTATTGTAGCATTTTTATGCTTACGTTCTCTTGATAAGTACATGTATTTATGAAGGTAGTTTTAACTAAATAACTGATATGCCAACTTTCTTTCAGTCCCAACTGCGGCCTAAGTTGAACTGCTTAAAAAATCTCTAAAATATAATAAGAATACCGGATTCATATACCTTGTAAAAAGACGTTCATTAAAGTAGTAGCATGCTTGTACTTACATATAATATAATCGTCCCGGCACACAGCTCTTCTCAGCGCGCTTTCAGTACATTGCACAAAACGCGCCGAGGAATGCTGGTGACCCAGTGAAATTTAGCACCCAAAGAGTTAAAATGATAGAGTCACAGAAAAGGTATATTGACACGTTAAAGTATTTTGCTTTACAGATTTACAAATATCACACTCAAATCAACCTACACCACAGGTGGGACTTCAATGCCATATAATTGACAGAATGGATTGTATACAACTACGTAAACTATGACATACTTGCTGCGATCAGGCTAAATTCTATGGTGCAGGGATACACAATCGGGGAAATCATTTCCATTAGATCCCGCATTTCCTTTCCCATACCATCCTTCGAACACGCATCACTGAAACTTGTGGCATTACTTGCATTGTTGTTAAGACGTACATCCTTGACCAGGGACAGGTACTGGGATTCTATAAATACATCGGTATGTTAGAGGACATCTAAACACCGTTTTACAGTAAGTTTCCTACAATGTGCTGTACTTCTACAAAATATATCGATATTTATGTTCATCATTCAGACTTTTTTGTTTTGTTGTTGACGATAGAAATTCAAGGCAAGCATGTGCAGGTATACTCTAAACTGAACGTACAAAATAATCGAAATGAAAGGTGCATGAAATTCTAGTAAAAGCATATCAGAAAAATCACAGGTCATAACTCTCGCACAAAGATGCATTATTAAAGGTGCTACAGTATAAATTAATTCCTGTCTCTCTCACCCTTCGATAAAGGCACAGACTGGTTGTGTTTCACATGCTCGCTCATATTTTCCCAGCTTTCTTTGATCAAAGTCTCGAGCCACGTGCACAAATTAGTAGCAAGAAGGTGTTTTTGTCCCATCTTGGCTAAAGGTCGGTGTCTTTGAATGCATACCTGGAAGAGTAGAATATTCAAAGAAAACCCTTAGGCTTACAAGATACCAAATTCGGTGTGCCGTAGTTAGAATAATTAAGAATTCTATCTTATTTCCGAAATTTTCACCGCAATTGCTGAGAAAGAATCATGGCTCAACACGCACATATACGTATGCAAATATGTATGAAAGCATAGAAGCATAAGTCTGAAAAAATAAGTGTTGTCGTTTCAAACTGATAAATTAATGCCCTCTTGTGTTTTGTGAAACTGCTTGTGTTTTGTGAAACTGCCTGTCCTGTATATATTGCATATGCGATGTACTATGGACGTTATTGATTTTTATATTCACGTTCACTTTCATTTTCACGTTCGTGTTTTGCATTTATAGTTATGCATCCCCCACTGGGGGATGCATATAGTGTTTAGTAGAATTCGAGAGCCGCCGCCACCGCCGCCGCCGCCGCCGGATTTCTTATTTCTGCTATAAGTCTAAGGCATATTTACGAATTACGTTCTATTTTGGTACAAATATTCTACAGGTCTGGGGAATTCTTCTGATATACTGTTTGTCAAAATCCATTGATTTTTGGATTTTTTTTTAGGATTTTCGTTTTTTGCTGACTCAGCAAAATGAGGCAAAATTTTTTCCGTATATATCTTGCTTATGGTTGATCATAGGCCCATGGTTACTATTGAACATTAATAGGAAATCACCTATGGGCTTTCTTTTGGTGTTGTTAAATTTGACCTCGAGTGACCTTGAAAGATCAAACTGAGGTCAAAAGCTTGTTTTCCTTATATAACTTTGTTACGGTTGATCGCAGACCCATGGTTACTATTGAACATGAATAGGAAAGTACCTATGGGCTTTCTTTTGGTATTGTTAAATTTGACCTCGAGTGACCTTGAAAGGTCAAACTGAGGTCAAAATTTTATTTTCCTTATATATCTTTGTTATGGTTGATTGCAAGACCATGGTTACTATTGAACATAAATAGGGAACACTCTGTCATGCGTGGGGAATGCATATTTGTTTTCGCACAGCGAAAAACTCGTGTCTAGTTTTAATAGTAATCGCACGTGCATCAGCTTATGTATTCTGGCGCACAAATTACAAGATTGATATTCATATTTATCTGAACACAACATTTTTCATTTTACATTAATGGAACAGCGTGCATAAACTCCGTTTTCATTTATTACAATATAATTCATAAATATCCTGACCCTATTTTATACTCACGTTGACCCTGGTTAGAATATAGCCCATCTGCATTATTGTAAAGATGATCTGGGTGATTGGAGACAAGCCAAAGAAGACAGCGGTTCCTTGGCAACAGTGAGGTATTTCTAAACATGCCCCAAATTTCAACCCGTCTGCCACCACACTGACCAGACCAAACACTGCCAGCAAATGTACAAGCAATATACAAGTAATAACTCTGTTGACACTGAGTTAACAATTTCCCTTGCATAATGCACCCTAAGCACCACAAGGCAATGTAAGCTCTTGAATAATAACATTCGTTTCTTTAAGATAGCATGGTATATACTGATTTGAAATGAGAAGCAGAAGAAATTAAAGACACGGCAAAGTGTTGGTTTCAGTTGATAAGATATCAATTGGAAAAAGGTTTGGTGGCCATAAGTAGGATTTATGTCTCTCTTGGCTATCTGTTGCAACCTTGTTCGCAACTGCTCGGAGGTTAAAATCACGTCAGGTAACAGAAAATGTCTGGCATTGTACTAGAAAATGCCAAGAAGGCAGTATTTGCATGATCAGGTAGCGGACTTTGATTGACGCACATGTGGAGACTGGGCCATGTGTTACAATACATGAGGACAAAGTAAAGATCAAAGGCGACTGCAATCTAACACAAAACAAGGCATACGCACCAGATGCATATCTGGAAGCGAATAATAATCTCACCACATTGTTGATGAACGTACTTTTATAGTGTGTAAAATTTACGAGAGATCAATAGTCCTGCTGAGTCGTCATACCAATGTTAAAATAACCGTGCACACTTCATCAACAACTACTATCCTTCATATTTTTCACCTTTTACAAAACTACTGGTGATAAAAAATGATCCATATCATTATTACACGCGGAGTGTTTGCTTTTTAGAATTTTCACTGTAAAAACGGCACATCCAATGGGCCACTAATTCCACCTAAGTGGGAAAGTCTAATTGTTCTTGTCACAAACTCATAGCTCTGGGTCATATTTTTATAACTAAAAAATAAAAATTTCCCTTTGCGTGTTCTCACGGTCCCCATCGAAGTATCACCACATATATTAAATAACCAGGGAAAGATAAAAGAATAAAAAAATAAAAAATTAAATAATAATAATAACAGCAACAACAGCAAGATATTTAGAGCGAATTCTTACAAAAATTCACGGGCGCAACTAGTCCAGTGTTTAAAGCCGCATTTTAAATCTGCAGTTATATTTTACAACTGTGCCCAAAATTGTCATCAAAACATTATCCGACAGTGACCATCATTTCCTTGCTGATCCATCAGGCTTTGGACAACCTGATTAATCATGCAAGTACTTTCTTACCTTCAACTATAGAGCATCTCAATATGCGAATGCGTAAAAGTAATTTCTCATAGTTTGGTCCACCGAAGTACATGTATTATGTAGATTTAATGAGAACCCGCGGGCATATATTTTCTGCTGATCATGGCTTATTCAGTTTCTAACAACTCGGGTTTCAAACGATACTTTAAAACACATTTATAATTTATATTTTCAGCACACTTACCAACTGCTCCAATCTTAAGGTAGATGCTACCGACATCAGTAACGGGGTCAGTCTGGTCTTTGTGGCCAAGATAGAAGCTGTGTCCCATATAGAGGATACTAATGGTATACATGAAGAAGAAAAAACCCTGGAACAAAGACACCTTAAATATTTCTTCACATTCGAAGTTTCAACTGCCGAAACTTTACTTATTGTAACAAAACCACTAATTTTTCTGACAGACCGACATTGTAGACTTTGACACAGATTTCTTAATTTAAAAACCTTAAAGCTATTTTGCCCTTTGTCTGTTTTTAAATGTTCATCTTAGATGCATGTTGTATCTCTGAAAAACAAGCAATGCGGTCCACTGATTTTTAACAGTTTAGAATTTATGACGAGCTCTTAGCATGGTACCCCTGCGTACCAAGCCGAGTGCATACCGAGACATTTGAAATGTTCAAATTAAAGTTTAACATGTCATATCCTTGACTGATAATTTGTTACAAATGAACAGTTACATCAATCAAGGGCAACTGTGATATTTTGCCGCCTCAACATGGGCTTGCGAGAAGATGAATTCTCAACATAGGTACTGGCATAGGTTACCTCAGTGGTTATGGTAGGATTTTCCGCATCTGTCTTCAATATTTGAGTGAGTGTGAGAATCATTCCAAGGACAACAAGGAAGGTGCTGTACTGTCCACTTACTGTCCACCACAGACCTACTTTACGTTTGGCTGGAGGATTACTGTAAGGGAAATATATATTATTTGGCCATTTCGAAGTCATGTATTCTTTTAACTATGTCAGTGCCAACTGCGACTAAACTCGAACCATTTAAAACGAACTGCTCTGAATTATAATAAAAGTGCTAGATGCATATTCCTTGTAAAAAGAGAGTTCATTCAAGTACAATGCCGCATGCCTGTTTTTACATAGAATATAAAAGTCCAGGTCAATAGTTTTGCTCGGCGTTCTTTGGGAGCAATGTGGCCAAAGGGCGCCAAGGAAAGCTATTGACTCAGTCCGAAATCAGGCACTGAAAGAGTTAACCACTTTTTTTTAAAATGTTACCTGCCAAAAAAAAAGAAAAAAGAAATATTTTACAGAATATGATGCTTATGGGAAATATATTTTTCATCATCTCTCAAAGCAGTAGAAGGCCATATGGTTCTTCAAATGAATTAAGTCCCGTGTGCAGTTTGACTAATGTCTTTATATGGAATAATGGGCAGATGACGTAAATATGATCCCGCTACACTGGCATCGTAAATATAAAGCTCTATTGATCATATTGTGAGGCAAGACGAAGAGATGCTGACCCCCTTGGAGCACATTGTATCGAGTGCATTTCAGTGTTATCACACTACATATAATTTGTATGACAAAGGTGACATTGAGGGCTTCCATGCCAAGTTTAACTGTGGTCGTAACAAGATTTTCCCACTCAAATTACCCCAAAGCGCTTGGTTATGAAATGTGTCATTACAGTGTTTTAGCCTTAATTATTCGATATTAGCAAACATTTAGATTTAACCGTGTCAGCCAAACTTGTTTGCCGAAATTGTTCTGACCAAGAAAGGGTTAAACCGTCATCCGCGTACTCAGGTGATCTTCTATGGGTTTACATTTGAGATACGCATTAAAAAAATATACAAAAATCGATAATCTTTAGACAACAATGATGGAAGGGAGTGGACACTTGTTTCTCATTAAAAATGTGGTTTAAGAAGGATGGACATTATAATCAGTTGCGACGGGAGGAAGAGAGCTTCATGCCGAGCAAGCTGAGGTGAATGGATGATGAAAGCAATGTTCCTACCGAACAAGCTCCGGTGAATGAAAGACGAGAGTTACAGACAGGGAGACAACATTGAACGACGCATGCCAGAGAAGTGAGAAGGATGAATGAGAAGCCAATGTTATGAAAGAAAAAAGATGAGTGGAAGATACATGATCATGGGATGAACAGGAAAGATGGATAAAAGAAAGTTATGGAAAAAGGGACAGGGGACAAAAGTTATAGAAGCAAACAAATATCCATTCCAAATTGCGGAATTATCACAAACGTTATGGAACAGGAGCCAAATGTACTTTTAAATTGGTATGGAGATAAAAAGAACTCCATTCAATGGGAATAATGTCCCTGGCAGAAATAAGCAAGGTTCTGTTAAGATTGAAGAGCGTTCTCGGCAGTGCCAAGATATGGGAATTGAAGGAGCTAGCTTTAGATTGGGAGAGCATGTTTCCATACGAAACTTCCAGTGGTCTTTGAAGGTTACCCAGTGTCTATCAGTACTCATACTTAGGTAATAAGGTAATCAGGTACCACACATATGATTAGGGAGTTTGTGTGGACCCGAGAGCTTGGGACTGACTCAGCAGTTTTTGAGGAAAGATTATTTGCCAGAAATGTAAGTACAACTAGAAATAAAAATTTGCTTCAAAGCAAATCTGTGTGCCTTCAAAAGTTGAAAATATTGAATGCTACAACTTTTACCCTTTGGTACTTCACATTACATTAAGCTTATGGCGGGATGCAAATTTCAAAGTCCAAATGACCTTGACCGTTGACCTTTGCGGGTCACTAGTAAATTGCGCAGTATTACAATACCCCACAATTTGAGCCCAACATGAACCAAATCGGATGAAAATTGATAGAGTTATGGCCAGATAAAACTTTCAAAAGGTCAAATAACCTTGATCTTTGCCCTTTTGAGGTTAAATGTTCTTACAAAAATGTTAGGTGTTGCAATACCTACAAGTTGAGTCCAACACGATTAGAATTCGATAGAAATTGGCCAAGTTGTGACTGGATGCATCTTTCAAAGGTACAAATGACCTTGACCTTTGACTTTTGGAGCTCACATGTATTTTTTTTTAAAAAAAAGTGCAGTGTTGCAATAGCTACAATATGACCCCCAACATGGTCAAAATTGGATAGAAATTCACCAAGTTATGGCTAGAAGAAAGGCACCATCGAAAGTGGCCTTTGGCCTTGAAATGACCTTTGACCTTCAGACGACCTCTACCTGAAGGGAACCTTGACCTCAAAAATGACATTTTGGCTTAAAATTGACCTTTGACCTTGACATGACCTTTGACCTTGACATGAAGTGACATTTGAGATGACCTTTACCTTGCTAAGATCAAACTCCTATACACTCGGAACCACATCTACTATAGTACATAAGATATTGAAGATTTAAAACTTTAATTAGCCCTCATTTGCACAATTTTGAAAAGCATGACCTCTCATTATAAAAAGGCCAGACTTCATCCATCGAAGTATAATTGTGCCAAGTTTGGAGTTTCTACGTGTAATACTTTTCAAATGAAATGTCGGACAAATTTACCTGGAAGGAAAGAAAGAAAGAAAACTAGAAAAGATGATTTGCTGCATAGCAAATCAGTGTGTGTGTCTTCAAAGCATATTGGTGTGGCAATGTACAACTATTCCATAACACAGGGGTACAAGTTGGAATGGCATCTCTATCTATTTTTGCTTTGAAGTTATTCAAGATTTAAAATTTCTTATGGTGCTATTTAACATAAATTAAATTGCTACAACTTTTAGTTTTCATTCATTAGCTGCGCAATGGTCAACAACCCCCTAGTAGAAGTTGGTCACACGTAGATTGTGCAGTGTTACAATACCCAAAATTTAAACCCAACATGAACCAAATCGGATGAAAATTGACCAAGTTATGGCAAGATGAAACTTTCAAAGGGCCAAATGACCTTGACCTTTGCCCTTTCGAGGCTACATGTTCTTATAAAAATGTGCAGTATTGCAATACCTACAATTTGAGTCCAACTTGATTAGAATTGGATGGAAATTGGCCAAGTTATGACTGGATGAAACTTTCAAAGGTCCAAATGACCTTGACCTTTGACCTTTAGAGGTCACACGTAAGTTCAAAATGTGTAGTGTTACCATAGCTACCATTTGAGCCCAACATGATCAAAATTGGATAAAAAATGACCAAGTTATGGCTAGAAGAATGTTACCCTGGAAAGTGGCCTTTGACCTTGAAATGACCTTTGACCTTGAGACGACCTCTACCTGAAGGGAACCTTGACTTCAAAAATGACATTTTGGCTTAAAATTAAACTTTGACCTTGACATGACTTTGACATTTGAAATGACCTTCACCTTGCTATGATCAAACTCCTATACACTCGGAACCACATCTACTGTAGTATATAAGATATTGAAGATTTAAAACTTTAATTAGCCCTCATTTGCATATTTTGAAAAGCATGACCTCTCATTATAAAAAGGCCAGACTTTATCTATAGTAGTATAATTGTGCCACCACTAATTATAGCAGTGGGGTTGAGTGGTAGGGCAAAGAGGTCAGTGTTAGGCTGTTTTGCCCACCAGCACTGTGGTCACAACTGATGAGACGGCCCCCAGAGCTCAAGTTAGGTGGAATGGACTGTATGGTATATACAATGTTGAAGATTTAAAACTTTAATTAGCCCCCATTCGCATAATTTTGAAAAGCATGACCTTTCATTATAAAAAGGCCAGACTTTATCTATAGAAGTATAATTGTGCCAAGTTTGGAGTTTTTACGTGTAATACTTTTCAAATGAAACGTCGGACAAATTTGCCTGTAAAGAAAGAAAGAAAGAAAGAAAGAAGGAAAGAAAAAAGAAAGAAAGAATTTCAAGAAAAACATGTCTGTGTTGGCACACAGACATAATATGTACTGGGTAAACTCCAAGAACTCAGCATGCAAGAGTACATGCATATAGCTAGCTGCTACTGTAGCTTTATTCCTCCGTACTCTGGCATGCTGAGTTCATGGGGTTTCCCTGTGACGTCATATATATATACACGGATGATAAAGACTTCGCACTAAACTGCCGAGTTAACCTCTGGCAATCTGGTGCGTCACATAGATGGAGCATTACTGCCCTGATTGCCACTTAACTAAACAAGGGAACTGACGTGCCAAAGTACCAGAATGTATCAGTTAGATAATCAGGTGGGGAGCCGCGTTGAGGACGCAACCACCACAGAACTCAAAGATAACTTTAGGGACATCATGGAAGATGAAGTAGTAGAAGAAGAAACTAAGAAAATAATTTGCTGCAGAGCAAATCAGTGTGTGTGACAGTGTATGTGTGTCTTCAAAGCATATTGGTATGACAATGTACAACTCTTCCATAACACAGGAGTAGAAGTTGGAATGGCATGTCTATCTATTACAGCTTTGAAGTTATTCAAGATTTAAATGTATAATGGTGCTATTTAGCATAATTTAAAATGCAGCTATAACTTTTATTTTTAATTCATTAGGTGCGCAATGGTCAACAACCCCCTAATAGAAGTTGGAATGACATTTCAATATATTAAAGTGTTGAAGATATTCAAGATTGAACATTTCGAATACTGCTAACTAGCATAATTTAAATTGCTATAGCTTTTTTTAGATTCATTGCATGCACAATGGTCAACAGCCCCTAGTTGAAGTTGAAATGACACCTCTATCTATAGTAGTTTTGAAGATGTTCAAGTTTTAAAATTTTAAATTCCGCTAATTAGCATAATTTAAATTGCCGGAGTTTTTCTTTAGATTCATTACATGCGCAATGGTCAATAACCCTCTACTAGAAGTTAAAATGACATTTCTATCTATAATAGGTTTGAAGATAATCAAGATTTAAAATTTCAATAGCCCCTTATTTGCATAATTTTAAACACCTTCATTCTTCTGTATAAGAAGGTCCAACTCCTTGTATGGACGTACAATCATGCCAAGTTTGGACTTTCTATGTATAATAGTGTCTGAGAAAAGTCTCGGACTAATTGACTGGTAAAGAAGAAGGGAAGAAAGAAAGAAAGAATTTCGGGAAAACAGAAAAGTGTGTGTTCACACACACACTTTAATGAATGATTGAGATGCGAAGGAAGCATACAAGTTACAGAAAAGAAGAGGTAAATGATATTCAAAAAAGTGCGATAAAAAGATAGAAATAAACAGGGCACAAGAAATGCATGCTTACCTGTCCAAGGAAGTGGTTGGACTGGATGTGTTAGTGCTCCCGTAAGAAATTTCCTCCCGTTCTTCGTTGATAAGCCTCTGACGCACTCCTATTTGTGCAGCCATTTTAAAAAAAATCTTGACAGCGTGTCGTTACTATAGAGGCCTGGATGGAGATACCTTAATGGAAAAAGGAAATTATGTTATGAGCATCGTGTATCTAATATACTGCCAGGCCCATATAATGGATTTCACTGGTTGAAGTCGGCAAGTAAAACAAAAGAAAACGCCCAAGACGTCATAAATGAAGCCCAAAATAACAAGTATAACGCGCATTTATAAAATAGCATGGGCAGTATTTGACTAACGTGAAACCCTCACTACGGGTTGACACGCGGGGAAACGCTACAGTAGCATATCAACATTTACATGTACACATTACATTTACATGTACACATACACAATGTGTTTTGAACTCCAATGAACATATTGGAATACCCTTATTTACAAATCATTTCCGCGTGTTGCGTTATAGTTTATTTGAATTAATTGTGTACACCATGCTTTTCATGAATAAAAGGCTGCTTTACGCATCATGTATCACCAGGTCGTTCATCAAAAGAGCATATTAAAATCTGGAAGAAATGTCCACAGCCTACCTATGAAATGCCTATGTTAAAATTTACCCATGCAAAAGCATGTAGTGCACACTTGTAACATATCTGCGTGTCACCGATGTGACAGACCGCCAGATACATATTAAGTATGTGAAACTATGAGATGGATGCCCTACCAATGAAATTATTGATTATATATATATATATATATATATATATATATATATATATATATATATATATATATATATATATATATACATATATATATATACATATATATGTATCTATACACAAAACGTTTGCTATAACCTACTCTCAATGTAATCAAATTGTTTATTTTAGGGGATTATGAATGTAAATTTAGTGATTTGCACTGTATCTAGATGGGGTGGAAATATGTGATACACCAATGCACTCTATATGAATTCAATATACAACAGTGATCTGACATTTCAATTTACCACAGCATTCTCCCTATTTACTTATATTCACGCCTAATACTAATATTACTAATATTAAACTTTCTTATATGCATTTACACAATGATGAAATATTTAATTCATATATATATATATATATATATATATATATATATATATATATATATATATATATATATATATATATATATATATATATGTGTGTGTGTGTGTGTGTGTGTGTGTGTAGGCATGCATACAAAGTTTAACAAATGATCATATTGCAGACAATACACAGATGTGTGGTTTGAATTTAGACGTGTGGGTTAAAGTGGGTTCAATTAAAGGATGGCATAGCTATTATTGGAATCAATGGCATACACGGTGTGCTGAGTTACTGACGAAAGTACACATGGTTTCTAAGTATCATGGGGCTTCGTTAATGTGGGCACAGTTATACTTCATTCGTTTGATCCATAACGGCACATAAATCAGGATTGGTTTGCGAACCTAACATATCAAAGGGGTTTTTTTCTGCATATTCATGTCTAGCCGAAAATTTTGTGATATAATGCTTTCAAAGTTGCAATGTTTATTTCCAAGTAAAACTGTATGAACATTACGACAAGATGAGTTACAACTGAGTGAAGAAGATTTCTATGAACTGTGTACAAAGGGAAAGCAAAAATGTAATGCCACATATTTTCAATACCATGACGGGAAGAACACATTGGAGATTTGATACAAGTTTTATGATTTTCTGTGAATATCTGTTCAGCTTGCTGCAGCTCATTCCCAATCGAGTATGGATAATTGAAAGTATGATATTTCAACGTTTAAAAGAGATTCACAAGCCGGCATGGGTTGGTGATAAGTGAAGACTTAAAATGGGAGAGAGTGGCGAAGGGGTGTCCTACCATCACAGGGCAAAAAGTTCCTTAATCTTGCTGTAGACGGGAAAAGGATAGTCACAAAGATTTCCTCTGGCTCTATAAGGAGGCAAATCAAAGATGTGTACGGCTACAGATATTGTAATTAATTGGTTCTTCTGCTCTTGGCATATTAGGAGTTAAATTTTGCAAGTAGTTAGGGGAAAGTTTTTTTACTTTTTCTGTACATGAGTACCATCTTTTCTTTTTCTTCTCTTAGCCAACGTTTCGCAATCTGTTTCCTCGTATATTATGACATTTGGAGTGTTTCGCATTGTGCCTGTGACAGTGCGGGCTACAAGTAGCTGGACGAATTCTGGTAGTTATGTGTCTGTCCTTGAGCAGCCATCCAAGATCGCATGCCATATTCAAGAATAGGTATAATGAACGAAAAGTATATTGTTTCCTATGTTTCACGATCTACATTATATTCTAAAGCTTTCATGATCTTCAGCTACTCTGTGGCCTTTACGGCTATGTGATTCATGCGCCCTGTCTATTTTAGATTTGATCGTGTTACAATGCCTAAATGTTTATTTTGTTGAGCAATTGTCAACTGATGGCCTTGAAACAAATTGGGGGTGGGGGTGGGGGTGGGGTGAATGATATATTGATGTTTTACAAGAAATTGACGCAGAATCTTTTCTTAAATGTCACAACCCAATTGCCATCCCAATTTCTATTGCAGAAAGGTTCGGGTTTACGGAGGCAGTAGTCCCAATAACCCTATCGACAGAAATATATAGCCATGTGTAGTCTGCAAATGATTTAATTTTTTGAATTTATCCAATGTATGTGTAGTCCAGAGTAACCACGGACGGGCCGTTTTGCATCGTGTAGAATTTATTGCCGATCCACACGCCCGTGTAGAACGGTCACGTGCATGTCCCACTTTCGCGCTGACCACTTTTTCGTGCGTGCACACCCAGGATGCTGATTTATCGTCTGCTGCTGTATTCGTCGTTGGTTGCTGTTTCGACACAACACTGTCATTTTTTTAACGTGAAATAGTGGAGAATACTCTGGACTACACATACACGGGGTAAAAATAAAACAATACTTTTGCAATTACCTGGCCGTAAATTCTGCATGGGACACGCATACCCGTGAAGCGGAAGGATACACTCGATGGCTCGCCTGCGGCGGGCTGCATCTCGTGTATCCTTCCGCTCCACGGGTACGCGTGTCCCATGCAGAATTTACGGCCAGGTAATTGCAAGAGTATTGTTTTATTTTAATCAGCGACGAGTACCACAGCAGACGATAAATCAACATCCTAGGTGCGAACGCTTGAAAAAGTGGTCAGCGCGAAAGTAGGGCATGCACGCGACCGTTCTACACGGGCGCATGGATTGGCAATAAATTCTACTCGCGTGCCCGTGGAGCAGAAGGATACACACGATGCATCTCGTGTATCCTTCCGCTCCATGCGTACGCTCATGCCATGCAGAATTTACGTCCAGGCACTAACACTCTTGTAGGTTTATTATTGTCTTAAATAGTATCACGATTCGTGATAACGAAGTTCCCGATGTTCTCAAAAGTCTAGATGTCACAAAGGTCACCGGTCCCGACGAAGCTAGCTTCAGGCTACTCAAACAAGCCTCTTCCATGATATACTAACTCGACTTTTTAATTTAAACATGCAGTTTGAAAAATACGCAGTGGGAGAGCACATGTTACCCTATTATTCAAAAATGGGGATGCAGTGTTATGTAGTAACTACAAACCTATCTAACTGTTGACATGCACGGGAAAAGTGATGGGAAAAAGTAAGATATAGGCATGTGTTTACCCTTCAAGGCACAATCTTAAAACATGGGCTAATCAGATAGGTAACAGAATGCCTTACTTGTACTGACGGCTCACGAAAGATAGTGGTCCAACTCCTTGTTTGTGTGTTATACATCACCCCCACCCCCCACTCCCACACAATATATATATATATATATATGAGTATTTTGTTTTCGCACATGATCACATACTCATCGTGTAAATTACAAATTACATGTGTGCATATTTATTCTGTTAACTCCGCTTGCTATACAATTATATGACAGAGTCAGTTCCTCTTTTAGCAAATTTATCGATTAATTTATAGAGATAATGGTTGTCAGGTGAGCCTCACTGAGTACAGTTAGTGGGACATCACTTTATTTGATTTATAGTCGTTTTATATTGTATAGGCTTTTTTTGGAAAAAATGAATACTTTCTGTATGTTTGAGTTATGAAGAATAAATATCCCGTGAATTTTACACATTTTACACATTTTACGGATTACGAGTGTTATTGGTAGTAATTTTGTCATTTTTCCTGGAAAAATAAAGCGTTTTTTAATTTCAACCTTCTGACTCGTAATTTAAGAGAAGCAATTTTTCCAGGAAAAATGACAAAATTACTACCAATAACACTCGTAATCCGTAAAATGTGTAAAATGTGTAAAATTCACGGGATATATATATATATATATATATATATATATATATATATATATATATATATATGTATATATATATAATTGCTTCTCTTAAATTATTATAAAACGACTTGAGCACTGGCAAGCTGTTAGGCAATGAACCTCTTGAGAGCCTGTCTGGTCAACTATTTATGCAAATGCCAGCAATAGCTATAATAGCTAACTATTACAAAAACTTTTTATTTTCTGTTGAAAGTGGCAACTGGCTACTACTATTCCACCAAAAATCTTTACTTTGTGTAGAATTTTAACAGTTTTCCAGCCTGCGCAGCTCTTTCCTGGAAACATTGGAAATTTTGCTACTAATTTTAAAATTCCAGCGCTGATCCAGATACCATAATCATGAGGCCACCATCAAATTCTCTAGTGGAAAGGTCCCTCATTCAAGTACCAGAAGGCCGGGTCTAAATTTGCCTTTTCCTTCAGATGAAGTAACGGGAATAAAAATCAACCGTTTTCTTTGGCACGCTTTGTGTGCAATGCCCACAGGGTGTGCGGGGGAAAGCTCTTGACTCAGTCTAGAAATGAATACCTTGAGCATTAAGCACCGCGTTCGTGAGAAAGAGTTAACTTAGTTTCTGTTTGATCAGGAGATGTCTTCCCGCGCAACAAGAACTTGCCTTTTTATATAACATGTGCCTAACAGAAAATAAATTCTTTGACGGGTTATTTGGCATTTGCCGAGGGGAAACAACAGAAATAAAAAGTTATTTCATTGGTTTTGAGCAACAGTTAAGGCTTCATAGTGTCGCCATTACGCCTCTGGCCAAAATGATAGTGCATATAAAAAAGGTAAATATTGATTCATTTGAACCCCCAGATGGTACCACTTGCTAGATGTCACCTTATGATACAATATGAAAGTTTTGTCATATCATTCTTACAGTTTCTGGGTTAGAACGTTATCGTGAATCATTTTTCTTTGTACTGTATCCGGAATTATCAACAATATTGTGTGCTGCACCCCCCCCCCCCCCAACAATTGTTGAGGGGTAGTCAGACATGCTGGCAGCTGTTACTCTGGTGACGCGTGCCCATAGCAACAGTATCCATAAAGTAAGGGATATCTGTACCCTACAAGGAAAGCAGTTGCTATACGTCTGCCGCTGCTCTCTGTGAATAATTTGATTTCTTCGAATTGTGTTGTTTTTATTTTCACAATTTTTGATGCATGAATACCGTGAAAATGAGACGAACTTAGTTGATATTAATACGGATGACCTTTCTCGCAAACATATCCAATACAAGATCCAGGAGTTGAAAAATGAAACGAACTAAGTTACAATACACATCGCATTCATGAATAAAAAACAAAAGCACATGTTGGTTACAGACCACGGAGACAGTCCGTAATTGTGAAAATACCGAGTTTTCAGCACGCTGTAGCTTCTGTTTAAATAAAGCTAGCTACGTCAAGTTTGCTGCATCACAGGTTTACTTCATTGATGGTCATATAGGTGCACTGTCTTCCAGGCCAGGTGGGAACTTTATGGTGGGGAAGGACAATGATATGATCCTGGCAAGGGCACAGTTCATACTCCTGTATAAAGCTGACATCCATGTGTTGTTTCGTATTCCAATTATCACAAATTAACGAGCTGGGAATTATATGACAAAAAGCCAATCGTGTTTTTCTGACATTTTTATCTGTTAAATGCCGTTCACGGAATTTTAAGATTCCAAAATGCTGAATTTTTTAGACTAAAAAAATGCTTATATGGAAAATAGAAGGATTTATAACTGTGGTCTGTGGCCTGTTATGGATGAGAGCCATCAGACAGGCGAATTTCAAAAGGTCTGTTGATAAGTTTTCAGGCCCGATGCACAGCCACAGCGGGCCGATGAAACAGTGCGGGTCGAAGAGAACATTGAATATTATGGGGTTGAAAAAAGCGTTACCCTGTTTTACGATGTGTCTTGAGGGGGAAAAATTTTCAGAGCCATGCTTTTCATCCATTTGGCTCTTGCAATTCGGGTAATGTCTCGAATATTTCCGGCGATTTTACCTTTAAAATAGGCCAATCACGATCTTTCTCTTTGCGTTGTGAACGTCTGCATGCAATCTTTTTAATTTCTTGTAAGATATTATTGTGTTGTCTTTGTATGTTTTGTTTACGACTGCTAACTCACACATTATGACCCGATTAAATTTCTATTTAGCTCCTTGTTGTGCCTTCTGATTCGAAGCCGAGCCCCGGAGAGCCTTTAAGGACAAAGATCTTGCTGTCCTAATTTGGATTTTTTGTCTCATGTCGTGTATGTTGTTACATCAGGAAACTTTTGTTCAGTTAAAGGTAGCTCTTTGCATATTATTTTAGTGGCAGTCTTCACGTTATCGTTTATGTGTGCTTCTGAAACCAAATACGTCAATCACTGTATCCGTCTCATTATGTGGTTAACATTTTTTATCGTTATGTCACAGAGGAGTTCCACACACTAAGTCTGGTTTGAGTGATTTTTGTCGCGGGGAGAAAGCGCAAATGTTCCTAAAAAGTTTCCCCTATACCAAAATCACAGATGCAGAAAACGAGAAGTAGTGATCAAGCTAATATGCTTTCGCCGCCAGTAAATCACTCACCTGCGTTGTTGTTTCCAAATGCCTATAAAACTACGAGATGATATCCATTGCAAGGCGATGGCGTATTTATAATCTGTGACGCTGCATAAGTTTTGCCGTCTAAAATGTTTGTTCAAAGCTACAATTATGCAGGGCCCGACAACATGGCTTTTACCAGGAAGTTGATCACTTCCCGAAATTAGGTTGCGCTCTGGTTTCCGACCATTTGCCAGAAGCATGGGGTACGTCGAACCATGCATGAACATCCTTTTTTCTGTTTGTTTACGTACCACGTTCAGTGTTTATTTTACAGTTGCCACCCTTAATCAGCTGAAGTTCGCATACATGTGCATAGTCCTCACACATCATTGTTTTAAAAAGAACATTTCATTGCGAAAGGAAATCTTAAACATTTTGTAAATTACTTGGCTCATTTTTTTCAAGTGTCCTTTTCAACCTTTAAAGTGTTTTTATGGTTCCTGTCTGGCCGAGCTAGATTTATGGGCCAATAAAGACAAACACAGCTTGCTAAGATGGCGATGGAGTCCATTTTATTTACACAATATTCATCAATTAAAATCATTATTTCAGTTACATCAGCAAATAAAATCAATAAGAATCATATCACTGTATCACTTGAAATCATTAATTCAATCAAATCAGGTAGCACTTAGCTTCATCACAAAGAAAATCATATCACCAAATTTTACCATTTGGCCCATAAAGGTGGGGGTCACCTGCCCACCATTAATCTAACACTGCATGTTGACCAACCGTCTACACTATAAACCAATCAAATCTGAGGCGGAAATGGGGAGGTGGAGGGCTTTTGAAAAACCTTTTGAAGAGGCTTTAGCCTTGTTGCCAAAATACTTCCTTAACATACACTTACGAAGAATGAAAATTGTATTGCACGGAATGGGTGCAATTTGTATTTGGCAATTTTATGCCTTGAACCAAAAATGCGAAGTCTGCAATTTCAAGAGTTGTGCTGCTTTCACTTGTTTCCTCTCGGGAAGCGAGCGTGCTACTGTTGAATTTCGCGGGAGATAGACGTCAAGGGTCATAACCATGGAGTATCCCTATTGGCTTAAGTTGTTCACGTGGCCTTGCACATGCACTACCCAGCCGTTGACTTGATTGGCTTAATAAGGCACTACATAACATAACCCATTTACTGCTTTATTGGCCCTTGTTATTATGTAAACTACGATCCTTCAAACAATTCATACGCCGTCCAGTCACCCATAAAACCAATTAAACTGGGGGTTTAATTGTTACTTTATGGTTCCTGTCTGGCCGAGCTAGATTTATGGGCCAATAAAGACAAACACAGCTTGCTAAGATGGCGATGGAGTCCATTTTATTTACACAATATTCATCAATTAAAATCATTATTTCAGTTACATCAGCAAATAAAATCAATAAGAATCATATCACTGTATCACTTGAAATCATTAATTCAATCAAATCAGGTAGCACTTAGCTTCATCACAAAGAAAATCATATCACCAAATTTTACCATTTGGCCCATAAAGGTGGGGGTCACCTGCCACAGCCTGGGAAACCAGGCCCCCCACCCGAGGCCAGACTTAAAACTTGATGTACTTTTTAAACGCATTAGACTTCCAACGCCCAAGCTGTCTAATTTCTGTATCTGACATACCCATCTGGGCTGCAAAGGTAGCTCCGCCTATGCGGAAGCTATGTGCCTTGTAATGTTGTGTGTCAATATGTAAAATTTGTAACATGCGCCGTAGCTGCCCACTGAAATCATATCTTGTTGTGGGCATTCCATTTTGTTTGCAGAATAACGGACCTTGCTTGGTCCCTCTGCACCATAGATATGCACGCAAATTACAAACCGGACAAACTACTTTGTCTTCGTGACAAAGAAGTAAAACCTGTGCTGATCTTCCTCTAGAGAATTTGTAAGATGTCAAGGTCAAAATATATCCTTCTTGTTCCTTGTCAAAAAGTACATCATCCAATTGGATTGTGTGGGACTGATTACTAACCACTGTGATTTCTCCTACACGTAACAATGCAAAAAATGCTACCGTGAACATTGCACTAAACAACCTACGATCGTACGGCAAAACACATTGCTGGGGTATTGCGTATGACACAATATTCTTCAAAATATCTATGGTAATGGGTAAACGTAGATCCTCCACCGGAGACTCTTTCTTTATACCTTCAAGTGTTTTTTGAACCAGATAAGATGCACCTGGGTCTGTATGTCCTCCAATTTTATGAAAAAATGAAACACCTGCAGCATAGGTAACAACAGAACCATGTTGGTATCCACTAGTACACAAATATGTCACAAAAAGGGCCATTTCTGTTGGCCCAAATGGGAAAGTTAGCTTCGTCTGGTTCATGAAACGCACCATTAATGTTTTAGCCATAGCATAAGTTCTTTGGGTAGATTTTGCTAAAGACTTTGAGACAATGGTACTTAATTTAACTTCCAATTCTCTGGTTGCAGGCACAGTGGAACGGGTGTAGCTGCCCTGTCTAGACCTGGTGCCAATTTGTGTAACCCCTGCAAATTAGAGGACCGTGATAAATAGTCAGCTACTACATTCATACGGCCTGGGACGTGTAAAATCTTACATAGCACATTATGCGACATGCAGGCCAGCACAAAAGCACGCACCAGAGACATCACTAAAGGCTCTTTTGATGTCATATTGTTCAGAATATGAACCAAACTTAAATTATCTGTATGAATGATAATTTTTTTGTTGGCTAGCTTTTCACCCCAAATATGCATGGCCAAGAAAATTGGGAACATTTCTAGGATAACAATGTTGAGTTCAAGCCAAGACGCTGGCCAGCGACCCTGGAAGAAATGGGAACCTAGCACGGCCCCAAAACCACAGCTACCTGATGCATCTGTTTGCAGATTGAGGCACGAGTCTGCAATCCATTCACTGTCAAGAAAAATCTTCTTTCCATTAAACTGAATTAAAAATTCTTGCCAAGCTCTCAAATCTGCCTTTGTCTTTCTGTCTAGTCTAATTCTATGCCAATGTTCCTTTATACCCGTTGTAAGATTAATCATTCTTCTGAGAAAAGCTCGCCCTGGTACTACAACATAGCATGCAAAGTTCAAGCTACCAATATAGATTGGAGCTCCCTGAGAGTTAGCTTTTTCCGCGTTAAGCTGGTAGATATTAACACTTTGCATTTCTCCCACTTGTCCTTTGGCAGACGCAATTCCATTTTCAAAGTGTCAATCTCAATCCCTGCAAAGATAATGGTGGTATTGGGGCTGAGTGTTTTCTCTGGGGCCATAGGAATACCTAATTTGGCACAAAGCGTCAGGAATGAGGTCAAGAATTCTTGACATTGTTGCCGTGATGAACCCGCAAGAAGAAAATCATCAAGGATATGTACCATACTTTTTATTCCCAGCTTCATATTTGCAATCCACTGGATGGCTGTGCTCAAAGTTTCAAAAATTTTGCAAGAGACTGCACAGCCCATAGCCAAAGTTTTATCATAATAAAACTGATTTTGCCATGTAAAACCAAGCAGTCCTTGATCGTTTGGATGAATTGGACAGATTTTGAATGCATGTTCTACATCGGTTTTTGCCAAGAAACATCCCTTACCCAAAGCTTTGACCATGTTTACCGCATCATCTACTGTGTGATAAGATACAGCAGGAAATTCTTTGGGTATGCCATCATTCACAGTCTGTTTGTTTACGTACCACGTTCAGTGTTTATTTTACAGTTGCCACCCTTAATCAGCTGAAGTTCGCATACATGTGCATAGTCCTCACATATCATTGTTTGAAAAAGAACATTTCATTGCGAAAGGAAATCTTAAACATTTTGTAAATTACTTGGCTCATTTTTTTCAAGTGTCCTTTTCAACTTTTAAAGTGTTTAAATTTCTCTGTGAACTTTAACAAGTCCCTGAAAAAAGAATTCTTAATGTTCATGAACCGAGTAGGAATATTCAACCCTCTTCGAATAGCATCTCTGAATGCACCATTACACTTCCTTCTCGGCCATTTGGTGGAATCGTGATTTGACCTTATTAATATCAAACTTGTGCAAAGTCATTTTAGAAAAAAAAATACACTCGACTTCCTCCAACTGACAAATAAGTTTTGCAAACTTTGCAGTATTTCAAAACAAGCTAGAGAAAAAGATGTTTGTACTTTCTTTTGTTGACTATTTTACTGCGTTTAATGTTGGTTTAAACATATTTTATTTCTCAAAGTACACGAATAAAGTTTCACAGAAATAATATGACAATTGGGAAAAAGGGCTGAGCCCTATCCAAATCCCTCTTGCGGAGAAGAGACAGAGACAGGACATTACAAACAAGACAAAACCACACTTGAGGATGACAGTCACAAGACCAGGACAGATAGAAGGGCTCATAATCTTAAGTCTACATTGTAATACTGCCGTTTGTGTACATGTATAAATAAACTCAAACACTAATGACCTTGCTTAGCCTATCCCTGATGGTTTAAAATGTCCAGTAGCTGAAATGTAATCGTGGGTAGCAGAAAAAATTAATTCATTATCGAGCAGACTGCATGTACAAGAACTATACAATATTGTTTGCAGAGTAAATGGGGCGAGAGAAGTGATGGCAGAATGAAATGTTGATCTTGGTACAGTGTATAGAGGGCATGCGAAAAAATAATGCCATGTATCTTCAACGGATGATCCGCAGCGGCAATAAAGTGTGTCAAGGACACCAATTTTGTGTAAATGAGAATTTATTTGACTGGCACCTAGACGTAAGTGTGTGTGCTGAACCGATATAAATCTATTGCCAAAGTTATACAACTCAGAAAAGTTTATACTTCGAGGAACTGGTTGGCATATCTTAGACTTAAAGATTTAAAGTGATCTGGACTGTCGAACATCGATTGGTAATTCATTCCATAACCGAACTACGGAAAGGAAAAAAGATCGAAACGTTCAGTACAAGCCCTGAAATGAGGTAGGTCAAAATGTTGGAATGCAGTATACGTGGAAGTATTCGGAACTGTAGGAATTACAGAACATAAATTATCAGGAGCGAGTTTGTTTGCCAGCTTATACATAAGGATCAATTTCGAAAAATCCTTTCTCTTAGCTAATGTACGCCATCCAAGTTCCTCGTACAATTTTGCATTACTGGTACCATGCATTGCCCCGGTGACAATGAGAGCAGCATTTAATCGAACACTTTCTAATTTTGCTTCATCCGCGGCAGTACACCCACACCAAATAGGGCTACCATATTCAAGAACTGGTCTAATAAAAGATATATATATTTATTGTTTCCAGAATTAGTCTATCAAGAGTAAATTTTAGTCCCTTCATGATATTGGTCAATTTCGTTAACATGATCAGTCCACCTTAAATCAGACCGCAAAGCGACGCCGATGTTGATTAACATTCCGAAGGACATGCCCCTGGAAAATTATAGGGGGTGATATGGCGAGTTAGTTTTCCGAGAGATAAACATTGAGTCTGTTTTGGGGCATTGAAAGTAATAAGCCAATCATCGGCCCATTGACTGATATCAGAAAGATCAGAGTTAATAGATGCACCCGCCGCTTCGGGGTTATCGATTTCTAAATACAAACAGGTGTCATCGGCAAAAAGTTTAATATTAGAACGAACAATATTAACAATATCATTAATATAAATTAAAAACACGAGTGGACCAAGAACAGAACCTTGCGGCGCACCTGCACCAATTGAACCCCAAGAAGAGGCTTGACCTTGGATAACAACACGCTGTTGGCGATTATGAAGGTAATCTGTAAACCATTCCAGTAAGTTGCCTGAAATACCATCTTTCTCAACCTGTGCAGCAGACCTGCATGTCATACTTTATCAAACGCTTTGCTTATATCTAAGAAAATAATACGGACTTCTTTTGCTTGACGACAGCTAGACAGAGTTCATGGTAAAGGAGCAATAATTGATTAACCGTAGAGTCTCCTGGAGTAAATCCAGATTGATGAGTAGAGATGCCAAGGTTGTCCCCGAAATGATTAAGAACATTTTTAAACACAATCTTTTCAAACACTTTGCCAATGCAGCTAAGTAAAGAGACTGGCCTATAAATATTACATATATTCTCTTGCCCCTTCTTTTAAAGGGGACAAACAACAACAACAACAACAACAACAACAACAACAACAACAACAACAACAGCCTAAGGAGAAATTAAAAAGTTTCGTTAATGAGGAAGAAATAGCCGGTGCAGCTTCCTTGAAAAGTTTTGGACTAATTTCATCAGGTCCATGATGCCTTAGTTATGTCCAGGCTTAAAAGTGTCTCAAGAACTTCTTGCTCACTTACATTTAGGAAGTCGAGACCGGGAGTTAAAGGGTTAGCAATTTCTGGTAGAATAGCTGAAGACGTATCTAGGTTACACTGGTGAAGAAAAAATGAATTAAAAATTTCAGCTTTTGTGTGATTATCCGATATGTGTTTATCATCATGTAAAAGAGATGGAACGGTTGATGACTGATTGCGATTAAGAAAGTATTTAACTGTGCGCCACCAGCATTTGTTTTTACCGTGAGGATTTTTTTAGGTCGGCTCTTAGTTTATCATTGTATTCCTGCTCTGCAGATTTCAGTCTCTCTTGATAATAATTTCGAAGCTGACAAAAAGAGGTCCAGGCACCAGTTTCAAAATTTAGACTTTTGGCTTTTTCACATTTTCGATTAACTTGACGTTTAAGTTATCTAAGTTGTGAATTATACCAAGGTTGGTCAGAGGGTCTTATCTGGATTTTTTTATGAGGAATGCCGTGCTCGGCAGCTTTGAGAAATAGATCGGACCAGTGATTACAGCAAAAATCGATGTCATCTGATGTAAAACAAGAGTTCCAATTGACTCTTTTTAGATAGTTTCTGAAAATATTAAAATCAGCTTTATCGTATTCCCAAATACGACGCTCATAAGCTGGTTCGTTCATACGTCGAAACAATAAATTTGCACTGACGACAGAATGATCGCGGTTAAAAATAGGAGGAAGGATACGAATGTTATGAAGAAAGTGTGGTACGTTAGAAATAATTTGGTCCAAACAAGTTTTGGAATGATCAGTTATGCGAGTGGGTTCATCAACGTGTAAGGTTAAGAGATTAGTCTGAGCAAAGTGCTGAAGTTTCCTACCTGGCTGCGTGTGTAAATCAGAATTTAGATCGCCTGTCAGAACAATGTGTTGAATACCTGTACTTTTTGCAAGATCAAGACTCTCTTGAAGTTTGTCCCAAAAAGAGACCGGCGAATACGGAAGTCTGTATACAACACCAAAGAGAAATTTTTATTTTGGTGTCTAATTTCGCACGATAACAGCTCAATATCAGCTAATTCTAAATCACGACGTCTGGAAATATGTAAAAAAAAATTGCAACAAAGACAGCTACGCCCCCATCAACACAATTCGTACGGTCTCGACAAATAATGTCATAATAACCAGAGATAGAAAGGTCATCGTCAGGAAAATTCTGAGAAAGAAATGTCTCAGACAGGGAAATGATGTCGAAATCAGGTGAGAGGTCCGAAATTGATGATCTCATTTTGTCATTGGAAAGACTGCGAATATTTGACTGGCAGAACGAAAGGTAACATAAGTTGTCGTTTGCACCAGGGTTCGCATGGACGTTACCCGCTATGAGTAATAATATGGGGCACACAGCCAGGACATATTCTATCTGGTGTTCCTTCCTATGTGAAATTGTAGTAACCACATAAACAAAAAGTATCATCCTTTTGTGTGCAGTACCATGAGACTTCATAACAGCTGCATTTGCTAAACAGTAAATAGACAGGTAATCAATAATCTGTGATAACGCACTAATTCTACAAAGTAACACAAGATCATTGAAGCTGGAAAGTAAGCATAAGAAGAGCTGATGTTCACTCATAATGCAGTAAAAAATCTTGTATGTCACCTTGATAAAATGAAAAACTGTAATTATGATAATGTCCAGTTTGTACAACCACATTTGATTGAAGCATATGAAGTACAATGGCGCCATTCTAATCATTTTAATGTTGCCGGACAAAGCGGGTGGTCAAGGTTGAAGTGTCCTCTACTTTGTATCGTGTCTTTAAGTTTGCGCTAGCATTCATTTTTTTATTGAAACTGTTGATCAACATCTTTCCAATGTCCACAGCAATGCGGATAAAGTTCCTGACTAAGTCTTGTCTCATAGCTGCCGCTAACGCCATCTTCACTTCCTCTAAGACCCACAGCGCCACGTCACAACTTTTTAAAACAATAACTGAAGTATGGCAAGCCGTTTCAACATTTACTTTTGGTTATCTTAAATTGGAATCTTGGATTCCTAAAATTTAATTTTATTTTTGATATCCCCAATTCAAATTCAGATATCTAATTATATGACTATTCATAGATATCTAAACATTAATTATTGACATCTACAAATGGGCCATATGTGTATACATGTACCATTGATTTTTAGATGGCTAAAATTATTATAGATATCTAAAATTTGCAGTCTTTTTAGATATCTGAAGTTAAATAATAGATATCTTTGAAGATGACCGACCTTTAACACGTACAAAATGATTTAACCTGCATCTTTTTAGATATCTAAAATTGGTTTTAGATACATATGACTTGAATTATAGATATATGTCTGATTTATTTTAAATACATATAGTTCAGAATATAGATATGTTAAATTTGAATCATAGGTATCTGAAAGTGAGGGTAAGAAGTTATAAAAGGTTGTAACTAGAGTAACTCATTTTAATATTTGATAAAATAGCAACATATCTATTATTTGAAATGCAGATATCCATAAATCATTTTACTTATGTATGAATAAATTTTACATATCTATAAATCAAATTAGATATCTATAAATCTATTGGATATCTATAAACCATTTTAGATACTGTAAAGGCACAAATTTTCCCTAGGTATTAATTTTCCCGAATTTTCCCGAGTGGTACCAGTCGGGAAAATAAAAACCGGTAAATTTCTGTGGCATGCAATTAAATGTACAGAAGTACAACTGAACCAGTTGTACTTCTGAACACTGCACATCGTCTCATGATTCCTTGGTTTGAGACCCGGGCTTCAAGCTTGGCATGTGTTCACCGGCCGTTGAATCATGCAGACTGACAGTGGTCATCTTCAGTGGGAATTCCTTTTTTTTCAATCAAATGCAGTTAATAACAACAAATTCAGCTATCAATTAACAATAATAAAATACGTTAAAATATTTTTTTCTCTCTCCTTAAAAATACAAAGGTGAAAACAAGCAAATAAGAAAACGGAACAGGGAAAAAAAGAAAACCCGAATGCGAAAACACTAAAATATAAAACACTATGGCGAAAATGCGAAAACACAAAAGCGGAAATACGACAGAAAATATGTCGTGTTTTCGCACTCGCATTTTCGTGTTTTCGTATTAGCGTTTTCTCGTTTTCTTGTTTTACTGTTCTCTTTTCTTGGTCGAAAACAAGAAAACACGAATGCTAAAACACTAAAGTAAAAACCACGATGACGAAAATGCGAAAACACAACCGCGAAAATACGACACAAATTATGTCGTGTTTTCGCACTCGCATTTTAGTGCTTTCGTATTAGCGTTTTCTTTTTTTACTGTTTTCTTTTCTTCATCGAAAATATCACAACTTGATAAAGGAAGTAATTTGGGATTTTCATAACTTCACTTGCAAGGTTTTGCAAGATGAGGTTTATATTATGATATTATGCATGTATATACATCATTTATGTTAGCTGACGGAATTAATCTACTGAACACTTTAACTTTTATAGTTTATAATTGTATTTTACAAATGGATTCAAAAGAAATGTATGGACGCATCATGAAATTCCCCGTTTTATTGGTGCCCCTGTTGTAACGGGGTAGCTTTCCAAATGCATTATTGCTGTTGTTGTTGTTGTTGTTGTTGTTGTTATTATTATTATTATTATTATTATTATTATTATTATTATCTCGCTAATACTAACCAGAACTGCTTAGCAGACTGCCATGATAAAGAGATCGAGCGACCAGGTAAAACTATTATTAAAGAGCACACTTTCATACATGTTGCATTAATGATAATATTTACGGTAAATATTAGATTTTGATCCTTGAACTAAACTCTGTACACAAGCTAGCAAGCATACAAGCAAACAAACAAATAAACTTAAAGCCAGTCATATCTGAGGAAATTGATGCTGATTCATGGAAATTCTGGTGACAAAATTACCAGCGCCAAGGACCAAGAGGACAAGTCCTCGGTTTAAACATATTTTATTTCAAAAATACAAATGGAAAAAAGGCAATGCCTATATTAATCCCTCTCATGTTATAAAAATAAAAAAAATATGTAAGCAAGAACGAATAGTTGTCAATAAGCAAAGTAATCGCACAAATATGTAAAGGTCACCCAGTTTAGACACAGAACAACAGCGGATAACAAACGTTGCGATATCACTAAGTGCAACTAAGCTAGATATGCAGATGAGTAAAAATATATGTATATAGAAACGAGAGAAAAGGGAAAAACACAGACTACGAGACACAGGGCGGTACAATGACGCAGACACAACACTTAGAAGGTACAGACCCACGATATTTACGGGACAGATGGGGGACTCTCAGCTCATCTTTGGTGAAAAATAAATATACGCGTACAGGTTAGCGCACATATACCCTAATACAGATATATGTATATATATGCATGTGCATATGTACACAGATACACATGCAAACAAAGATAATGATAATGTCTCTTATGAATTTAATTTAATTTAATTTACGGAGGTTTAAATCTGCCTGACAGAAGGATAAGATTTTGTGCCGATTCAAAGATAATTTTGTTGCTTGCTTTTGAACAACCTCTGCTTCCATATAGTAAGGTATTTAAAGTGAAAGGAGCCAGGGGTATTACTAGTGACTGTAGAGAATTCCTATGTACGGTGACATTCGGACATTCAAAGAAAAAGTGGAAAGGAGTTTCGGAAGGAGCACCACATGTACATGCAGGGGAACTAATTAAACCAATTTTGTGCATGTCGTGGTTCAACTGGTTGCAACCCATCCTGATTCGAGCATGTAAAATGTTTAATCTCCTCTTTCCTATGTAAAATAATTTGTTGGTTTTTTGGATGTCACTGTCGAGTTAACTTTGAAATAATTCTACGTCTTCTGAATTGCGAACAGCACATGGGAGCATGTTCCATTGTCGAATAGTGGAAGCTATAAAGGAATTTTTAAACAGATTGAGTCTGCATTTGGGTTCAGTTAAGTTATTTTTGGATCTAATGTTGTATTGATTCCTAGATGATACATTTGCAGAAATTAAATTACACTGGTATGAAGGTGCCTGGCCATGGATAATTTTGTAGAATAATTTTGAACTGTGCATTTCGAAGGGGTTTTCCATCCAGTTTCAATGTAAATTTTGGAGTGGCTAGTGCAACGTGTTACAGCACGGGCTGCAGTCAGTTGAATACTCTCCAATATTTCGGCGTCTGACTCCGTGCATCCTCCCCAGACCACATCTTCATATTCTAATATAGGTCTGATATACATGAAGTAAACTGTTTCCAAAGAGCGCCTGCTAAGTTTATATTACAGCATTTTCATCACACCAATTAGTCGTTTAGCTTTAGAAGCTATGCAATTAATATGGTTAGACCACTATAAATCTGAACTTTTCACCAGACCAAGATATTTCTGTTGAGTGACGTTCTCAAGGGTAGTATCTAGAAAGTTGACTGGAGAGTATGAAGAATATCGCTTCCTGCTGACACGTTTTGGTTGTAGTGCTATTAAATGTAACCAACCACTGTTTTGCCCATTTTTTGGCCTGCACTTAGATCGTCGTTTAAAATTCCAGCAGAACAATCAGAGTCAGTGGGATCGTCGACTGTAATAACTAATGTAACATCATCTGCGTATAATTTAATATGAGATCTTACGATGTCAACAATGTCATTGACATAGATCAGAAAAAGAAGGGGTCCGAGTTCTGATCCTTGTGGAACCCCTGCTTGGATACAGCCCCAGCCAGATAACCCGCCTTGCAAAACAACTCGCTGAGTTCGATTCGTTAGGTAACTTTGGAACCAACCTACTAAAGGCCCGAAAATCCCTGAATTACAAATATTGTGGACTAGTGCAGGGTGATAAATTATATCAAAAGCTTTGATAATATCACAGCATACCACCCTGACCTCCTTTTGAAGATCCGCAGCTTTCACAGATTCATGATACAAATACAGAAGCTGATTAATTGTGCCATTACCCGGCATAAAGCCCCACTGTTTGTCTGACAAAACGAAGTAATCCCTGAGAAAGTTAAAGACGTGCTTGAACATATCACGTTCGAAAAATTTTGCAGCACAACTTAAAAGTGAAATTGGCCGATAATTGCTACAGATACTAGTTTCACCACATTTAAAGATTGGACTGATATGAGCTCTTTTCCATTCAGAAGGGAAAATTGCCTTCTCTAATGAGATGTTAAATATTCTTGTCAAGGAAGGAGCGGTTACAGTGGTAACCTCTTTTAGTAAGGTTGGGTTTATACCATCTAGGCCAGTGGCCTTGGTCACATCAAGTGATGCTAAAACAGAAAATACTTCATCTTCGGAGACACTTATGGTATTTAGTTAGTTGCCGTGCACTGGTTGAGCAGTGGGCAGAGGAAAGTTAGCATCATCAACAATGTTTTGTTTAAAAAAGAAATTGTTGAACTCTTCAGCCTTTAACTTTGCATCAGAGACGACTGTGTCGCTGTCCAGCAGGTAGTTTCCCACAAAGTTTTTGTCCCCTTTAATGAAATGGCCGACAGTTTTCCTCCAGTTTTTCCCTTTCTGCTTTGAATAATTAACCATGTCAAACTAGCGTTCATAATATTACTCTTCAGCCGATCTCAGATCGCTGATATATTTGTTTCGCAGACCCCGAAGAAACGCCAGAGATGGGAATTGTTTTGGTTTATAGTAGATTTAGCTTTATTGTGGATTCTGGCTCCTTTCCGCTTCTGAGCCCTAAGAGAGGTAGTATACCAAGGCGCATCGCCCTGACGCACAATAATGGTCCTGTTTGGGACGTGTTGCCGTGCAATGTGAAGAAAAATACTTGTCCAAATTTTACACGTTTCATCTAAATTATCAGTATCAAAGCAGGGATCCAAGTCTACCTCACCAAGTGAGTGTCTGAATTTGTCAAAGACCGCTTCAGAAAATAACCAAATAAATCTATCAAAACAAGGTTTCTTAGAGTGTCTAAAGAACATATTGGCTGTCACGGTACATGATCATTATTTGAACTGGCGGAATAACTTTAACATTGTGTACAAAATTTGGAATATTTGTTATTATTTGATCCAGACAGGTGAATGTCGTATCCGAGAAGGCTCTTGCACATGTATCGTTAGGTTGTTAGAATTTGAAAAAGAATTAGTTTCCTGCCCTGACTGGTACGTGGGTTGGCATTGAAGTCGCCCAGTAGAACTATTTTGTTTGAGGCGACACAGGCAAGATTCTAAATTGCCTGTAAATCGTCCCAGAAAGATACCGGTTAGTTTGGCGGCCTGTATACCACAGCAAGTAAAAATTTATTGTTATGGAAATGAATTTCAACCCACAAAATTTCTATACCAGGAATTATAAGGTCGTCACGTCTCTTGACTTTAAATGCGCGAGACACATACAATGCTATTCCGTCCCCGATCCCACTGACTCGATCACACCGTGTAATAGTTTGAAACCCAGGCAAGTCTTTCGTAGGTAGTGTAAGTGTGGAAAAATGATCTTTTGTTGGAAAAAAAAAGGGTTCTTAATAGAGTCTTTTGACTAAAAGTCATAATATTTACCCGAACATGTCATGTCATATGAAAAATGCATTTACTATTTGTTGCAGGTCCAGGTCGGAACGGGCGTATTATACGCATTTCTCCGGCCTCTTTCACCTCCCCAGACCTAGTTGACACCTTTATCTTTCTTGCCTGGTGATACTATTAGCTATTAGGATAGTTCCACAGCACCTGATACTAGTCTACAGCAGTAGACCAGTTTATAGGACTCCGGTTTATTCGGTTCACTTCGGGAAGGACCCCCTTCTTTGTTATGTCTGCTTGCCAACCCACACATTTTGTTTTTCCGAGAATTCTTTTTTCTTTCCTTCTTTCTCTCTTTCTTTATTCTTTACGACCAAATTTGTCCGGAGTTTTTCTCGGTCGCTATTTTTCCAAAAACCACAAAACTTGCCATGGGGACTGACCTATCAATGAGATTGTGCTCCTGGTTTGGAATAGTCATTATGTTTAAAATTATGCAAATGAGGGGAAATTAAAATTTTAAAATCTCCATATCTTCCAAATGTGCAGGTGTAGGTTTTTGGAACCTGCCAATAAAATGGACAGTTAATGAAAGTTGTGGAATTTCAAATTATGCTAATTAGGGACATTGAATAAATTAAAAAGTTGAATATCTCCAAAACTATCATATATAGAGTAGCCGTTCCAACTTCAAATTATAGGCTTGTGGCAAAGCCGCATCCAATAAACTATGAACCAAAGTTGTAGGCTTTTAATTTATGCAAATTAGGTGAAAATTTAAAATTAAAATCTTGAATCATTTGAAAATATTACAGATAGTGGTGTCGTTCGAACTTCAAATTAAAGGTTTGTAACATATCCGAATCCACTGAACCATGAACCAAACTTATATATTTTTTATTGATGCAAATAAGGTGAATACACAAAATTTGAATCTTTCTGAATAGCTTCAAAATTATTGTAGAAAGAGGTGACATCCTAACTTCAATTCAAAGGTTTATAACATAGACGCATCCAATAATACAAAACTGTAAAATTTTAATTGATGCAAATTAATTGAATACACAAAAATTAAATCTTAAACAACTTCAAAACTATCATACATAGAGGTGCCATCCAACTTTAATTTGTAGGTTGGGACATAGCCACATCTGATGAACCGAAACCAAAGTTGCAGAATATTAATTTGTGCAAATTATGTGAATACACAAAATTTAAATCTTGTATAGCTTCAAAACTATCATAAAGGTGCCATTTCAAATTCACTCGTTATGTTTGTGACATAGGTGCATCCAATGAACCATGAACCAAAGCAGGAATTTAATTTATGCGAATAAGGCTGATACACAAAATCCAAATCTTCAAGAACTTCAAAACTATTATACATAGAGGTACCACTGCATTTTCAATTTGTAGGTTTGGGACAAAGGTGCATCTTATGAGCCATGAACCAAAGTTGCAGACCTTTAATTTATTCAAATTATGCAATACACAAAATTAAAATCTTGAAAAGTTTCATAACTGCTGTAGATAGTGGTGTCATTCAAACTTCAGTTTATAAGTTTGTGACATGGCCACATCCAATAAACCTAGAACCAAAGTTGCAGCATTTTAATATATACAAATTAGGCGAATACACAAAATTTAGATTATGTTGAAAAATGATAAAGTGTATAATTTCGAACTGTTCTCATTTTGAAGGCACCCACACAGATTTGCTGTGAAGCAAATCTTTTTTTCTAGTTTACATTTTGTGCTCGACTTCGCTGGCCGGATTACACGTGGGGGGATCAGAAAGTAAAACACAGGATCTTATTGGGTTTAATGAAAAATCAAACCGTCAGCAAACTAAAAATGTACGTTCTCCACTGATGTGACATTTTAGGTAAAAGATTTGCACTGTTCAGCTCAATACATGCTGTAATCACTAGCGTTAGCCGTGGCATCCGTTGTGAACATACGAAGGCGTGGGCCCGACTTGGCCACATGAAAAATCAGGCCAACAACGGAGTGCGTAATTAATTAGGGTCCGGAAAATTTCGGTACAAGTCGGGTTGAACAGGTCTATTATGAGTAAATTAAAATCATTACCCAATTATTCCCCCTATACAATTATCCTTTAACTGTTTTTATAGAGGTAAAATCGTCCTCCACTAGTTCAGGACACCAGAAAGAAATGAGCTTGGCTGAAGAAAGAATCTTCACTACCGTTGCACACCAATTTGTTTGTCCTGCATGATAAGTCTCGAGTAGCATATTGTTTGCTGATGTCAATACATGTTCAGATGGCAGTGTTAAGATATATAACCAATATTTAATTAATCTGACCTGCTGTCTGATGAATAAGGGGAATCTTCCTGTAGCCATGTGAACACTTAGGCTTGGTGTCTACCGTCGTACACCCAACATTCTTTTCCCCACACTTTATAGTATACTTTCAAATACATCACATGGTCTAACAGATGTCCACACTTCACAACCATATTGTTCTAGAATAGGAAGGATTTGGGCATCAAATAATTGAAACATGCATGATGGGGTAGGCTTGTGCATTTATCCATAATACAATTTTAGGCTGCAGAATATTGCTCGATTTGCCTGCTCAGGGAGATATGTATGTATTGACTGCAAGATCTGCGTTTTGTTTGAATCAAAGATAATGCCCAAGTATTTATATTGTGAGACAGTTTTCAATAACTGGTCACTGAAATATATACACGAGAGGTATGTTTACGTTTATTAAACACCACAATTCTTGTTTTGGGCAAACTAACTATAAAATGCCATTGTTACAGCAGTTCTTCAATAGGTTTACCTGGTATTGAAGGCCAGCCTCCGTGTCTGAGAAAAGCACCAAATCATCAGCATATTATAAGTAGCAGAGCAATTTATCTAAAAATTATACCTACTTCGTCTGTTAAGTGGTCTCTAATATCAGAAAGGCACTCATTGAACAGTTTTGGGCAGATAATTCCACTTTGGAGTACCCCATGAGAGCAATTCATACTTTCGTTTAGAAATCCCTGCCATTTTACCTTGTTCTTAGATTTACCAAACATATATCTCAAGACATTTAAATTCGCAGATATACCTCTTTGTCGGAGTTTATAAAAAAAAGCACTGCAGTCAACATAAGCGAACGCTTTGGTAAAAATCTTCAAAGCATACATACAAAAGTTTCCCAAGAAATTTTTGCTTTTCAATGAGGCGTACCGGAATAAAAGCATTATCATTTGTTCTTTTGTTCTGACACAAACCACCTTGGAATATATCATCCTCTTCAAACATATTATTCTTCGATATCAGTCGACCATTAAGTATGGATTCAAAAGGTTTTCCCAATGTGACGAGCACAGTAGTTTTCTTGTAATTAGCAGGGTCTGCCTTGTTACCAGATTTGTGAAGCGGATTAATTATGCCTTCTGACCACTGAACAGGGAAATTACCACATTTGAGGTTGAAATTGTAAAGACACACAAGTGGGCAAGTCAGGAGAGACTCTGTATATTTTAGAAATTCGGCACTAATTCCATCTCTACCTGATGCTTTATGGGTTTAAGATTTCTTAGATGTGGTTTTAATTCACTTTCAGTAATAAAGGAATTACGAATTTCTCGTATTATTAAGATTTTTAGAAGATCTGATTCGTCATGTATCTCATCCAAATTAGTAATTAATAGTCGCTAAGGTTGTTGGAACGCAAAGTTTCGAGCTTAAGGCTTACTTTACACATATACTGCCTACGTTTTCTCTGCACCACTCGTTTATATTATTTTTTTTAACTGGTTAAATTAGGAGTGTTTTTTTTTTGTCAGATAAGTCATTACATTTTACAAAATTATGTGCTTGAGCTTTTAAAGCCTAACATTCACTGTCAAACCAGCGATTTGATGTTAAGTTCATTTTCGAGTGCAAATTGCGTTACTGGGAAGCATTTTTAATAGCATTGCCCAGAAATCTATAAAATCCAGCATAGATATCTTTCACTGTATTTTCAGGGGAAAGCATACTTAGGAAATCCGCCAGTTTTTTTTAAAGCGACATTGGTAGTCAATTCTTCGTTGCACTTAAAAATACATGTAGAATCCCATTTATAATAAGAGAACCTACAATGTATGACCTTCAATCTCAGAATTCTGTACTGAGAGCCTATATTTAGGTCCAAATTTCAAATTAAAAGCAACGGGACAGTGATCAGATTCTACTCTAAGCGGGTTGATCTCAAAGTAAGATATATAGTTAAGACATGAACGACTGGATATGAGGTAGTCAACAGCATTTCGTGCACGATCGGTTAAAACGAGTGAACTTCCCTATACCTTTATCTAGGCCAAACCAACCATTACATATAATCAAGTTTGCAGATTTACATAAATTTAGCAATTCTTTTCCATATTTGTTCATCTTTGCTCTGTCTTGGGATATTCTAGGAGGAATATCCTTGTCACATGGACTAGAAGTATCAGTGACAGGACAAGAATGATAATGGATTAAAGTAGATTTTAAATGTCTATAGTCGCTCTCAAATTTTGTAAAACAAATATTAAAAATAATGAGTTATGCTGAAAAATTTGCATTTTTTTCATTCATGTGATAAGTTCTTAATATTTATATAACTCTGCTGAACTCCGCATGTATTCAACTTATAAAATATATTGATATTCATTTAGTGAATGATTGTGGCTTGAACAACTCAATCGATCCCTATTATATATATATATATATATATATATATATATATATATATATATATATATATATATATATATATATATCTATATATATATATATATATATATATATATATATATATATATATATATATATATATATATATATAGAGAGAGAGAGAGAGAGAGAGAGAGAGAGAGAGAGAGAGAGAGAGAGAGAGAGCTGATTTAAGATCACCTGCCATAATATACATTGTATATCTACTATCGTCTAGTATAAGGCACACACATATATAATGGAACCTGCTAAATGTGGCCAACCGTTCAGGCAAGAAAAAGTGACCACATACAGAGCAGGGACCACTCTGTGTGTGTGTGTGTGTGTGTGTGTGTGTGTGTGTGTGTGTGTATTACATCCCTTAAGACTTTACCCCTCCACCTCCAAAAAAGAAAAGAAAAAGGAAGAGAACAGAAAAGATGCACACAGAACAAATCAAACCCCCAAATGGTGTGTGTGGAGTCTGTGCACTGAGCGGCACAAGGGGTACAGCGTTGCACTTGCCCATTTCAAGTAGACAGGTATGGCTTAACCATTTTGAACTGTCATTCTGTACATTGTTATGCAAGAAATGACTAAACTGAATAAATAAATACCGGCCACAAGTGAAGGTGAACATTGTTAACATTAAACATACAACAAATTGATGGTATTGGAAATGCTTGCAGATATTTTCATTCAAAGACAGCCTAAGCTTAAGCTGGGTTATAGAGTGTCTGCATATAATGTCAAACCGTCCAGTGTATCATGATACAACCCCACACTGATAAGAAGGCCAGATTTGGTTTTGATTGATTTTGTGTTAACACGATTATTGCAGCGCGTGGGTCTACCAGTCTTCCAGAAGCGGAAAGTGCAACAGTTAATTCATGCATGCCCATGTTACTAAGAAAGAAAGATTTTATTAAAAAGAAATGGTCAATACTGACCTATTGAGGAGCCAAACAAGTCGAAATATATTACAAGGGTATTTTACCGGTGCAATATTATTGTGAGGTTAATTAGCAGCTCAGAGTCATGACTTTGAAAATATTGTGAAAAAAGTACAACAAAAAAATTCTCTGATCTTGACAATATAGGTCGAGGTCGCTAACCAAGTATCATATGCGTAACTAAAATACAGAAGTGTGTTTGTACTGAAATAACAACCAACAGACCTAGGCCAAATCTAAAATTTTGCACGAGCAAACTTTTATGAGGTTCAAACGACCATATGACTTTGATCTTTAAACTTTATGAAAAAGGTGCACGTATGGCAAATAGGTGGCAAGAGTTCAGCTTTGCACCCAACACGTTTCAAATCGTTTGATTATTTTTCCGATTATTGAAGAAACAACTTTTTTTTCATGATGATGTCCTAATACGGAAGAAAAAGGTCAAGGTCACTAACCATACATCAAGTGAAAAACTTCAGTGATATTACCTTTTTGTGATGCCAGGATGTCTCGGAGAGCATTGTGATTTCTAAGATTCTGCTGTAACGACCACCAACACTTTCCAAATCTTAAGAAAATAATTGCACTATCCTTACTAAATTTTCAAACGTAACAAAATAGGCCATTCAGACTAAATTGCTACGACTTTTGAACATATCTGTACTTTCGTTCTGGCGAAGAAGTCGAAAATACCTAAAACGCTAAAAAATCTTTAAAACATAGGAAGAAAATGCCACAGCCACCTCACTAACAACAAGAATATCTAGCAACACTGCAAAATGTCCCTTGGCAGTTTTGAAGCAATAAGCTGTATGCTTTCAAAGAAAAAGACATTTGCTTTAAAATGCGAAAAAACAGCAGAAAATATTTACAAATCCATAAAATGTCATTATTTAACCGGAAGTTGTGATGACACAGATAACCTATGTCTCCCTAAAGTTTCAGAAGATCTGGGAAAGAGTATTTTAATAAGAGACACCAGTGCCTTATAAAAGACAAAAGAACACATATATGTTCACCACATTGACTCTGAACTTTCAATGATATCCAGTAGATCTCACACGGCCTGAAGCTGATGGCATTTTTACATGACACATGTGGAGCTGGTGAACCTGGAATTATATATTGCATGATAAGTGAAATGAACAAAGTGCTGCTTCTAAATACATGTTACCTGATGATGGTGGCTTTTATGGAAATAATAGTGCTCCAAGAATCTTTGTATACTGAAGTTTAACAAGAAGCATTGGTGTGGCTGGTAAGGCAACTGCCTACCATACTGCGTTTTTGTGTAAGTCTGTTGCTTTCATTTCAATTACTAACATTTGAATACAATTATGGGTCCAGGGAAAGACAAAGATAGCCAAGCTGTAGAGAGACAGTCTTCGGCACCCAGTGCAGTTAATGGGGTTACTCCAGAAATGGACGCAGAAGATGAAATTATACAATTGAGGGAATAGTAGCAAGTTGAACATTCAGCTGCTGCTTAGGCTTAAGAAAGGGCAGAGCAGTCTGATAAAATGGCTGCAGAGTTCTAGAGAACAATGGATGAGGTTATGTTTACAGCAGTAGATGCACAGATGAAGGCGATGGAGACCAGAATAATGTCAAGAAACCAATGCACTACCAGTGGGGAATCATAAACATGAAAGGCAACATTCAGCTCAGATCCTAGATTCCAACCTTTTGAACCAGCATTTACTTCTGCCAGGCCTCGGCACAATAGACCAAGAGATTCCAGTTCTGGAAGTCATAGATGCAGTGCAACATCATCCCAGGAAAGGCCTCCACATACTCCAAATGTGGATTTTTTCACAGCATCTCACAAGTTTTTACTAAGGAGCGATACCCAGTCTCAAGAAACACCGCTGCCTACTCCAAACGTGGATTTCTACACTACACCTCCAAGATCTTCAGTAAGAGGGGGTGGTACTAGGCAACTATATGATATTCCCCTGCCAAGTCGAACATTTTATGATGATAAGACCATGGAGGTAGACCTCCATGATAAGATATTATGCGATGCATTTATGAAACATCTTCAGTCATTAGCAGAGGCATGCAATCGGTCCACACAAGAAAGACTGTTTTGCTTGACAAGTAGTTTAAGACCAGATTCCAACTTCTACTTGAGGGTTATATTTTCAGCCAGCTGACCAGTGAAACAATGCGGTCTTATAACATATTGGTGCCGGCTTTCGAAAACAGATTTCAAGACAAGCACACCGCTAGTTCCTATTTGGCAATACTGGACAGCAGGATGTCGGGGTCACATGAACCACTATCTGAACATATAACATACATCAAGCAGCTGGCGATTAAGGTGGCGGAGCCGCGCGCAACAATCCTGCGACTTTGATGTTGCATAGATGAACAATGTTTCACATCTCCCCCAGAAAACCGTACATTTTATTTATTGTACAGACACATAGATTTGTTAGAAATAAGTTTCACATCGGTACGATTATTTTTAAGGATTTTATAATCCAGTCTATAAGAAGGTATCATATTGCACATTTTGTTTTCATTGCTTAAAAAATAATCGATAGAAAAGTGTTTTATATGTGTAAAAAGAAAAAGAATAGACCAATATGCCGGAACCGTATTTTTGTTTTCAAATAATATACATAATTACAAAATAATCGAATGCTTTGATCATCCTTCTAAACATCAAAAGTGAATTCATTTTACAGGAGTTGCGGACTTATTTCTTCACATCTTGGATAAAAGAGCAACGTATCTTTGTTAATGACTGCTTGTGATCATACCGGCAAAAAAAAAAAAAAACCATGATCAGGGAAGAAAACGGAAAATGAAGCAAGCGGATGGCAATGTGCATGAAAAAATAGAAGTTGACGACCAAGCATACAGTACGTGGGGGGAGAGGGCGCTGGAGTTTGATTGTTTTCTTTACTCTTATAAAATTTACAATTACCGTTCTAGACTAGTTAGACCTTGAGTTGGATGCCATTCTCTCCACCCCTCTCAAATCTTTCTCTGAAAATGACAAGTTAACTGCTGCTTAGCTCGATGCTGATGGCAATATGTCTGCTTTGTTTCTTTTCTTTTGGCATTTGGTATTTTGAGAAAATAAGTTGTAAGATTGCTAGAGAGACAGACAGACAGACAGACAGACAGACAGACAGACAGACCGAGAGTACATTGGTCTCTGTTTACATATATATGGCAGTCCCAGCCCGGTTCTATTTGTTCAAATATATGTATATTGCCATTTTGATCATGTTATTCCACGTTCAGTCAGACATGCTTGTTACTTTCTATTTACACAAGGAGAAGAATTTGAATTAGCCTCCAACTACTTTTTAAATCCTCTTTATATCCCCCTTCCCCTTCAAGGAGGTCAACCATATCAAAAACAGACGGAGAGAAAGAGAGAGACGTCGTTTTTATGCACGTTTCGTGCTGCATACACCATGCCAGATGGACGGTTTTCATAAATCATGATCATGACGAGGTGACAACCGAGACAAGAGGCTGGATGAAGAACTGGCAGTTGGAGTAAAACTAGTAGATAACAAACAAGCAATTGTGAGAATTGGAAGTTGGAATGGTATTTGGAGTTTCACTATCACTGGCCACTGGAACAGAAGTGGCAGCGGGAAAGATAACTGGAAGTTGGGTAAGGAATCCTACCTTGGTGGAGAATTGCCAGCTTGACAGAGAGTTGGCAGGTTCCTGCGATCTTGCCAGTAAAAGGAGAAGTATGGCAGCTTTAATAGAATTGATAACTAGGATCACAAGTGACAGCTGGAAAGAACTGGCTTCTAGGATGAGAACCGACGGGTGGACTAAAACTGGCAGCTGAGAATGTAAAATGGCTGCTTTGCTACAACTGGCAGCTGAGTGAGACCTAGGCGCGGGAAGAAATGGTATCTGAAATATAAATGGCAACTAGCAGAACTAAAGCAAAGACTAAAACTGGCAGCTGGACAGGGAAAAAGGCAGCTAGGAGGAATACCGGCAGTTGGACTAAGCTGGCAACTGGGCAGGGAAAATGGTAGCAACGAAAACAACTGGCCACTTGCCGAGAACTTGCTGCTGGACGGAGAACTGACATTTCTAATAGAACTGGCAGCCAGAAGGAGAACGGACAGCTGGACTACATTGGCAGCTGGGCACGGAAAATGGCAGCTGTAATAGAACTGACAGCAGACTGAGCACAGGCATGGACACTAAAATTGGCAGCTGGGCATAAGAAACAACAACTATACTAGAACTGGCCGCTGGCTGAGAATAAGCAGCTACAGTAAAACTGGTAGCTGGGCATGGCTACTATGATGGAACGGGCAGCCGGCTGAGAACAGGCAGCTGGTTGGAGAACTGGCAACTGGGCATGGAAAATGGCAAATATAATAGAACTGGCAGCTGGACAACACTTGCAGCTGTGTATGGAAAATGACAGCTATAACAAAACCGACTCGGAACGGGCAGCTAGACCCAAAACTGGCAGCTGGGGAGACAAAGTGGCAGCTATGATGGAACGGGCAGCTGGCTGAAAACTGGCAGCCGGACATGGAAAATGGCACTTATAATAGAACTTCCAGCTGGATGAGAACAGGCAGATAGAGTTAACTGGCAGCTGGGCATGGAAAGTGGCATCTATGATTGAACAGGCAGTTGGCTAAGAACTGGCAGCAGGACTACACTAGCAGCTGGGCATGGAAAATGCCACCTATAAAAGAACCGGCAGCTGACTGAGAACAAGCAGGTGCACTAAAATTGGAACCAGGGCATGGAAAATGGCAGCTATACTAAAATTGGCAGCTAGCTGCGAACAGGCAGCTCGAGTTAAACTGGCACCTGGGCATGGCAATTGGCAGCCATGGTGGCACTGGCAGCTGGCTGAGAACAGGCAGCTTGAGTTAAACTGGCAGCTGGGCATGGAAAGTGGCATCTATGATGGAACGGGCAGCTGGCTGAGAACTGGCAGCTGGACTACACTAGCAGCTGGGCATGGAAGACGGCAACTATAATAAAACTGGCTTGACTTGATGTCATTTCGACCAGCCATTATTATTTAACAAGTTCTGGCATCGAAATTGGAAATCCAATTGATTGATTGGATAGGTACAAGACGAAATGATGTTTGGAGCAACATTTGTTTCACCTTCCCGCGTATAAGATGGTACACAGTCACCCCTAGCCCCACCCTCACCCCTCCCTCCCACCGCTCACCCCTCACTCCCACTCCCATGATGATTTGATTGGGAGGGGAGGGTAGCAGGGAGAGTGAGTGCTCGCAAAGAGTCGACTGAAAAGTGGTGGTAAATAATGGCTGGTTCGTTCAGAATTTGTGTATATTTATGTTTATATTTTATGGATATATCTAAAGTGATTTAAACTAATCAACATTAAAATTTATATGTACCTGCTGAAACACACGTGATCTCGCTATTTTTTATGATGTATTGTACTTTTTCTGACAAGATTCTGGGCAGCGCACATGGTGTAAGCTGTAGTTTGGTAGTTGCATATGGGTGGGTTTGCGTGTAGACCTCCATGTGCATTCTTTGGAGTGCCATATCTTTTAATATTTTGATCTCATACCAGGTTTGAGCCCAAAAAAATCCAACAAAGCAAAATCAGATAAAAATAATCAGCTGTTAAGTTAAATGCTTTATCAGTAGAATTTAAAAAGCAATATTTGGAACGCAAGTTTGATCATGTCCTATTTTGAACGCAAGTTTTATCATGCACAGCCACCCCAATTAAGTTTGATTTCGTTCTTTCAATTGCTTAAACATACAAAAAATAATTGATGTTGTGCACACTTCGCTGATATGATATCTATAATTGATGATTTTGGCCCATGATACATGCGCATTAGGGCAGGCACTTTAATCACATGGGGAAATGTAGTTTAAAACAGGCTTGGTGGACATTATTGTGGGGAAAAGAAAACTCTGCTACAAAGAGCTCAATTATGTATTACAATGAAAACTCTTAAAAAGCAATCGCTTTAGATGATGAACCACCGAATCAGAGTTCTGGGACAAATGCCAGTGAAATTCGCGGACACGTTTCGGTGCATCATGCACACATTGTTCCAGCAACAAATAGTTAATGCATTTTTTTTATAACGTGACATGTTGGGGTGAATATTATGACTTTTATGCCAGAACACTCTATCAACGACCCATTTTTTTTCAACGAAAGATTATTTTTCCACAAGAACACAACATGAGAAGAACTTGTCCTCTTGGTCCTTGGCGCTGGTAATTTTGTCACCAGGACTTCCATGAATCAGCATCAACTTACTCAGGCATGACTGGCTTTAAGTTTATTTGTTTGTTTACTTGTATGCTTGTTAGCTTGTGTACAGAGTTTAGTTCAAGGATCAAAATCTAATATTTACAGTAAATATCATCATTAATGCAATATGTATAAAAGTGTGCTTTCTAATACCAGTTTTACCTGTTTGCTCTATGTCATTATGATGACCATCCGCTAAGCAGTTCTGGTTAGCACTAGCGAGATATAAGAAGAAGATAAAAAAAAAAAAAAAAAAAAAAAAAAAAAAAAAAGAAGAAGAAGAAGAAGAAGAAGAAGAAGAAGAAGAAGAAGAAGAATGTATTTGGAAAACTAAACCGTTACAACAGGGGCACCAATGAAACGGGTTATTTCATGGTGCGTCCATACATTTCCTTTGAATTCATTTGTAAAATACAAGTATAAACTAAAAAAGTTAAAGTGTTTAGTAGATTAATTCCTTTTGCTCACATAAATGTTGTACATACATACATGATATTTAAATTAAACCTCATCTTGAAAAAAAACAGTGCACGTGAAATTCTAAAAAAACCCCAAATTACTTCCTTTATCGAGCTGTGACATTTTCGATCAAGGGAAGAAAACAGAAAAACAAGAACACGAGAAAATGCTAATACGAAAACACGAAAATGCGAGTGCGAAAACACGACATAATTTATGTCGTATTTTTGCGGTTGTATTTTCGCTTTTCGTCTTCGTGATTTTTACTTGAGTGTTCTCGCATTCGTGTTTTCTTGTTTTGGATCAAGGAAAGAAAAAAGTAAAACAAGAAAACGAGAAAATGCTAATACGAAAACACGAAAATGCGAGTGCGAAAACACGACATAATTTTTGTGATATTTTCACTGTTGTGTACTCGCATTTTCGCCTTTGTGTTTTTTATTGTAGTGTTTTCGCATTCGTGTTTTCTTGTTTTCGCTGTTCTGTTTTCTTATTTTCACTTTTGCATTTTCATCGAGAAAGAAAAAAAATTTAGTTGGCACGTTTGTGCCACCATATAAAAGGCTTGCTATTCTAAAATGGTATATGACAAAATGCAAATAAATGTAAAAATAGATATAGACAGACGGATAGGAGGATGAATGAACGACGGGACCAACGAGCAAGCGAGCAAGCGAACGCATGAACGAACAAACAACACAGGCAGGATAAAGCCTATCACGGTCAAGTAGTTCTGCTGATACTATGACACTACATTTCCAATTTTATTTTGACAAGATACAAATTACAAAATGCTCTACTTGGGTTGTTTCAGGAACTTATATACACGTACGATGTCAGTGATTATACACACGCTAGTCTGCGTGTATTAATATCTATGTGATTAACAGTTGGTTGTTCTGTTGAAATAGTTTACGCTGTGCAATGAAGGGAGCGATTTAGCATATCAAACAAGATGAAATATCCAGTTGTACCATTTTGGTTGACAGGAAAATTATATTGTTATTGGTGGATTGGAAGCTTGATATGTGGTAAGTGTCCATGCCCCCAACTTGAAACAAGATACACTCTTGAAATACAATTACATTTTCTTTGCTGGTAACTTTTTTTTTTCATCTTGGACCTGTTTCATTTTCGCATTTTTAATATGTCTCTTTTGAAATTATATTGTTCTTTAATAATTCACATTAATCGGACCTACAACGGTTTGTCAAAGACAATCTGGGACTGCTACGCTCAAATTGACATTTGGTACACAACAGACCTAATGACAGATTGTTAACGAGGCAAAACGGCTACTTGCATGGGAAGATCTTGCACTGCTTCAAACATTATACAGAGGACAATGTAAAACTAATCCTGGGAATCATGGCCACCCAGCGTAGAGTGTGTTACCGTAATCTGCCAGCAAGTTTGTGGTAATGTAATATTAAGTACTTTTTTGAGTTTCCACGATAAAACAATAAAATTTCCCCCACGTTCGCCCGTAATTTAAGACTGAGTCATTAGCTTTACTTGCCATGCGTCCGATACAAAGTGCTCAAAAAACACTGCAGGCCTGGAGCTGTTATCTTGATAAACGTCTCAGCCAATTTTTATTAAAAAAAACATTGAAGCAGACGACATTTGACCCCAGCCGGTTTTGCTAGGTTTAGAGGGGAAAGTGTTAAACTTACCTGTATGTAAATTAACAGCAACTCTAGTTGCCATAAACAGGATTTCCCTATTAAATTAGTTTGAAGTATATACCTTTATTGTTTCTAGTATATGCACAAGCTCATGTCATACAAATATGCGATATTTCAAACGCTATACAAGAGAATATCTTGTAATTTATATTAGATCGTACACAATAAATAGAATTACGTGAAGCACTTATTTAATAACCCATGTGCGAGTATACAAGAACAATGGCCTGTTAATAGCTGAATACACAAGTCACCACTGGTCTGGCCTGATGTCCTGCAAGGGTGTGGGTATTTTAGAAGCAGATATACTATAGTCTATCGACCTTGCTCTACGGAAACGGATTTCGTGAATATTTCAACAATGGATTATTACTTGCCGCCGTATCTAATGCATAACGTTTTCTCATCAAAATACCTTACTTTCGAGGCATATGTGGTAGCTATATGCACTTTGTATTTCTTTTCAGCCGCATTTTGCGGCATCTCTGTGGCCGCAAGCAAAAGTTAGCGCAATCCACATCGTCCAAGAAATGATAAGTGCGCGTGCGCACATGTGATTAACAGATCCTTTTAAACTGCCGGCACCATTCGTGAGTAGACCGCAAAAACACTAAAATTGCTAGTTACAGAAATAAATACAAAGCACACCGCAAACAAATGTCTTTCAAGAGTAAGCTAAACTGCTCAGATTTGGTTATGTATGAAATACATGGTCATTTTGCCCGCTGATTAAGAAATATCCGAGAAATTCCCCTCCGTAACTCAGTGTTGACAGACTATAGAAATATGTACATTTTCCCCAAAAATTGACCACAGAAACCGGGGATACACTTTGCATGAAAAATGCTGAAAAAAGCTTTTCAGTGACACTTGGTGCTTTACATACTTAAATTATGAAATGCACAGTCAATACTGGAATACATACTATATTCAAATTTATCAAAGTTTGCAGGACTTTTTATTGTTCTTCATGTTCATTCATGCACTTCACGCACATACACTATTTGTTGGTGATGTGAATGACTTTGCAATTGTTGCTGCTGTTTATAGATATCTCTTGAAATATGTTGCCATTTGACACCATGTCGTCTTCCCTTGATATGAAAACACGTAATTTGAAGTGAAAACTGTTATCTTTCTAATTTTTTTATGGAGAGCTTAAATACTAGAAGATAAGAGACAATTCCCCCAAAATGCACCAACGCTGGTAAGTTTTACTTAGTGTACACTGAGATATAATAAGCATGTGGGCATGTAAACAAGAAGATAATGCATACATCACTTTCATTAAATGTGTAACATGCATGTGTATTTTTGAAAATGGTCCAAATACATAAAACTTAAAAGCTGGGTAGACATAACACACTAATACTCATATTGAAATTAAAAACTCGTTCTCTCATCCAATAGCTATATTTACTTTTTCGTTTATTGAATAGTTTCAAATTTTAGTGCAGCGTAATGCAAAGTTGGAAGGTCATCAAGATAATTTCGACTGAAAATATTATTGTCCTCGTAACAATAACAAGAGGGCTGTGTGAACAGCCCATGCTCACCTGAGCTAGACGTTCATCACACTTGCGGCTCTGTGAACTTGGGAAAGGATCAAGGTCACCCATGTACAGGGTAAGTCTGACCTTTATAGAAGAACACGAACATGTGCAACATCAAGGTCCCAGTTCAAGTAGTTTTCAAGTTATAGTGAAGACTAAAATTCATGTATGTTGCACTGTGACCCCAGAAATGAGGTCAATGTAACTCATGTACTGTCCAAGCATGACCTTCATAGAGAAACAATAACATTTGCAATATCAAGATCCTAACTCAAAATAAATCTCAAGTTATCAAGTGAGCAGCAAATTTTGTGTCAGTTGTCCTGTGACCTTGGGAATGAGGTCAAGGTTCAAACATAACTGGAGCATGACCATTTGCACAAAATAGGTAGACACTTATGAAAAGTACATCCCTACCAAGTTTGGCACGAATCTGGCCAAAACTATTTAAGTCAGCACCATTACAAGAAATTCCCATTTTAAACTTTCCTATTAAAACCTTTTAACAAGATTTTTGAAATAAAATCATAAAAAAATCAAAAAATCATTGGAGCATGACCATTTGAGCAAACTTGGTAGAGACCCACCCAAGATACATTGCCCGTAAGTTTGAGGTCAATCTGACAGACAGTTTCTTCAGAGAAGTCCAAAATGTGAAGTACCATTAGAATTCCCATTGATTTGCATAGTAAGCAATACGAAAGGTGCATTTACTGGTAAGTTCCCGAATTGAAAAAATTCGTTAAAAATGAGGAATGCACAGCAACGCTACCCAGTGAACAGTGACCCTTCCACATGCAGCATATCCACAGAGTTTTAACTTATTCTGAGTGACGGTTCTGGAGAAGTGACAAGTAACGGAAACACACACACACACACACACACACACACACACACACACACACACACACACACACACACAAACTTGCAGCGCCACCTGGTGAACAAAAAAAGAACTAGGAGTCCTTCGGAGTGTTCTTATGTAATATCAAAGCAATTGGGTGAGCGTTGTGGAGGAGAAGATTTTTTAAGATTTGTCCAAAAAAAAGAACAAAATTTTCATTAAAAAAAATAATGGAGAGTGACCATTTGAACAAACTTGGTAGAGACCCACCCAAGACAAATCCCCACAAAGTTTAAAATGAATCTGCCTGACGGTTTTGGAGAAGAAGTCGAACATGTGAATTGTGGACGGACGACGGACGGGCGACAGACCCTCACAAAAGCTCAGCTGACTGATAAGTCAGCTGAGCTAAAAACTGCAGAAAGTGCAAATGTGCCAGTAACTTGTACAACATATTAATATTAAAATTAAACAAAATATCAAAAATACAATGTTTTGCTTGAAAATGAAATGAAAAGTATTTTTACAAGGAAAAAGTGACTGGTATGCCCGTCCTGTCATCATATCTCATAGCCATGTATTTGCAAGACAGGCACTTGCCGGTATTATGGCATGCCTTAATGACAAAAGGAAATGCAGTATAGTTGTAGCCAGCGACTTTCTACCAAATTGTCGAATACTTCCATTCGTACAAAAATATTTTGTAGGCGCCGTTCAGCCAGTAACTGGAATTCAAGCCAGCAAGTACATTAAATACATACATAAGACTTGATACTGTGCAACTCCTTTTCATAGTCTGGCGACCATTAATCATGGAGACTACATTAATTAACAAACCACTGAGACATTCCGTAGAGATCTTATTTAAAAATATGATCTATACGCAATATTTATTTGTGTATTTTGTCAAAATTTTCTATATTTCCTAGTTGCGAAGATCACGTGTATTGCCATACTGTATAATTCTCACAATATGTAGAAGTTATAGATCACCAACAAATACAGATTACTATCGTTAGCATGGAAAGAGGAGATATCACAAATTCAGATTAGTGTATACTACAATGTGGGTTGAAAATAAACATAATATATATCGTAAAATATATGCAAAGATTTTACACGTGCGAATTTTTGATTCATTCCTGCAGCATAACTTAAGTGAGCTTTGGCACAGAATTGTACCACACAGCCGGACTAGCTCTATATATGTATGTAAATGCACCACCAGAAAACTTTGGAGCCATTGAGTGTCATACAGTTATAAACTATTCGGGTAAGGTTAACTCTTTTTACTAACAATAATGACATCCTATTGCGGTTCTCAGGTTTTCCCATTTCAATCCCATGCCAATGCTAAGAAGTTGAATGCACGTATCTCGGTTCTGGAACGGATTGACTCGCTGTTTTGTGTGTGTTTGATTGCGTGTCCATTTCAGTACAAGAGCAAGAACTGTTTTCATCGCAGTTGTCACATTTACAACTCAACCTAGGATATGTGTAGTCTGTCTCCGTAGACAGGTGTTCGTCACTATGTGTATCTGCTTGGTTGACATAAGTCTTATCATTTTGAGATGATGTACAAACAGCCCCTTCACAGCAATCACACTTATCAGTTGGGTACATATAGTCCGGCTCGCAATGCATCTCTGTGCTTCGCTCCTTCGTATTTAACTTTTTATGCGTGGCTAACGGTGCATTTTGTAAAGTAGATCTGGACTCTAGACGGTCCCCGCGATAAGGCTTCATTGTCTGCCATTTTGAGCGCATTTTTGGAGTAGTATTTGCAGCATGTTCTTCTCTAGTTCGCGTGCGTCTGTCAAGGGACATATGATGTGCCCTTCCTCCAATTGGTAGAGTCGTGCGGTTACCGTCTCCTTCAAGGATACGTAAAAAGTGCGCATCTGTAGTCTTCGTGGGCTTCTGCTGAAGCGTACCTGAAATATCAAATTAAGAAACAAGATTACAAAAATGGTATATGTACTCGTGTAATATCTTTCTGTTAACCGCTTCTTGTCCCGTAAAGAGTCTTACATAGATAGCACCAGTCAAAGAGAACCACGTGGCAAATACAATAAAATTCAGTCAAATCCTCAGGCAATCCATTAAACATAGAAATTAAAGTACTTTTAGACAACTGCTTTGCTTTGCAATTTACTTCTCTGCATACATGTAAAATTACAGTGATTTAATGAGAGTTTACAGCTGATGACAAATCTAAGTTGTTTACTGATAAATCAAGGTAATATTAGAATGTGAATGCAACTTTCAGTTCGGAGATTTAACAGTAATTTACTTTTTTGGAATTTCCTGTGCTACTTGTGTTGATAAAATCCCGTAAAACCAAATAAAAATATCAATGAGGCTCTCTAAATAGTAATCTGTTATCGTACTGCGACCATGTGTAACTATGGCCAGTAAAACAGACCGAATTTGTGGTTATACGGCAAGGGGGGGGGGTCGGAAAGAAAGTTATTGCCTCATTGTTTCGTGTCTCCTCTAAGAATTCATAAATATCAAATTAATGAATGTTAATACATAAGCAGCTCAACGGAGCAGCAAGAGAAAAAGATGCACACATGTAAGTGTGACGCAATGGTGTATGCCCATGGATATATTAATGACCTGTTATCATTTAATAGGTCCATGGTATGCCTGAAGCCATCTAAGAGATCAGGGGCTGGGGGGAGACACTTCATTCCGCATCCTTGATCAGACCAAATCAGTTGCCTTCTGATTTGATTTGATTTGATTTGACTTTATTTGGTGCTAGTCATAAAATACAGTAGACAATACATAAAATCAATACAATAAACAGAAATTAAGACATAGACAAATATACGACTTAAGTAAAAACATAATACATACAATATCACAGGACTCAAATCACGTGTTACAAAATAACATAACCATAGCAGACAATAGGTTCATATTCAGGCTAAAATCACATTATATAACAAAAATTTTGACCAGCACCAGGATAACCCAAGAAAGCCAGTTTGACCTGGCTTATTTCCATTGGGGTCCTTGTTTAAAAAAATAAATAAAGTAAATAAATAAATAATTAATAATTAATAGAGTTTATATGTGTATATAATTTGCAGGTATGTTGTAAATAAATTTAAAAACTAAATGACAGCACCTTCATTCTATGTTACAGCATATTAGCACCTTTGTTCAAGTTACAATACTCAGATAGAAGCCTTAAAAATATATGTAAAGATCATTTTCAGATGATGTAGCCTTCTCTGAGAGGAATGATTTTACTCGCCTTTTAAAATTTTTTATATTATCGATAGATTTTATTTCTGCAGGGAGTCCGTTCCAGTCATTGATTGCTGTAACAAAGAATGAATTTTTGGTTGCCCCTTTTGCCATAGGTACAAAACAGTTTTTGTTTTGGCCTCTTGTGTTGTAACCATGTCGTTCACTGATTTTTGTGAAATCGTGTTGCATGTATGCTGGGGAATTTCCGTGATAAATTTTAAAAACATAGTTGAGTCTTAGTTGACGTACACGGTCTTCAACATTCAGCGAGTGAATGGTATTAAGTTCTTTTTGACCAATGTGGTCACGTTGATTTAAATTCAAGATAAACCGGATTACTTTGTTCTGGGATATTTGAAGTTTTTTCTGAAGTGTTTTATTGAGACCTGAAAACCAAGAGGAACAAGAATAATCGAAATGACATTGTATTAATGCTGATGAAAGAATTTTCCTGGTTTTCTGATTGAGAGATGCCGCATGTCTATAAAGGAATTTCAAACGTGAATTTGCTTTTTTTATTCTGCAAGGACCTTCTTGTGCAAATGGGCTCAGGACCCAATTCCACGACCGTATTAATACCAGCGAGAAACACGTTTTGTTTCCTCTTGGACTTCTTCAGAAACATCATTCTAATCATGTTGAAAAACGTCGAGAGCAAATTTTCAAGAAAGCAGAGGAAACGGTATTTGAAATGGGGACATGTTTGCCTTTGGCCAGTTCTAGGAGGAAATGTGTTACTTAATAAGAACACAAAATATTGAATACGGTACCTGAGTTCTTTTTGTTTTGTGCCGGGGAGACTGGATTTCTGCCCTGTTTTCCTGCCTTCATCATGCTTACAGGTTGTTTAGGATTGGCACAGTATCTTACACCATTGACACCGCAGTCCGGGATGGTGTCATAACTGAGTTCTTCATCAGCCAGACTAGACTCTGATGAACTGGATATTATTTCCATGTAAACACCTGACTGTCGTGGGAGGGTTGAATCACCGTCACGGGGCGGCGGGAGAGCAGGAGGGGATGGGGTTTTGGGGTCTTTGAGTCCTTTTCCCGCATGACGAGTATACGTTTTAATTGCTTTCCTTTGGTTGTCGTGATCTGAAGCAACACGTGAGAAAAGTTTTGTGTCAAAAGACGGCTGTTTCTTATTAGATGCTAAGTAATGATAACATACATTGCAAAAAGTTGCTGTTGAAGATAGATATACGGACACTCTCATAATTTGTTATCACCGAGTCAGATTGGAGTACAGCAGTATAATTTCTCGGTGATATTATTGAGCGATAAACAAATTCACATTAAGACTGAAGATTTCAAACGCAAACTACATTTCCTAGCAGGTGAGCGATGTCGATATAATAGTATTGGGAAGAGCAACTCTGCACAGCCCCAATACCATCGTGTTGACAAATAAACTATTTATTCATTTAATTATTAATTGATTTATTTGTTTAGTAATTTGTCCTTCCGTCCATCAATCGACCATGTGATCATTCATTTATTCATTAGTTCATTTATCTATTTATTCGTTCCATCTGATAGAGACAAAATGCAAAGGGCTTTAATTTAATGGTAAAATAAACAATGCTATTTCGTGGTAATGTTACAGAATGTTCATAAAGGAACATCTTTTGCTCACATATTTTGACGATACTCCTTCGTCTGATGCACAAAGCCAGCAAAAGGATGACGATACTCAGTGCCAGGGATGCAGCCACGGCAGACGGTATGATAATTTTTAGAGATGGCGCCTCGTTCTGGGAAGCTGTAGATGACGTAGATGTAGTTGAAATCATTACTGGATCTACATTGGGGAAAAAAGCTCTTGCTAGTCAAAAAAGCAACTAACTGTCTGGCTGTAACTAGCTGTACTGACATAGCTATCTGATCTCTTGTTTTAATCAAGAAAGCAAATGTGTGCCAAGGTACAATGATCCCGCACTCGTTTTAATTTTAAGAATGATGTAGAACAATTTTCACAAAGCATCTTTTACGATGCAATATTTTTTCAGTTTTTTTCCAATATTAATCAAAGTTGTATAATATTCTTTAATTGAAACGTGTGTTGTTATTAATTACATGTAAATTGGAGGCTGGAATCCAGTTGGTTTGGTGTGACCTATTTGGTACACATTAACACCCATTGTGCAGCGGGGTACGGGTCATTATTCATATAATTCGTTTAACAGTTTATCGATGATATAAGAGTCCTATATGGAAATTAATGCTGTCCATAGTATACACAGTTCTTGTCCTGACGTCACCGTCGTGTTTTGCACACCCTACTTGGCTTATTCTTCTGTTAAATATTGTGCTAACATCAATTTGATAAACCTAAAAATTAAAGATTAAAAACAAAACTGCTCCAGAAATATTCGTTTTTCTATAGTTTCATGTCATGTTTATGAGGAGCACACTTTATGACTAATTCCACCCGGAGATTTTATCCCTTTTATTTTCAACACGTTTGGGTGTAATTCGAACTTCTATGGTCGGTTTAGTTGGGGCCTGGAATAAAAGAATAATTGCGACCTTCTTTTTGTTGCCCAATAAGATATCTGGATTGTTATGTACGTGACCATCTATTCATGCTTGTTTGCCAGCCTAATATCAAAATAACTGAATCTTAAGGATGGAGGTTGGTTACTGTGGTCTATTATTGATCATTGGTACTTACGTCTCACATGCAAAGTTGTATTTGCCGTAACATTGCCCGCTTCATGTACAACTTCACAGAGTACCTGGCCCCCAATCATTTCCAGATTTTCTATTTTGTATTTATCGGCATTGATAAGCCACACTTTCTTTCCCAAGCCGGTCACGTGATACAGCGAAAAATGTGACGCAGGTGGGTAGCCATCGAACGCCGAACACTTTAGTCCTAAGCTACCACCCACGAATGCTGGGTTAGGGGTGGCGGTGACTCTCACTTTCGGTTTGTCTAAAATGTCAAGCAATATTTTAAGTTGAATACAGTGAAATCAATACCCTTTATATAAAACATAAGATTTGAAATAATGTTAATTTCTCTCCGTTCATTTGGCACGATGTCGTAATTTTACTTTGAACAATTCAGATGCTGATTTACGTTTTTTTTCCTGGCAAATTTAGTGTTCAGCGTTTGCTGCAGAAAGGTTTACACATATTTACTATTTTAGACCAAGATGCACCATACGAATTAAAGCTCCACTGGTTTTCAAAGCCATGGCTACACTTTGACAGCACCCGTCTACAGCAAAATTACTGCAGATTGGAAAATTCATATTTTTCCCTTATGTGTCAATTGCAATGACCGACTTTATCTTTAATCATGATTTTTTTTTAATGGGCGTTTCCTCGTCATCATTTTCTCTATTCTTAGTTTCCCCAAATTATTTGCTCGTCGTCATCATTATAATCACCATTAACATCATTGTCGTGTTCGTCACCGCCACCACCGCCAACACCAACACCAAACCGCCACTAAGACCACGATCACAATAACTACATGTACTAACATCTGCGCCTGCAGGTTTACCACTCAAAACACAATCTTTACCATCACCACCAACATTCACTGGTATCATCATCATCATCATCATCATCATCATCATCATCATCATCATCATCATCATCATCATCATCATCATCATCATCATCATCATCATCATCATCATCGTCACCTCGACCAAATATTCTAATGGTGGAAGTTTTATGTGCGTTGAGGTGTTTTTCTTTTTTCTTTCTTTCTTTCTCTCTCTTTCTTTCTTTCTTTTTCTTTTTCTTTCTTTCTGTCTTTGTTTTTTCTTAATTTCTTTCTTTCTTCAATCAAATCATGTACATCAGGGCTAATGAATGAATTAATATACTTTAATAATATTGACCATATGTTTTTATGGGGAAATCAAAGGTGAGGTCTCAGCACACTCGCAGTTATCTAGCGAGGGTGGGGGACACATTGTGTCAAAACACAGCGATACAACGACATAAGGGTTCACAAAGTTTTTGCCATGCCTTGTCACTTGATCTTTAAAGACAAGATAATGACAGAATTAACAAATATATAAGTAAAAATGTTAACGTACAATATATTTTCAGGTCCCTGCAACCTTGTACTGTTGCCCTGCCCGATCTAACGACGCTGCAGCAGAAATTCCCCGTCATTTTACGAGTAACTGCGTACTCGTACCATACACTGGAACCTCTGGTACTCAGATGCCTCTGTCCGTCCACCCTCAAGCTGGTCCATTGGTAGGCATGGTCTCCTTGTGGTTGCCGATTTAGCTGGCATAAAAATTTAACCCTATCTCCCTCTACGGCTGGATTCGGAGTGATAATGACCCGGACCTTGGGCTTTTCTTTCAAAAAAATAAAAAATAAAAAATAAATAAATAAATAAAAATAAAGGCAGAAAAAAGTGGGAGTAACAAATACCTGGAGCGCATGTGATACACCATACGGTGCCTTATCAGATACTGGCCATCATCAGCTGTCTGTATTTAGAGGTGCGTCACTGATGGCTCATTTAAGTTCCATCGAATTGCTAAAGACATTTGACCGCATGCCAACAGTTACAAATTTAAATAAATTTTGTTGATGAACTCTGGGACATACATATCTAGACGTGGAAATAAACTTGTACATATCCACACATATATTTGTGTCTGTCGTTTTATTCATCAACATTTTGAGCATAAATCTTTTCATACACATTTGGTATATTGTCTGCCCACAAATGAATGAAATGTCTTTTCGGTATTTTGTTCAAAGGTGTCCGTTGAACTTAATAGAACCGAGGTCAAGTGGTTACCTCTTTGGTCAGCATTTCTTTTGGTACAAAATGGGCACTAACTACCAAACGACGGTTTGACCGGGTTCCTCTCCAGCCTAATTGATTACTATTACTATGTATTATTCATGATAGTGCGGAGTTAATTTTACCAATTATTTAAGAGATGTAAGAACAATTATCTGTCTCGGGCACTGAGTGCACTGTAACAGCAGACATATGTTGCGTCCATTATCTAAATTAACTTTGGTTTTACGTGGGTCCAATTGGCTTTGTTGATATCAATGTGCTGCATGTGTGACGAATATATTTATATACATGTATCGAGATTTTACAAAACTTGCCATTGTTACAGTATATGTTTGGTCTCTAGGACTGTTTGATGTTGGGAGGTTGACATCTCACTTTAACATCACAAAGTAACCTGTTTGGCCAATGTCAAGGTCCCATGGCTACTTCTCACATTTTGTTTATGACTTTTCTGTTCGTATGTGATCTGAAGAGCTGCAAATAAGTATTTCTGCCAACCGTAGCGTTAGGTTATTTATTGCATGCCCTCTACAGTGAAAAGAACATTTCTAGTTAAGGTCAAATGGCTGCTGAAATTCATGAAAAAAGTATGGTTAAATGTATTTTTGCCGATAATTTTTTTTTTTGGGGGGGGGTGCATTAATATGCATCATTTTTGGAAACAATAAATATGTACGTTTGAAATATAAATGTTTAGCAGCTCATTTTTTTCGATCAATTATAAAACTGTGGAACAATTTGCCGATTATAGTCAAAATAAGTGAGTCTGTACAAGAATTTAAATTTAAACTGAATAAGGACACACCAAAAGGCAATGATTTATATTTCGTTGGAAAAAGGAAAGAAAATTAGTGCTTGCACAGTTACGCATGGATCTGGTTCCCCCAATGCTGATCTGTTAAAAGTAAGTGTAGTTTCAACACCACAATGTTACTGTGGTACAGGAAACGAAGATATTTTTCACTATTTTGGGAGTGTCCACAGTATAGTGTACAACGAAATTCTTGACATAACACAGTAGTACCTCATGTCTGTTTCACAGTTAAAACCTTGTTACACGGACCAGAAACTGCAACACGTCTACTCAACTCAAAATTTATTATGCTGTTTTAAGGTACATACAAGGAAGAAAACGATTTCCATGGCAAGTGTTATATTCATTATTTTTCAATGGTAGGGAACCACGAAACCCTAATGTGTCTTTACTATCTGTGTTGTCAAATGTGATGTGAATCTTTTAGATGTCTGTTTTGTTCATGTATTGTCCTGTAACAAGTCCAGTATTTTCACATTTTTTTTCACTAAAGTAGTTCATATAGGCGTTGCCTGCTCCCCAATCGTTTTTTTTCTTTCAAGAAATAAAGCAAGTTTAAACCAAATATACGTTTACTATTTCTTTGCAATCAAAGTTCGTTTCCATTTGTACACAAAACTGCCCCAGTAAACGTACATGAACTCTGAGCAAGAATTAAATTCACAAAATAAACAACTGGGCGAGGATCAAAAATTACAAATGTCACTCAGTCTCGTCGTCGTTTGGATCATTATGTTTATTACCTTATGCTGTGTGGCGCTTCATTACTAAAATTTTACAATGAATCTAAATTACGAGTGTTCATTTACACTTGGTTTATATATCCCCATTGCCAAAGGAATGACAATTGCGTTTGTGATCTAATTTATACTTCAAACTCGGTAGTTTCGTAAACGTCGTGTCACTTTCCACCACTCACGTTATTTAAATTAGTCTATTTATAACAATGGATATCGCTAATTGTGCCCACGTGGTCTGTATGGACGTTGTTGCTGCTCTCCGCATATTGACCACGCTGTGCTTCATGCAATATGCATAGAACAACGATGGCATTGTTTTGCAACCATGAAGTCAGAATGTTCGCCATCTGGCGTATTGTTAGGGCAAGTTATCGAGTTTCAGATTCTTTTAACCCTAACATCATGACGAATTCAACTCGTTCTTACCTCCCGGTTCTTACCCAATTTGCGAATCAGATAACAGTAGTTGACTTACGACATTATCTTTTCATGTGTTTCACCTACAGATGTTATGCAATACAGTTTGCGCGTATGAGAAATAAAGTAAAACCCGTGAATCAGACGACATTTTACGATTTGAGCGGGAAACTGTGCAACAAATCTTTTCAAAGAAAGCTACATTTTTGTTATTAGTAAAACATGTTTTTAATATGTGGCATATTTGATGCTATTTGTAAGCAAAAGTCGCTATCAAAGAAATAAATCTTGCAATGGACACGTAGAATCATTGACAAATCGTTACTCAGATTCCACTATTACGAATATTTACTTATTCTATGTGAACACTTATTGTGTCCGAAAGTAAGCATCATGCAGCCAGGTGCTACTCGACTCTGATCTAGCTGAATAAACAGAAAAATGACCCGTAATCTCTACAGCACACAATGAAAAAACTGTTGAGAGCAGAACAAAAGTTAATTTTAGTGCTATGAAGAGGTTAGTTCGTTGCTTGTAAAATGGTATTTTTTCTTTCTTGATTGGCAGTATAAATGAAGACATTCTGGTTTTTATCTTATGAATTAAAGTACACAGAGGCAATTATTGTTTAAAAAATTTGTTGTGTGATGATATCCTCTGAAACTTTAACTTGGAATGATGATTATGTGAATCTCGCCGCACTCACAATCTTACCAATTATTTGCTTCAAAATATATGAAAAAATAATATCAAAATTCTTACCAAAAACGGTTAAGTTGAAACCATTCCTAAGTTTTGTATCTTGACACACGTACACGCCTTCATTGTCAAAACTGATCCGTCTTATTTCTAGTGTTCCATTTTGTAAAATCATAATGTCTCCCACGTCACGATTGAAGGTTGTGCGTTGTCCTTGTTTATCGGTGTGCATCCATCTCACGCGGCCTGGATAAGGCGAGCGGCAGGGTAAATGCAGCTTGGCGTTTTCTTCAGCTTCGAGAGGCTGTACAGTCATGGAGTGGACGTGTGCTGAAAAAAATGCGTTTTAAGTCTTCTTTTTGCTGTCACTATCGCCATTATGACATTGAGGCATTTGCTTCCCTGGGCGTGTTTTGAGGCTACCTATCACGGTTTCACCATATAAGAGCGTGCCCTTGTTTTTTGCCAACAGTGAAAGTTCAGAATAGAAATTTCCGAAAAGAAAAACAAGTAACCTAGGAAAGATGATTTGCTGCATAGCAAATCAGTGTGTGTGTGTGTGTGTGTGTGTGTGTGTGTGTGTGTGTGTGTGTCTACAAAGCATATTGGTATGGCAATGTACAACTATTCCATAACACAGGGGTAGAAGTTGGAATGGCGTCTCTATCTTTCATTGCTTTGAAGTTATTTAAGATTTAAAATTTCTAATGGTGGTATTTAGCATAATTTAAATTGCTACAACTTTTATTTGTAATTCATTAAGAGCACAATGGTCAACAACCCCGTACAAGAAGTTGGAATGACATCTCTATCTATTATAGTGTTAAAGATATTCAAGATTGAAAACTTCAAATGCTGCTAATTAGCATAATTTAAATGGCTACAACTTTTGCTTTATATTCATTACATGCACAATGGTCAATAAGCCCCTAGCAGAATTTAAAATGACATCTCTATCGTTAACAATTTTGAAGATATTCAAGTTTTAAAATTTCAAATGCTGCTAATTAGCATAATTTAAATTGTTACAACTTTTGTGTTGAATTCATTGGATGCGCATTGGTCAATAACCCCCTAGTAGAAGATAAAATGACATTTCTATCTATTATACTTTTGAAGATATCCAAGATTTAAAATTTCAAATGCCCCTAACTTGCATTATTTTAAACATCTTCACTCCTCTGTATAAAATGGTCAAACTCATTGTATGGAGGTACAATCATGCCAAATTTGGAGTTTCTATGTATAATAGTGTCCGAGAAAAGTGTCGGACAAATTTGCTGGTAAAGAAGGAAGAAGAAAGAAAGAAAGAAAGAACTGGAGCAAAAACAGAAAAGTGTGTGTTGACACACACACTTTAAATGGTTCATATGTTCAAAATGATTAGAGGAAATGTGCAATTTTAATCAACTTTTTGAAGGGATATTGTAAAATTTTTCACCAGATGACACTTGCAGTTTTTAAAAATGTTACCTGCTGACAAATATTTATATTGCTGTGATTATTTGAAAATGTAAAGCTTTGCCAAATACACTACAAACGCATGTAGTCGGAGACATGTACATGCTATCTGAAACCGTGTTTTCCTGTGCTAGTCATATGCTTAGGTTGCTAAGCCATGAAATGCTGGCTTATGTTTACAGCTGAGGTTAAAACCCACACAATGCGAGCTTAAGTTTGTCAGATTTTGTATATTTATCTTTAATACCGATTTGCAGTTCTTAGTTTTCTTGCTACTCTACATGCTGACATTAATATTATTAATTATGATTACATGACGTCATAATCACATGACCCGCCGAAAGAAATACCTTTGCACCGCGCATGTCCTGGATATTTATGTCCGTGTTTTGTTGTTTTAACTATCAATAGAATGCCAATTCCAGGTACAGTTTGTCAAAACATTATCATATCAATATTAGTAACCGGTATTAGTCATTATAATTTCATTAGAGTATTTCACCACCGCATGATTTCTTTTGGCGAAACCTCGCGTCTCGTGTCACCAGTCTTTTTTTTTTTACTTTAATCTGTTGGGTGGACCCAGGGAAGTTTTCCTGAGTGTGTGTCCAAGAATAATCATTTTCCTTACTTTATTTTGTGACCACGTCTGCTTCAATATACATTTCGCCCATTTCAGCATCTAACATAGCATAATAGAATTTGTTCATTTTCACAGAACTTTTACTTATAAAAAAATATTCATTAGGTTTCAGTAATTAATTGTACATTAAAAATATCAAATATAAAAGCCTTTAATAAAAGATCAAATATGTTCTGCAATGTACAACTCCAAAGAGTGATATGCATGTCAAGTAAACGATTATTAAAGATAGTTTAGTTGTATCGATTTTTTTTTTAACCCGAGTTTCTCCACATTGTTAGCAACACTGAAGGAAACCTTGAAACAAGCCACTATAATATAATAGAGAAACTAAAGGTTCGCATGACAACACATCAAACGGAAAACTTTCACATATTGCCGCGCTGCCAGTGATGGCACACCGACTGACCTGAATACAAATGAATGTGCCTCACGGTACGCGGCCTCATAGACACTGTGAGCAGAAATCTACCACCAGTTTTTCACAATTGCGTTGCTAAAAATATTTGATAGTAATGTGTCTCTCTTCAAAAAGTTTTTATTTTTCATCTGAAAGGTGGCGGCAGAATTGACACTTTCCCGGCCAAGTTCCACAGTTAACAGCTTCCCGCGCCTCGGTTTCGGTGCTTAATTTTCAAACATAATGCGGTGAACGTTTTTGAAAAGTATCAGTCATTAAGCCCCGCGTCGACGGAGAAAAAATGACAAAATTCTGTTGATATAAGACAGCAAATAAAGAAAAGAATGTGCAATGATGCGATATTCGTCTATTAAGTACGTTCTTCTAAGAATGTGGCACCAATCTGCTGTATAGATTAAGCTGTATGTACTATCCGCTTTATTGCAGGCTTGTTTAGCAGGCAAGACTGGCATCAGCTCATAATAACCCCCAACGACCAAAGAAAGTGTGTCTTGTGATATGCATCGTTTCATATTTAAATTCAACTCAATTTGATACTTCTGGAAATATAAAATACATGGAGGCGCCGAGGATGACTGAAATATTGACTTACCGATGAAATGAAGGGACATCAACCAGAGGAGCGCTGACCCTGCCGGACTCATGTTGCACAAAGAAAGCGAACACTTTAACTGAGCACATCTGATTTCAAATTGAAATGAGAGTTATTTTAACATGCGTTACCAGGACCTAGTGATTTATGACCACGCGATAGCAGTCGGCGAAAACAAGAGTCAGAGTCCTGTGCCTGGAATGCTCCGAATTCTAGGAGAGGGAGCGAAAGGGTAATTCGAGAATCCAGCTGTTGAGTTGTAGACAAAGTTGTTAGATTCAGTATAATCTGTGGCCTCCATAAGGAGACAGCATAACCTTCTGGAGTTTGAGCAAACGGCTTTCCTGGGCGTCCTCTAGTTGCAGCTCGCCTTAAGTGAATTGCGGAAAGCTGTTGACAAATCTCCTTCATCAGTTTTGATGAAAAAAAAGACTGACAACGTTTTAGACACTGGCATTTTTTGGTTATTGTTAGCGGGGAAAGTTGTATGCGGATACATCGCCACCAGGTGTCCGGGGGCTAAATTGTTGGACATATGTCATTTGTGAAGGCAGATTTTTGTGTTTTAATCGTGTTATGAAGAACACTCTTTAGCAGCCCTTTAATTGTTTCAATGAACTGGCCTATATGTATGTAAATAGAATGATTAAAAGGAATTCTTGCCGACCCTCCTGGATCCTAGTAGATACATATTTAGACCCGAGTGACTCGTGTATACATGTGCCAAACAAAAACTTCCTAAGCAAATTATCCTGGAGATGACATCATGGGAAGTTCCTTGTAAGAACAGCAGAGTCATTGTACATACAGAAGTTATTTCAAAAATGATATCGCGTGCACCCGTTTCGATTATTTTTTTCGTGAAATTATTTTATGGCTCTCTATTTGGGTATATTTTGTGGCTTGCAACGCATTTGTACCAATCAAATAGAAAAAAAGGTCCGCTTGTCGCATTTGTCAAGTCTTGCTTTCAAACATGCCAGGTGTTCTTCACCAGTCGACCGCGATGTACTTTTGCATTCAAATGCGTAGGCTCACTGTGGAAGTGGACAAGTTAAAAAAAGTCATTCCCACAGCGCTCAAAGAAAAGCTGTTGACCTGACGATTCTATTATGTGTAACTACGGGCATGTAGGTACTTGAAGGGAAGGGTTTTTTTAGAAAGCACATAAATCTAGCAGCCTTATAATCCACAAGAGTTCGTTTGAAGATGATTTACTTTGGTACCTTGTCATCGTCCATCCAGATCTCTGGCCTGGAGTTGGTTGTCAATTTTGGCAATGGAAGCGTAGCTCCTTGCGGTTGATGTCATAGCCGAATGTTCACTACGATCACCGAGTGGTGGCAGCCGGGGCCAAAAGCCTCCTCGGCACACCGCCGACACTGGACTTGCAAGTTACCGGTCTCACCGTATAATTCAATTCAGTCAAATTCCGTAATAGACAAGATGCCCTAATGATAGGACTGGTTTACTTCCCAAATGATGGTGTTGATAGGGAGACCAGTGAAAATCTCGCAGCAGAACTAATAGAAAATCTTGGATCATTGAAGGCAACGGGATTTGAGTGTTTGCTTTTGGGGGATTTTAATGGGATCATTCCGGACTTCAGAAATCCGAGAAAGCGTAGTCATAATGGGGATTTACTCTCTCATTTAGCCGAAGTTTCGGACATGACAGTACTTAATTGCCAGGAATCTTGCACAGGATATTGTACATGGCAGCCTGGACCCCTGAAATCAGTAATTGATTATGCTTTGGCAACGACTGGTTTGATAAATAGTGTAAACATGATAACAATAGACGAGTTAGGACTATATGACATAGGTAGTGATCATAATACAGTTGTTATTCAAGGTAGGTTCAATGAATCTCAGTGTCAGACAACACATCCAAAAGTACAGCATTATAAATGGAACATAACTAAATCGTCAAACTGGACCATGTTTAAAGACGAGTTGAGTAAATGTCTGGCCCAATGGAACTGTAATGTATTCCAAACGGTTAATGAAGCCTGGGTAAGCCTAACAGACATTTTAACGGATGTTGGCAAGCAGTGTATTGGCAAGGTAAAATGTTCAAGCAAGGTGAAGTATAAGGTAGATTCTGAGATTCGTAGTTTCATTAAGTGCCGGAAAGAGGCAAACCGTTTGTATAGACACTGGGCAAAGAAGAGTGAAGAATGTGATCCAGATTTCTTGCAGGAACTATGGAGTGATTATGTAACCAAGAAACGTAAAATACAGGATAAAATTAAAACTAAAAGGGTAAACAATAAGATACAAGTAATCATCTGAAACTCAGGTAAAGGGTCTAAAGATGCAAAATCCTCCTGGCGGATGCTCAAACGCTTGAACAAGAACAATGACTACCCAGTTAGAATTATTGATCCGGCTGACAATAGCCGTACTATTGAGGACCCCAAAGAAATATGCAAAGTACTGGGAGAATATTGGAAAAACGTTGGCTCCGGGAATGGTATGCAAAATGATATTGTAAATGATAATTTGAAAACTCAGGTTAATAACCTTCTCAGATCCACAGGTGAGACTTCGGACTGTACTGACGTTAAAATTAATTACGACAATGTAAGTTATGCTGTACGAAAACTGAAAAACAGTAAAGCCTGCGGAGTCGGCCAACTTCCAAACGAATTCCTTAAACAAGGTGGCTCTTCATTAATTGTTACATTAGTGGATCTGTTCAATCTTTGTAAAACCTGTGGAGTGTACCCGGATCAATGGTTTCAACGCTTTATAAAGCCTATTCACAAGGAAGGACTAAAAGATACCCTGTCCAATTACGGAGGTATTACTGTTACCTCTAATGTGTATAAAGTGTTCACATCAGTAATGGAGGGACAGTTTATGAAATATTTAGAGCGGGAAGGGATACTAGGGGAGCTCCTTGGAGCTTATAGAAAACGCAGAAGATTGGAAGATCAAGTATTTGCGCTCAAGGGGTTATGTAAAATAAGGAAAGCTAACAGGCAAAAGACATGGCTATCCTTCCTTGATATCTCGAAGGCATATGATACGGTTAATAGGGAACGCCTCTTCCTAATGTTATGGGAAAAGGGAATTCAAGGAAAAGCATGGCGTTTGATAAACTACTCTATGAAAAAGTGGAAAGTAAGGTAATATTTGGCCCCCTAGAAAGTTCATGGTTTGATGTATTTAATGGGGTAAAGCAAGGATGCATTCTGTTTTCTACGCTGTTTTCTCTAGTTATGTTAGATATGGTTGATATGTTTGAAGGAAAAAATCTTGGGGTGCCCTATGGAGGTGGACATATCCCGTGCCTTTTATATGCCGACTGACGATATTGTGATAGCTGCAGACAGTGAAGGCCAATTAATTTGTATGCTAAATATTGCACATGTTTTTGTAGAAAAATGGGGAAAGACGTTTAATGCCAACAAATCTAAAGTCATGGTAGTGGGTAAGCGTGTAGATTTTTCAAAAAAATGGAAACTTGGAGATGTATATATATCTGGATGCAAATCGTACAAATATTTGGGCATTTTGATCTCGAATTCTCTAACAGACACGGCACACGTGAAAGATATAGTAGCAACAAAAGGTTCTCGTTTACGAGGCTACTTATGCAGTATACTGTCTTCGCATGATAATGTTAACCGTATTAGCTTCGGAAATAGCATATGGAAAAGTATTATTCTTCCGTCACTTACTCATGGCAGTGCAGTGTGGTTATGCAATACTAAAGAGTCTGAAGCTTATCTGAAGTCCATTCAATACACCATAGCCAAAGCAATACTTCAGGTCAACTCTTCACCTGCAGCAGTGGCTACTCTTGGTGAACTAGGATGGCTCCCCCTAAAACTGATTCTGGATCGCATTAGGATAAAATACTTTCACAGGATGAAATTTGAGATGCCAGACACAAGGCTATGTAAGCAAATTTTGACACTCTTTGGCAAAGAAAGGATGACAAACCTGCAAAGATTTGGCCATATATTGACGAAATTAAGAAGGTCTTTAATAACGTAGCCATAGACCATGCTCTGGAATCAAGGAATCTAGAACGCCTGGGATGTTTTTTAAAATTATCGCTAGAAGCATATAAATTAGACTTTTTCCAGGAAATGTGAAAGTTATCTTTTTAATGTAAATAACTTTGCCGGTGCACGATTAAAATTCTTGGCCCACACTGGGTGTCTGGGTGTCGGGGAAGATCTGGAAAGATGGGGTTTATGAGACGGAAGATGCCCTTTATGTAAAGATAGTAGAGAAGATTTATCACATTTTCTATTTGTCTGCCCAGCACTAAATGGTATCAGGTTACAGGCATATAGAAATTTGGAAGTCAACTCTCTGAATGAGAATTGTAAACAGGCATGGCAGCGTTTTCCGCCTCGTCGCTGAAAAATAAAGTATGTTGGTTCCTTGGCGAGCACGCATATGATCTTGGACAGGACATTGGTGAATTATTTGACCAAACATGCAAAACATTTTTGGTTGAGGCTTGGCATTACAGGAGACAGTCACTGAATGACTTCTCGGAATGACAGATTGTATCATTGTTCTACATGTACCTCTTGTAAATAGACCTGCTCCAATGTATATATACCTGATTTCTTTTTCTTAATAATGACGCTGGAGGCTATATGTTCTGCATTGTATATGAAACATGTATAATGTAATGTCCTTACGCTTTCTAGAGTTTGTCCCAATGAGTGGTTTATCTCTAGTTTTGGTGCGGAGGACATAAATTATTACTTGTACTTTTATAGTTACTACATTTATTTCAACATACGAAGATTATTTGATTGATAAGAAGGATGCCTGATTATTTGTGTATATCTTGGACGCATCATGGATTTTTCCCGGTTCGGTTGGTGCCCCCGCTGTAAAGGGGAAGTTTTCCTAACAAATGATTATGATTATGATTCAAAATGGTCGGTGGAAACACAACGTGCGCAAGAAACATGTGTTGAAATTCGTTTACGTAAACGTATACGTGACGTGAACACATTGTTAACAAAGGAAATACAGAGCCCACTCGGGGATGTCGATGGTCTTTCGTGCGTATTTGTCTCAACTGTACGGAAAATCTCTGTCCACGTGCACGTGGCAGTTGCGTTTAAAGACGAGCTATTATATTGTCTCCAAATTGATGTATTTCTATCAGAAAATAGGCGTAATTCCAATTAATGAAGACGTGGATGACACGCTGCACCTTAATTTACAAATTATATGCAAAAGATGACACAAGATTCTTTAGGGGTTTTTTTTAATGAGTTTTATACTCAATTATAGTGACTGCATGATAAGTGTCACATTTACACATTAAGGGAATTTCGCTTTTTTCTTAAATTTGAGCCCAATTGTTAGATTTGTTTTACTTAACTTATGATCAAGATTGCATACTTTTCTGGGCTTATATGAATAAGTGAGACATTTCAAACTATTGCCACAAGTGTACAATATTTTGATGTAATTTTCGCTAAGAAATGCCCGTTAAATCTGATTTCCAACCCAAACACACATCGGTAGACCCATGTCAATTACTGGAAATCCTTGTACCGATTTGTGTGACCTCTCTCTATTTTTTATTGAAAATATGTTCACTTAGGTGTACACGTTATTGTATTCGTAAGGAGTCTATTAAGGATATCTAAAACTCTCTTATGACGGAGGCCTAGGTCTGATTAAATTTCACAGGTCGGTGGGGGACAGTGCGAAAAACTACGTATTACTGATGTCTTTGTATACCTGTGATTATTTGTTGAAAGGCAAACTTATGAGCTTATATCATATTTACATTTGTCTTTGCATATGATTGATCATTCTGCAACAAATTTCAAACTAACAAAAAGTACTCGCAATGAAGTTAACACCTTTTTATTCAGTTTTGTTTGCATTTCTGTTTTCATTGCAAAAGTCGGAAAATATATTAATATACCAATGGATGTATTGAGTGACGTGAAATTAAATTTATGATAAAAAGTTAAATGTTGTTTGGCTTGTTAAACAATAACAAACGAACAAACCACATCTACCCACCCATATATATATATATATATATATATATATATATATATATATATATATATATATATATATATATATAATATATATATATATATATATATATATATATATATATAGTCCCTTAAATTTACAATACACCATAGCTATTGGGCATACGTGTCCAATATGAAAATGTGCGAAGTGTATATCGTCCAATCAGGGTCGTGCTATCCAGATCTGTTTATCGTGGCCCTGGTCATACTGTAGAGTGCCAAGAATTTGCAGCACCTACCCTTTCACTCCACAAAAATGTGAAATCCTGTTATATCCACACGTTCGTTTAATTTTTTTTCAGACAAAAAATAGACAAGGCCATCTTGTTTTGGCTCCCACGCGTTTTGGCCTGAAACACAGCGACCCCACGTTGATGACAGGCGCATTTTTTTTTTTCGTTAATTTGGTCACCATCCCAAATTAGTTTAACAACACGTGCGTGAGCCAGTATTGCAATGAACTGTTGTTTTTCAGGCATCTCTCGATACTAAATGACTCTTACGGCCTTGTATTATGTATCACGCTTCCATGGATTAGCCCGGATGCGAAGCTTAACCCCTACACTCAAGGCGGGAGCCGTACCATTGGAACACGACGCCTTTGGTTTATCTATGTATTCACACGAAAAAAGTAATCGACACAAATTAAGTCTCAATAACGGCTTCATTGCTACACTTTATGCATCAATTACATAAAACTTTACCACTAATACACAATTAAAATGCAACGAAGCCACCTCAACAAAGTCATGCGCATTAATTGCAGTTTTCAAAGAAGCTGCTGACTGGATGTGCCACCATTGTCTTGCAACAGATTCAAACCACAGAAAGGATTTTTGTTTCAATTTTATGCTTGCCCTCGGCACCCAAAACGGCGGTAGTCTTCTGGACAGTCTCCGAAATGGAATCTGCTAGAGTAAATCATCACTGCAAGACAGTGCGATCGTTTTAGTTAGAACATTTTAGAACTGCTCAAAGGACACTCTTCTTCCCCCCTCACTTACTCCCAAAGACCATTGTTTGACTCGATCTTGTGTTTCTGATGTCGCCAAAAGCATAAACGGGGCATGGTCCGACTTCAGAATTTGTAGAAATCATACAGACCAGCATAACACATAGCGAAGTTTCTGGGTTTTTAGATGCCCATCCAAGAACTCCCTTCGGACCTCGCACTTTTTCTTGGTTTTCTGAAATACTTAGATGTCCATTTGGACCAGGTTATTAGTTTAGTATATTTTACTGTGTGAAAAAAAATCATGGATAATTGTCA